>CANTUT010000863.1:7500-117500 GCA_947687605.1 Reutealis trisperma
TTCTTTCTGGAACTACACTGTTATTTATCCTTTATTCACTAACCTAAACTTTTATTGCTATTATGTTATATGTGATTTTATTCTTCTATGCTATTGTTATAAGTGATTGCCATTAACTTTTGCTATAGTACCTATGAACCCTTTTATGCAGAAATCCTCGTACCGATGCTAGAAATCATCAGAACTTATGTATATGGTC
The DNA here is from genome assembly GCA_947687605.1 of Reutealis trisperma. NCBI lineage: Eukaryota > Viridiplantae > Streptophyta > Magnoliopsida > Malpighiales > Euphorbiaceae > Reutealis > Reutealis trisperma. Next base: position 7,700 of record CANTUT010000863.1, read on the forward strand.
TTAACTCAATGGATAGGGGTAGTATTCCAATTTAGTTAGAGGGGACAATTTTAGCCGTGGAGCCTAATCAGCTTCACGCTTCTTTACAAGTTAGGAGTTGGAATTTGGTATGAGGCCACCTCTCCCTTTCATGCTTGAATAAATAAGGCAAAAGTCGTCACTCTACAAGTTACAAGTTTGATTTTTGCAAAACTTGCTAAATCGCAAACCATGAATTATGAATTATGAACCTTTATAAAAGGGATATATGTTATTGTAAAAGTTATATTGTTTACTCATTGAGATCATCTATCTCACCCCTTTTCCTTGTGTGGTTTCAGGTGAGCATTATGAGGAGGCAAGGTAATAGCTCAAGCAATCTACTCCACTTGAGAGATTTCCTTGTCCAAGCCTATTTACATATTATGATATGCAAGAGTCACAATTAGATGCTTCGGAAGTTCTCGTCCTAGAGTTTTATTTTTGGAACATTATTCATTTGATGATTTATTTGTAGTCTTAAATGTTCTTTTCTTATGGATTGTATTCAAAGTATTTTTAAACTATTCTTTCGCTAGTTAAGGATTTTCTTTATTATTGGTTATTCAAGTTTATGCATGTGATTTTGGTATGATCCTAGGTAGTGCTTAACCATGTGTGAGAGGGTTTTACGGACATGGGTGACCTTATATCTCCCTATGTCTAGGACTGTTATATCTCTGAAATTGGGATGTGGCACATTTCTACCCCTATTAAAGCCTTAAAGATACAAACTCAAATCTTTTTCCTCTGTTATCATTCTTCTATGAAGAAAGCCTAACCCAATGACCCTAACTTTAAGTCTTTTTGCTTCTATTCTGTCTTCGACCTTCATGGTGTTGATGGTGGAAGTTTTAATGGTGGAAACACCTCTGAAACTTTGATTTTCTTCAAATATTTGATAGATCCATATGCGATAAAGGTAAAAATCAATGCTTTTTCTGCTTTGTTTTATATTTAAACCAAAAATAGAAATTTATGATTTTGTTTTTTACTTTCAATTAAATATTAAAAGGTCTATTTCTTCTGATTTTGAGGCTAGTCGTTGAAAGGTAAATAATTTTTATTTTTATTTTTAAATGTATTTTTATTCTTATATTTATTTGTATTTTTATTTTATATATTTTGAATTGAAATATGATTTTCATATATATATATATGTGTGTGTGTGTGTGTGTGTGTGTGTGTGTGTATTTTCGTAGTTTCAATTGTCAGTTGGTTTGGTTTTCTGCAGTGAGTAGTTGCTTTACATGCTTAAAGGCTTATGAAAGGTACTTAGGATTTTAAATTTATTTTTGTTTAAAATGAGTTTATTTAGTTGGGCTTTACTTATAAATTATGATTATAAGTAATTTGCTAAATGAGTTCATTTTTTTTATTTTGTTTTGTATGGGTATTGCGCTTCTAAAATGAAGATGTCTAATAAAGGTACATATGGGACTGGCATTGACAATGAAAATATAGCTAGTTCCATTGTTGGTGGAAGCTCAAATGCACTGGCTATGCAATATGCTGCAAAAGACCTGCCCAACCAAAGAAAAGGAAGTAAATGACATCCAGATCCCTTGTTTGGGATCATTTTAATAAGAATGTGGATGCAGCAGTAAAGGTGGTGAGTGCCAATTGTAAATATTGTAAAAAAAAGAATATGCTTATGACCCTAAGACAAATGGTACTTTAATTTTAAGAAACCAAATGCTTAAATGTTTGAAAAACCCCCATAGCAATGATGTTAGGCAATCTCTGTTAACCCTGTAACCTATTTTTAATGATGTGAATATGAGTGAGGGTACTGAAGATTTGGGTACACTAGGGACTTGGAAATTTGACCAAGAGGCTATTAGGCAAGCACTTGCATACATGATAATTATAGATGAGTTGCCTTTGAAATTTTTAGAAGGTGAGGGGTTTAAAAAACTGATGAGAACAGCATGCCCTAATTTTAAAATTTCTTTAAGGAGAACTGTGACTCGGGACTGTTATGAGTATTACATTAAGAAAAAGGCAAAGTTGAAATCCTTTTTAAAGAATCATAGTCAAAGGGGTAGTCTAACAATCGATACTTAAACAAGTATGTAAAGAATCAACTATATGTGTTTGACTGTCTATTTTATTGATGATGAGTGGAAGCTCCATAAAAAAACTATCATTCATTTCTATGTCTAGCCATAGGGTGAATATATTAGTAAGGCCACTGAAAATTGTTTGATTGAATGGGGCCTTAACAATGTATTTACTATTACAGTTGACAATGCTTCTTCAAATGACACCGCCATTGCCTTTTGTTAAAAAAAAAAATTGTTAAAGAGGGTGAAATTGTCTCAAATGGCAAGTATTTACACGTGAGGTGCATTGCCCATATTCTAAATTTGGTTGTGACAGATGGGTTAAAAGAGATTAACTCTTCTGTAAAGAAAGTTAGGGACACTATCATATATGTTAGAAACTCTCCAACTAGGCTGGTAAAGTTTAAAGAAATTTGTGAATTTCTTGAAATTACTTGCAAATCTTTTTTTTGTTTAGATGTGCCAACCAAGTGGTATTCCACACATTTGATGCTTAAAACTGCCTGTTAGATTGAGAAGGCTTTTAAGAGGTTTGAGGAAAAAGATTCTAATATTACTTCTAATTTGGGGATAAGGAACAAATCTAATTCTGAGGACTGGTCTTATTGTAGGAGACTGTCCAATTTATTGTAGCATTTTTATGATATGACTCTTAGAATTTTAGGTTCCCTTTATCTGACTTCTAATACTTTTTTCTCTAAAATCTATGATTTGCATTTCATGTCAAAGGAAATGTGTGATAATAAAGACATCAAGGTGTCATTATTAGGCAATAGCATGAAAGCTAAGTACGACAAGTATTGGGGGGATCTAGAAAAGATGAACAAAATTATTTATTTACTAGTGCATTGGATCCTAGGGAAAAACTTGAGTACATAGAGTATTCATTTTGGCAAATGTATAGTGATATCAAAGGTGGGAGCCTTTTTTCTGCTGTAAAGAATAAACTTTACATACTATTGTATGATTATGAACTCATTTTCCATCATTAGCTCCTTCTCAACCAAATTCAATGTCACATTCATAGTCTTAGTCCCAATCATAGACTTTTGAAACTCAAACCTATTCCCAGATCCAAATTGTTTCTTCTTCCTCATCAAGAACATCTATTTTAAAATCCAAATTTAGGCAGCACAAAATAGATATAGGCAATGGTGGAAGCAAGCATTTTGAATTAAGTATTTACTTGAGTAAGGCAATATTAGAGAATGAGGACAATTTAGATTTGTTAAGATGATGGAAGCTCAATTTTAAAAGATTTCCTGTCCTCTTTAAAATGGCAAGGGATGTACTGGCTGTTCCAATCTCCATAGTGGCTTCTGAGAGTGCTTTTAGTACTACGGCTAGGGTTCTTAACTGTTTTAGGAGTTTATTAACTCAAAAAAATATGGAAGCCTTGATTTGTGTACAAGATTGGATTAGGCCTTTGAGTAAACTAATAATTATTGAGGAGTCCTTGGATGAACTTGAAAATTTGGAAAAAGGTTCTCTCCTCCACATTTTAATTTTGTTATTTTTTTATTTATCTTATTTTTCATTCTAATAATTATTATTAATTTTTCATTACTACTTTTGATTTAGAGTTTTGAAAATTGGTTTTGGGATATTATGATGCTAGCTTAAACTAACTATATTTTGAAATGAGTTGCAGTTCTTTTTGTTATAAAGTAGCAGGCCTTCATTTGTTTTTGTTTATGTAATGTTTCCTTTTCTATTATCTTCATTTGTTTATAATTTCTTTATTTTGTGTTTCATCTCTGCTTGGTTTATGAGTTAGCCGATGATTCTTTGGTGTTATGCAGCTAACCTTATAATTATGTATTACTGAATACTGATGGATTGGCAGTTGTTGCTTCTCTTTTAATTTGGTAGCTTCTGCCTTGTCCAAAGTTTTCTGCAACATTTGTAAAGTTCTATTTCTATATATCCTTTGCTATTTCTTTCTTTTAATTTTATACTTGTGTTGATTTTGTTAGTGTTAGAAGAGAATTTATTAGTATCTATAAATATCATAGTTTTGATTAGGAACATGAATCTAGGCCTATTTAGTGGGTAGTTTCCTAATATAGAATTAGTTAACTTATATATATATATATATATATATATATATATATATATATATATATATATATATATATATATATATATATATATATATATATATATATATATATATATATATATATATATATATATATATATATATATATATATATATATATATATATATATATATATATATATATATATATATATATATATATATATATTCATACTATGTAAACCCTAAAGTATCAATAAAATATATTGATTTACATGGTATCATAGCCATTCTGCTACCTAAGTGAGTAATGTGAGGTTGTTGTTGCCCAAGTGCGCAATCCTAAAAAAAAAAAAAAGGAAAATTTTGTTTTTGTTTCTTTTATGCCTAAAGTGAGCAGAAGGTTGCCACTTTAAGTCACCCATTTAGAGTGATTGTTGCGTGTCACTGCTTACCTAGGGAGAAGCGCCACCTGTTGACCGGCCTCTCTCTAAAATCTAGTGACCAGAAGATCTGCGTGTAAAGCTCACGTGCCACCTGAAGAATTTGTACCTATTCCGACATGCCTAATCATGTAACTATCCCATCTAGTCAATCTTTCCAGCATTGCCTCTTCATTTTTGGCACTTTTCGGTACTCTGTTCTGCCATATGGAATAATGTCCTACACCTTTGTGGCTTATTATTTACTGTTGGTTTGGGTTTCTTGCTGCTAATGTTGGTTTGTGGTTTTGTGAATTTCTTGGCTGTTGCTGGTTACTATTAGGGTTCCTTGTGAGTTTTTTTTTCTTCTTTGTGATTTATTTTGGGTTGATTATGGCTGATGATCAAAAGAAATTATTAGTTACGGATGTGATTCCTATGAACACTAAACTTACCAAACATAAATTAACTGGCCCTAATTATTTAGATTGGTGCAGAACAATTAGCATTTATTTAAGGAGTTTATCCCAGGATGATCATCTCACTCATGATCCTCCTAATGATAAAACTCATTAGGAATGGGTGCGAGATGATGCTCATTTGTTTTTACAAATTAAAAATCCTATTGGTTATGAGATTGTGGGTTTAGTTAAACACTGCAAATATATGAAAGAGTTGATGGAGTATTTGGAATTTTTATATGCTTGAAAAGGTAATGTGTCTCATATTTATGAAGTATATAAGAAGTTTTATTGGGCTGAACAATAAGAGTAATACCTTCAGACTTATTTTATGAATTTTGAAAGAACATATAAAGAGCTAAACACTTTACTTCCTTTTGAGAACAAATGGTAGTAATGAGTTTTATAGCGGGGCTTGATTTTCAATTTGAGGTTACTAAATCTCAAATTTTGTCTACTACTGAAATCTCCTCTCTTCAAGAAGCCTTCTCTAAAGTACTTTGCACTGATATTAGTACAAGCTCTACTTCTTCAATTCAAGCTTTTAATGCTCTCATTAGTTATTAGAATAGATGATCGAACTCTAGAAATAATACTAGAGGGGTAGGAATTGGGAATCAAAACTATCAGAGTCAGGATGCTGGTCATATTACGTGTTATTATTGTCATGAGCTAGGTCGTACCAAGTGCACTTGCCACAAAATACAGAATAAGAATCCAAAAACACCTTTAGCGAATGTGGTAACTACTGCACCCATCCCAACATCTGAGCAAACATTTACTATTTCTACAAATAAGTATGCTAAATTCACTCAATATCAGGAAGTTCTAAAGAATTCATCTTCTTTTATCACTACTAGTGCTAGGTCAGGTAAATCCAATGCATGTCTTACTTCGTCTACTAACTAGGTCATTGATTCTAGTTACACATATCATATGACAGGTAACCTTAAACTACTCTCCTCTATTGAGTCTTTCAAAACCCCTTCTAAAGTCATTTTAGCTGATGGTTCTACCTTATTTGTCCTTAGTACTAGCACTATTAATCTAACACCACTACTTACTTTGGATACTGTCTTGAGTCTACTTGAATTTGCATTTAACTTACTTTCTATCAATAAAATTACTCATGCCTTAAACTATTTCATTTCATTTTTTCTTGATTATTGTCCTTTTTAGGATCTAGTGACGAAGAATTATTGGTAGAGGACGTGAATCAGGAGGTCTTGACATTCTGGATAGTCAAGTGCCTAAGTTAATTACTTGCTTTAGTGTCTTAACTACTTTTGAGGCTCATTGTTGGTTGGGACACTATTCCTTGTCTACTTTGAAGAAGTTGTGTCCTCAGTTTCAAAGTCTTTCCTCTTTAGATTGTAAGTCTTGTCAATTCGCCAAACATCATTGTCTGTCTTGTATCCCTCGAGTCAATAAATGAGCTAGTAATCCATTTGAGTTAGTTCATACTGATGTTTAGGGTTTGTGTCCTATTGTGTCTAAAACTGGATTCAAGTATTTTGTTACTTTTATTTGACAATTTTTCTCGCATAACTTGGCTTTATTTGATAAAAAATCATTTTGAAATTTTTTCTCATTTTATTACTTTTGTGCTGAAATTAAGACACAGTTTAATATGTCCATACAAAATTTGAGGAGTGATAATGCCAAAGAATACTTTTCAGAAATCTTTCAAACATACATTATTCAAAATGGCATTTTTCACCAAACTTCTTATGTTGACACACCATTTGGGAAAAAGAAAGAATAGACATCTTCTTTCCAAATGCATGTTCCGAAATAATTTTAGGCTGATGCAGTTTCCACAGTCTATTTCCTAATAAATCATATGCCTTCATCTATTCTTCAAGTGAGATTCCTTATCGTGTCTTATTTCCTACTAAAGCTTTGTTTCCTATTAAGCTTAGAATTTTTAGGAAAACTGGTTTTGTTCGTGATGTTCGACTGCATGTAACTAATCTTGACCCCAAATCCTTAAAATGTGTCTTTTTAGGTTATTCTTGTTTCCAGAAGGGATACAAGTGTTACTATCCTGATCTCTAAGAATATCTTGTGTTTGCTAATGTTACTTTTCATGAACATCTGCCCTTCTTTCAAGTTCTTCTACTTCTTTTCCTAAAGGGGAGGATAATGATTTGCTGGTTTACACTATCACCTATACAAAACTAGTCCCTTTTCAACACCTTCATCTCAATCATCATCTCAACCACCTGAACCACCTCAGCCACCTCAACTATGACTAAAACCTCATATTTGATAGGCTTATTCCAGGAGGCGAGACCTTCTTGATCCATGTTTGGAACCAGTATCCTCTTTGGCATTAGATCTGGAACACAGTGATCTTCATATTCCTATTACCTAATGCAAAGGTAAGTGCTAGTGCACTTATCCTATCTCATATTTTATTTCTTCTAATAATTTGTCCTTTTCTTCTAGCTCTTTTGTTGCATCCTTAGATTCTGTATCTCCTCACAAAACTATTCATAAGGCCTTAGCTCATTTTGGCTGGCGTGATACTATGATAGAGGAGATGAATGCTCTAGATACTAATGGTATGTTGGATTTAGTGGATTCCCATGCAGGAAAAAAGGCTATAGGATACAAATGGGTGTTTGTTGTCAAATTCAACTCTAATGGTTTAGTGGCTCAGCTTAAAGCTCATTTGTGGCTAAAGGCTATGCCCAAACTTATGGTGTCAATTACTTTGATACCTTTTCTCCTGTTGCTAAATTAACATCTGTTCGGTTGTTGATCTCTGTAGTAGCTACACATAACTGGTCTTTGCATCAATTAGATATAAAAAAAAAAAATACTTTCTTGTATGGCAATATTTAACAGGAAGTTTATTTGGAGCAACCTCCTAGGTTTGTTACTCAAGGGGAGTATGGGAAGGTGTGTTGACTAAGAAAATCTCTATATGGTTTGAAGTAGAGTCCTCAAGCTTGGTTGGCAAATTTAGTCTTGCAATGGAGAAATTTAGAATGCAAAAATGCAAGTTTGACCATTCAGCTTTTTATAGGCAATCTGCATCTGGTAGCATCTTTCTAGTAGTGAATGTGGATGATATTGTTATCATTGGAAGTCACACTGCAGAAATTTCATCTTTGAAGACTTTCCTTCATAGTCAATTTCACATAGAAGACTTAAGGGCATTGAGATACTTTTTAGGGATTGAGGTAAAAAGAAGCAAGAAAGGGATTTTCTTATCTCAAAGAAAGTATATACTTAATTTGTTGACTGAGATAGGAAAGACTAGAGCTAAGCCATATAGTACTCCTATGATTCCTAATTTGCAACTGACAAAAGATGGGGACCTATTTGAAGAACTTGAAAAGTATAAGAGATTGGTTGGGAAATTAAACTAGTTTACAGTGGCTCTACCTGATATTGCTTACCAATAAGTGTTGTTAGTCAATTTATATTTGCTCCTATAGTCTAGCATTGGACAACATTAGAATAAATTTTATGTTATTTGAAGGGAGCTCCAAGCCTTGGGATAATATATAAGGATCACAGGTACACTCACATTAAGTGTTTTTCAGATGTAGATTGGGCAAGATCTAAGATTGATTGGAGATCTACTGCAAGCTATTATGTTTTTGTTAAAGAGAATTTGGTTTCATGGAAAAGTAAGAAATAAAATGTGGTGTCCTAATCCAGTGCTGAATCAGAATACAGAGCTATGGCACAATTTGCTTGTGTGATAATATGGATATATCAGTTCTTAACAAAAGTTAGTCTCAAAGCTTCTATGCCAGCTAAGTTATGGTGCGATAATCAAGCTGCGCTACATATTGCTTGTAATCCTATGTTTCATGAACAAACTAAATATATTAAGATTGATTGTCATTTCGTTCATGAAAAGATGCAACAAAGTTTCATCTCAATTGAGCATGTGAAGACTAGAGAACAACTAAGAGATATCTTCACTAAACTTTAAATAGGAATCAGGTGAATTATATTTGTAACAAGCTAGGCATGATAAATATCTATGCTCCAGCTTGAGGGGGAGTGCTAGAAGAGAATATGTTTGTAAATATCATAGGCTTGATTAGGAACATGATTCTAGGCCTATTTAGTGGGTAGTTTCCTAATATAGAATTAGCTAACTTGTATATATATTCATACTATGTAATCCCTAAAGAATCAATACAATATACCGATTTACAGTTAGAAATGCTGCAAGTTTGCAATTATGTGATCGATGGTGAGCCATTGAATGGCAATGTGTTGTTTAAATAGGAGGCATAACCTGTTGGAGCCATTATGTTTTTGGCAATTCTTATTCTATGGTAGTGGTAGTCGTATATTGATTTGTAGATATAGCTAAGTATTTATATCCTTGCACTCCATTGTTTCTGTTTGTTTTGTTGAGGCAATGATGATATTTGTTTATTTTCTTAATGTGGTTTAATGATTGTGTTGGAATAAATTATGGAGGCAGAAACTATGTTGCACTTGCACAAATTGCAGCCATTTAATTTGACCTCATTTTATCACATTGAGAAAATTAAACTATTAGCCTTATTTATTTATTATGTTGATTTAAGCAATGATGATGCTTCCACCTTTTATTGAATTTTTGAACACTTGTGATTTCAAATTTAATTATTGGAGAGGAAATATTTTATAGGTCAGTTTAACAATTGTAGCCTAATAATTTTTGAAAATAAGTATTCTTAAATGAAATGAGAACAAATTATGAGCCCACTACTCCTAATTTCATAATATAGTGTTTATTTTAAATTTATTGGTTTGATTTAATACATTTCCCATTCTGTTTGCAGGATCTAAACAGATTTCTTCATACCAATTTTTTGATTATTTTACAAAATTCATATAGCTTATTATGAATTCTGAATTGATTTATGGCTTATGCAAAATGCATATAGCTATATAGTTTAATTTGTAATTAATACTACAAGGGTCTATAATTAATTAATTAGTGGTAAATTGTTACTTAGTTTTATTTCATATTTACCTTAAAGTTAATGAAATAAAAATGTTAACTGTAAATAAACATATTGGATTTTTTACTTTCCTAGACCTAGAAAAAAATGGCCTAGTGCATAAGCCCAAACCGAATCGATTTTTAATTACGATATTTTCAAATTTCAGTATTAAGGATTATTTGGCTCGATTCGGTGTCCAATTTATATGATTTGGTTGGTTGGTTTCAGCCTTTCTGGGACTGAACCAAACCGAATCGACTGATGACTAGGCCTGCTCATTGTAACCTTTTGGAAACTCTAGCACGTTGTTAGTCAATAGATTTGCAACTCTATTACCTTCTTTATAAACATGTTGTATTTGTATCCTTCAATCTTAATTAATTAAACACAAGCATTAACAAAGTTAGATTGAATACAGGAGCACTTAACTTTATTTGAAATCCAGTCCACCATAAGAACTGAGTCCACTTCTATAATGATATTTCTACAGCCAAGTTGCCAAGCCAACATGAGTCCTTCCAAACTGCTTATAACTCAATTGATGCAGCACTATATACCCTATGTGAGACCTTGCTCGAACACCCATTCCTTATTTGGAGAATTGTCTTAAGGAAAGACGAGTGATTTTTAAGGAGGTTATGAAATGAGTTTCAGTGCTCACAATTGGAATGACTATTGTTCAAAAAATTGATTTTGGATTTTGAAAAGGATTTAGGAGTTGCCAACCTAATTTATTTTTAGAATAGAAAAATTAAGGAAAAAACCCATTTGTGACTCCAATTCATTAATTTTAGTTAATTAATTTACTTAAGGATAAAATCACTAGCTTTAAACTAGGTTGAGCTAGGGGACTACGTTTTTTATTTTAAATAAACACGATTTGGCTCTTAAGTTTAATTTAACTTAAAATTGATTTCATGAATGACAAGTATTAAATGACAATTATAAAAAATGCATGAAAATGGCATAATATGAATGCATGGCATAAGTATGAGTGCTTGAGAAAATTAAAAGAGCAATTTAAATAAATCATCCACAAATTAAGGAGAGTGTTCTCTTTAGTCCTTATGGATTCCAGGGAAACCACATAATTGCTCCTTTATTCCAAAAATAATTAAATAATTAATTACATAAATTGAATGAGATGTCTTCTTTAGCTCTTATGGGATTTTAGGATGACCACAAATTCCTTTACAAAAGTATGAAGACTAGATAAGTACAATTGAAAGTAAATGGAAAATGAAGTTAATTTGAAATTGGATTTGAGGTTTAGATTTAAATTTCAAGTATGCCTACGTATCCCATTGAATGGCAATCAAAATCCACATAGTTCATTCCAAGATTAAGTGGAGGAGTTTACATATTGATTGATTTGGTTTGGTTTGATTTGGGGGTTGTTTGGTGAGAGAAGGTGTTTATACCTTTGTGTGAGTTAGGTAGAGGGTTTTGCCAGACCGAAATTCCGTTTTATCTATATTAGAGGATTGGATTAATTGATGGATTAATTAATTAATTAAAATATTTAATTAACTAATTAATATGATTAAGTGGGTTCATTAATTAATTAAAAAGATTAATTAATTAATAGGATGGATTGATTTTTGAAAAGATAATTAATTACTTAATTAAAAGGATTAATTAATTAATTATTTGAGTGATTAATTTTAAAAAAGATTAGTTAATTTAAAAAAATTAATTAACTTAGTTGGGATGGGTTAATTAATTAATTAAAAAAGATTGATTGGAGGGAGAGAAAGAAATGAATTGGAGGACAGCCAACATTCTAACTCAAGGGGTGGTTTGTAATGGAAATGGAGGAGGGTATTTATAAGCAAAGGATGTGGGGTGAAAAAGACAAAAAGGGCTAAAAAGTGGGCCAAAAGGATGAGTATTTCCAAAAATTTGGGGCTAGACAAGGGACGATAGGCGTAGATCCACGCAACAATAGCCACGTCATCTACTTAGATTTGCACCAGGCCTACATAGCTCCATATGGCAGCGTCTTTTTTTTTTTTTTTTTTTTTTTTTTTCCAGAGATTGATGTTAGTCCATGTTGACAAATGAAGTTTTTGGGTAACACTGTATTCGACGGCTAAAATTTTCTTTCGAGGGTAGCCCCTTCCTGCTAACCAGCTAGTGGGATTGCTATACTAGCTTTACGTAACATATTAAACTTAGCAGTGTTAGGCTATGGATGGATGATGAAGGTGTAAAATTAAGGGTTCACACCATAATATTTATAATAAAACTACCTTCCCAATTACCTTGGACATCTCTAAGTGCCCTTTTACCATTTGCCATGCTTGGGTTCCCCGTGGTATAGCTGTCAGTGTTTAACTTGAATTGACCTTAGCTAGAAGGAGTCTAGCCTACCATAATCTCATTATTTCTACTAGTAGCCATAGGAAAAGGATTCAAAAATTTCATCGCCTCCTTAATTTGAGAAAAATATTTCCTTAGCCAAGATAATTTAGATACAATATCTAGCCTTTCATAACGAAACACCACACCATGTCTCCATTTCTAGATCTACCAAATTGTGCAAGCAAAGAAATCTCTTCACTTGTGTTTGAATTCTCATTGCCACCTTTCTTAAAATTCTAAACAAAGCACTTTTTAAAGCTTAAAGTTTTTTGTTTATTTATAAAAGATGGAGATAAGAATGTCGACCACATCTGGTTAGCTACTGGGTAATCTTTGAAAATATGAGTAGGAGTTTCCATCATTTGGTTATAGCTTTTATAATAAAGATCACCAGAAAAAACCCCTTTTTGTTCTCTCATGATAAGCTATCCAAAGAAAGTATTAGATGTATTGAGGAACATTAAGCTTCCAAATTGATTTCCAATTTTTGTCTTTAGTACAATGATTCTTTGTTAAGTTAAGTATGATGACTTGACTGAAAAATCCCCATTATGAGACAAAGACCAACATGCATTATTAGTGGCATTAAAGGAATTTCTCAAAATAATTCTTGCCAACATGAGGTGTGAGACCTTGCTTGAATGCCCTCCCTCGCTCGAGATACCTTAAGGAAAGGTGAATGATTTTTGAAGGAAAGGTGAATGATTTTTAAAGCTTTCAAAAAAGTATGTTATGTATGCGGATCTAATTCCTCTCTCGGCTTTAAGGAGGTTATGGAACAAACTCTGGCGCTCGCGATTGAAACGACTATCATTCAAAAAATTGATTTTGGATTTTATAAAATAGATTTTGAGGGTCACCATCTTAATTTTTTTCTAAAATAGGAAAACTAAGAAAAAAAATCCAATTCATGACCCCAAATTATTAATTTTAACTTAATTTATCCAAGGAAAAAAATCACTAGCCTTTGAACCAAGTTGAGCTCGGAGACATGGTTTTTGGTTAAATAATATAAATTTGGCTCTTAAGTTTAATTTGACTTAAAAAATTGATTTCTTAGATAACATGTGTTAAGTGACAATTATAAGTAAAATACATAAACATGGCATAACATGAATGTATGGTATAATTATGAGTACAATGAAAATTAAAAGAACAATTAAGTAAATCATCCATAAATTAAAGAGAATGTTCCCTCTAGCCCTTATGAATTTCTAGGAGAACCACATAATTGCTTCTTAATTCCAAAAATAATTAACTTAATTATATAAATTAAATAATGGGATGTCTTCTCTAGCCCTTATGGGTTTTAGGAAGATCATAAATTCCCTTACAAATATAATGGAAATAACAATTAAATTGAAAATACAAAAGGAAAGGGATTAATTTGGATTTGGATTTAAATTTCAAATAAGCCTATGTACCCCTCAAAACCTATGTTGTTCATTCCACTATGAAGTAAAGGGTTTGTAGATTGATCAAATTAATTTTAGTTTGGGAGTTAGATTGATGAAAATACCTTTGTTTTTGACGATTGAGATGGAATAAGTGTTTTGTTGGACCGGATTTTTGTTTTACCAATACCGAAGAATTGGATTGATTAGGATTAATTAATTAGCTAATTAAGGTAATGAAATAGATGAATGGATTAATTAATTAAAATGATTGATTAATTAATTAGGATGAAAGGTGGATTAATTAAAAAAAGGTTAATTTGATATTGAAAAAGTGATTAATTCATTAAAAGGATTAATTAATTAATTAATTGGGTGATTAATTTAAAAAAAATAATTAGTTAATTATAAGAATTAATTAACTTAGGTTAGGGTAGAGTAGTTAATTAATTAAAAGGATTAATTAATTAATTATAGTATTAGAAGTAGAAGAAGAAGAAGAAGAGTAAAGGGATAGCCTGTCACTAAGTGCTCTTGAGATGAAGAAAATGGTAGAAGGAATGAGCTATTTATAGGCAAATGAAGTGGGATAAAAAGACAAAAAAGGGTTGAAAAATGGGTTAAAAAGAAGGGAAAATTTAGGATTTCAGGATAGGGCGACCACTAGTAGATCCGTGTAGACCTTAGTAGATTCGTCTAGACCTTAGTTTGGATTTGTAAGGGTTTGTGCAACTATCCTTTTTTTTTTTTTAAGAGATTTATGTTGGTCCATGTTAAAAAATGAAGTGTCTAGATCGTTGAAGGCTAAAATTTACTTTCAGGGGTGCTGACGTACTAAATTAAGCAGATGTTAATTTGGCCGCATGATGAGGATGCAAAATTAAGGGTTCATAGGTGCCCTCTCATTAGAATTGTTTTGTCTATAAGGCAATTCTGATGATAGTGAACCAAGAGAAGGCATGGTAAAAGGAATTAAAGAGATATTTAGGTCAGTGCTTGGACATGTTTGGATGAGAGATATGGTCAAAAGGAAGATGGTAAAAGAACTATAGGGATGTTTAAGATACATGTTTGGATGGGAGATATGGTCAAAAGGAAGATGGTAAAAAGAACCATAGGGATGTTTAAGATATTTTTGGGTGAATTAATGGATATGGTTGATTCACATGAAAAGGCTGGGAAAGGAACCAGAGGGACGTCTAGACTAGACTTTTTGGGTGAAGAATTTGGATGAATTTTAGAGAAAATGGATGGAAAAGAAAACTAGAGGGATGTTAATGTTTAGACATTTTTAGGTGAAGGATATGATTGATTTAAAATAAGAGAATGGGAAAAGAACCACAAGGATGTGTAAGTGATTGTTTTTACACATTTGTAGGAGGGATTGATGGATTTAGATAAAAGGGTATCTGTCAGCTTTGAGGAGGTACTGATCGACTTTAGAAGATGTTAGTCATCTTTAAGGAGGCACTAATAAGCTTTTTGGAGATGTTGGTCAACTTCGAAGAGGCACTAGTAAGCTTTAGAAGATGTCGGTCAGCTTCAAAAAGGTATTGGTCAGCTTTGAAAGATGTTGATAAGCTTTAAGCAAGTACTAATTAGCTTCAAAAGATATCGATCAGTTTCAAAGAGGCACTGGTTAGCTTCAGAAGATGTCGATCAACTTTGAGGAGGCACTGGTTAGCTTCAGAAGATGTCAGTCAGCTTTGAAGAGGTACTGGTCAACTTTAGAAGATGTCGATCAACTTTGAGTAGACACCAGTTAGTTTTGAAAGATATTAGAGAGGCTTGTAGCTTAGCTTATGCATGATTATATATCACTACGGATAGTTGCATATGTATGTATATTTACACATAGATAATGTGTTTTGAAATTCATAGACGTTTTCTTTAATTTTTGTGCTATGGATGATTTATGATGTTTCCTACAATGGATGATTTCATGAGTTTAAGAGGGTGGATTCACAAGTTTGCTTTACGAATGTAATTTTTCATGTGATTTTTGTGTCCATAGAAGCCGTATTTTAGACACTATATGCATTTGCGGACTAAGAAACTTCAGAAGGCAGAGAGGATCAATGGGATTTCTTGAGGGTTTGCTTTAGTTTTTTAGGATTTGGTGGCCTGTATTTTTTGTATCAGTGCTGTTAAGGAGGAGTTGTGCCCTACCTTAAAGCAGTTCAATACTATGGCTTGGTTACGATTTGGAGGGAGCTTTAGTGGTGCCATATTTCAAAGTTAGGCATTTTCAAAATTTTTAAGAGTTTTAGACTTGCTTTAGGATGTCGCATGCTAGATGTTTATTGATGGTAAGGTGAATTTTGACTGCTGTGATTGAGGAGTTCCATGATCCCGGTCACTAGAGAGATATGAGGGGGCAGAGGCTTAAGATGAGGGTCTTAATTTTTTATTTGATAGTGTGAACCCTCAAATTTGCACCCTTAGGATCCAACCGCAGCCTGACACTTGCTAAGATTCATACGCTACGTATATGGCGGTCCCGCTAGCCAGTTAGCGGGCAGGGGTCAAGGGGGCAGCACCCCGTTGAAAAATAAATTTCTTGAAACTTGCCTCTTCAGATGATTAGCACATGATTATGAACCCATAGAATCAAACTGGGCTCGAATTGGATCAAAGACAGATGAGAACGGGCTGAAAAATAAACTGCGGTGGCCCGCGGGCTAACTATGGTAACTCCCTATTGGCTGCGGTTACCGCAGAGGTCCTTGTGGTAACTGCAAAGGGCTTTGCGGTTACCATAGGTGGCACTCCAGTTACCGCAGCATGCCCCTTCAGAATCCTACACGAAAACTGTGAATTTTTAGCCCTAAACTCTTCCTGTAAATACCTGGCACCTCCTAACAACTTGAACACACAATCATATGCTTCTATACTCTCTTTAAAGCTTTCTAAACCCTATTCCTAAACTTTCCAATCATCAAAACCCTCTTTCTAACTTTCCAAATCTCTAAACCTCATTCCAAAACCTCCTCCATCATATAAAATCTTATTTATAAACTTCCTAATTATCTCAAAACCTTATTATAAGCTTCTTGATCGACTCAAAACCCCATTCATAAGCTTCCTAACCACCCCGAATCTTATATCTAAGCTTTTTAATCAAGAAAAGGTGCGACTCAAGTTATTTCTTTCAAAAGGGAATTCGTGGTATTCAAGCAAAGGTGATCCAAAGTCTTTCCTTCAAGAAAAGAGTTCATGCTATTTAAGAGTCCTTCCAAAATGGGTGCTTGTGATATTACCAGGCCAAGGTGAAACTTAGATCTAGTGCCAAGCTCGCTCCTTGCATTCCTTGCCAACGAAAGCCAAAGGTAAAAGTTCTTTTCTTTTCCTTTTCAATTTCAATTTCAAGATCTAAATATGAAAAGATATAATTTTTGCTAATTAAAATATGACCTAATTAACAAATCCCTAAGCCCTTTAAAATCAATCAAAATATAATAACAAAGGTAATGACTTAAAAACCCCTCCTTTGCAAAAAGGAAGAACTATGTGGGTTTGATTCCCATTCAAAGGAATACGCAGGCTTGCTGTCTCTAAGGCATTCAACTCTGCTAAAATTAACAACTTCTTCTCTCTATCACCTTCTTTATATAGTTTAGGATTAAAATTAATTTTTTTAAAATAAAAATAAAAATTTTAATTCTTTTTATTATGATTGTTTTAATACTATCTTTCTTATTTTAGTTGTTTATATTATATTTGGAGAATGTATGCTTTTCCTAGAACTCATAAGGGCTAGAGGAAATATCCCCTGTTTTAGCATTTTGCCTTGTAATAATTTTAAGTAGTTTTTTCCTTTACTTTTTGCATCTTGTGATTATCATTATCTCATATTTGTCATGTATTGCACGAGTAATATTTGTTTCATACATCATATTATATCTGTTCATGCATACATAAAAACTTCCTTTTTTTTTTTTTTTTTTACAAAAGCTATTTCGTATTTAAGCCAAACTAAATTTTTTGTATTATTTTAACCAAAACCTAGTCCCGAATCCTCTTTAGTCATTCGAGGATTAGTGCTTTTCCTTGGGATAAATGGCATAATTTTGGAGTCAATCAAATTGGGTTTTTCCTTTAATTTTCCCAACTAAAATAAACAAAATTAAAGTGGTGACTCCTTTTACAAATAACAATTTACAAAATACAATTTTCTGAACTCAAAACGAGTTCCAATCGTGATGTTTCTCCCAAATGAGCATTTTGATTCCCTTCAGCGGATCGGACCTAATGCTCGGGTGAGGCCTCACAGTTGGAGACTCCGCTGGAGACTTCAAAATCTTTTTTCAAAATGAAAGATGAAAGTGGACTACTCTTGGTAAAACAAGAAGTTTGGCTTTTATTACAAAATGGCTTTTTTCATGCATCATTACATTGGGCTCCTTGTCCAAAACTCTGGTTTCTTAGGAAAACAAAAGATAGAAAGTAACATTGAGTGGGCAACCTTCCTTAGGTCTACTTGCCGATAGTGAAATCATCTAGCCCATGATGTATCTTCTAATTCTTTTAGAGGTGTAACGAGTATGCAAGTACTATTAGACCCATGCGAGTCTTCTTGACTTATACGTGGTTAGGTATATTGCATCTCTAGTGTGATGGGTTCCTTTCAAACCACCCTTACCCTTTCATGTAATGACTCATATAACCTTCCTTTAGGATTGTATGAACCATAATAGTAAACTTAGTATTTCATGAAACCTTTTTCAATCATTCATTCATACATGCATGCATAGATTGAACCTTGTGAAGAGTCTAAAACCTATGCAAACACCTTCACACCTAAAACCCACGGTCAAAACCTAAAACCTACGGTCCACCTAAACCTATCATCAAAACCCAAAATCCATGGTCCACCTAAACTCATGGTCAAAACCGAAAACTAATGGTTCACCTAAACCCATAGTCCAGTCCTACCCAAACCCATATTAAACTTATGGTAAAAATAAACCCATGTATAGTACCCCCATCCAAATCTACAATCCTCATCTAAGTTAAACATTAACCTAGCTCTATTATAGCTTCATCCTTCATAATTCTTACCCAAGCTAAACACTAACCTAGCTTTCATCTTTCACAATTCTTACCCAAGCTAAACACTGATCTAGCATTATCTTTAATAATTCTTACCAAGGCTAAATACTAACCTTGCTTCACTTTTATCCTTAATCATTACCCAAACTAAATGCTGACTTGGTTTCATCTTTTACATTACTATCCAAACCTATGCTTCTATTTAAGCCCATAGTCCAGTCCACCATTATCCAACTATCACCAAACCTATGGTCCACCTAACCTCTAAATCCATGGTACATCCATAACCTAATAGCAAAGCCCATGGTCCCTCCATCCTTAAGCCTATACTAAACCATCCATAAATTGTAAATCTAATTACTTGAGGCTAAACTCTAACCTAGCCTTCCTAACTAAACTTTGGATTCCTTAAAAACTAAAATCCAACCTAGCTACTTAAAGTTAAAAATATGACCTAGCTACTCAAAGCTAAATTTTAACCTAGCTATTCAAAAGCTAAAATCCAACCTAGCTACTCAAAGTTAAAATTTGACCTAGCCACCCAAAGCTAAAATCGGACCTAGCTCCCCTAGCTAAATGCCTACCTAGCTAACATCACATTCCTCTACCTCCTTTTTTTCCATACCCTGTCAACCTAGCCATAAGACACCATCATCCATTACTCATAAGCCCAACATCCTTAACATAATACCCTTAAGTCGAATACCTTTGACCTCAACACTATGCCTTAAGCCTAATACCTTTGGCTCAATACACTATCTTAAGTCCAATACCTTTGGTTCAACCTGATACCTTAAGCCTGAGACCTTGACCTGTGCAACCTTAGGAAATCATCAAAAGCCCAAATGCAATCAGCTTATAACATTAATGGGAGACTTTTTCCTCAAAGTGTACATGCTAATCTCATTGCTTCTTTTCCAAGCACTTACCTTATTCTTTGACTTGGTTTTAAAGGTAATAATGGCAAGCCTGACTGACATAGAAGCTCTAACTAACCTACTCAAGAGGCAAGAAGAGAACCTTCAAGCTATTCTCATCTCCGCCCTAAATGTTCAATGAGCCAATTTCAATCAGTCTTTAACTAGCCAACAATCTAGTTTTAATAATGCCCTAATCCATCTTACTTCTAGTTTCAATAATGCTTTGAGTTTCCAATGCCAACTTATCATGGATGAAGTGAGAGGAATGTTGAACCAAGCTAAGCCCATCAATGCTGCACCTACCATCGACATGATTCATAATTTCACATCCTCAATCTCAAGCACCAATGCCATTTTAGCCTCAGCTATGCCATCAGTCTTAGATACTAACCTTGCCTCTTCTTTGAATCCTTTTCAAAATAAGAAAAACCCCACCTCTTCTGCTATCAAAAGACCTTTAAACCTCAATATTGATGCACTAGAGCAAACCCTCACAATGGAAAAAGGGTGCAAGAAGAGCAATACCTCCACTCCTCTTGCCTCTATTGAATGGAAGGATATGGACACCTACACTCCCCTTGTTGATGTCAAGCAAGAGAGTATAGAGGTAGCTGGCATGACTAGTAGGCAACCCTTGAAATCTCAATGAAGGGCTTTCATAGATTTGGGAGTTTAATTATTTGTAGTTTATAAGAAGGCTTTGAAGGCAATAATGGTAAAACCCTTGGACCTAAAAGTCCCCCCTAATCCCTTACCAAAGAGCTACCACCCCAATGAGTTTTATGAATATCATCAAGAAGCGGGGCACCAAACCAATGCATGTAAAGCTTTGAAACATAAAATCCAGGATCTGATTGATAGTGGAGATATCATCCTCCTAAAGCAAGACCCAAGACCTTAATTCAACCCTGAGTAGCATAACATGAAGGAGTTCAAGCCTAGCTAATCTGACCTGTCTGAGGTTGAATTCCAAATCTAAGTCTGAGTCTAAGCCTAAACCTAAAAGTTTGAGTCTAAATTCGAGTATGAGTCTGTCATTTTATTTTATTTTGGCAACCATCTCTGTCCTTTTTTTGTTATTTTATAATAAAGTTTCCTTTATAGTAATGCATCTATGTTTTCTTTTCATTATTTATGCATTAACTTTCTTGTCTTCTTTTTTGATTGAGTCTGACACGGATGAGCTTAAAAAAAAAAGAAGAAAAAAGAAAAGAAAAGAAAAGAAAATGAAGAAAAAAGGGGTAAAGATTAAATCCACCACAATTAGCATAGATCAAAATGTGGGGTGTCCTTATTCTCTCAAATCAATAGATGCTTCACAAGCTCCTAACCAAAGAAGGACCTCTCATCAAATAGTTGAACACAAGGAGCAAGTAAATGTAATTACCTATTGCACAATTGGGTAATCAAATGATGCACCTCAACAAGGGTTGCAAGTTCAAAGAAGACCTCTGTCAAACCTAAAACTTAAGATTAGAGCCTCTCAACATGAAGAAAAATATGGAACGTAAGGTTAAAGGCTAAGGCAACTCTATGCACAATGATGAAAGGGTGGCTCAATTAAGTGTCCCTGTCCCACTAAAGTATTGATATACTTAACCATATGTGAGTTAAAGAGCCTCGCATGGGTTAAATAGTACTGAATACTCATTACACCACCGAAAAGATTAGGGATTTGTTATGGGGTTTGCTATCTCTTAACATGCTCAAGGTGAGTTATTAGGTCAATGCTACTCGCAATCCAAAAGTTTTCCTAAGTTTATGGTTAGATAAGGAGCCTTTATTATGCAAAGTGATGCATAAAAGTCAAATTATATTTAATGAGCCAAATGGAGATTATTTTAGAAAAATTTTTCTTAATCAAATAGTAATCCTCTTATTTGCTTTTCTTTTGTTATTAAAAAGGGGTGGCAACCAGTCCCCAGTGGAGTCGTCAACTGTGAGATCTCATCCGAACGCCCCACCCTCATTCAAGATGCCTTAAGGAAAGGTGAGTAATTTTTAAGGAGATTATGGAATGAACTTTGGCACTCATGATTGGGATGGCTATCATTCAAAAAATTGATTTTGGATTTTGTAAAATAGATTTCGAGAGTTGCCACCTTAATTTTTTTTCTAAATGGGAAAACTAATGAAAAAACCTAATTCATGACCCCAATTTATTAATTTTAACTTAACTTATCCAAGGATAAAAATCACTAGCTTTTGAACCAAGTTGACTTTGAGGATTAGGTTTTTTGTTAAATAATCTAAATTTAACTCTTAAGTTTAATTTGACTTAAAAATTTGATTTCATGGATAATAAGTATTAAATGACAATTATAAGTAAAATGCATAAACATAGCATAATATGAATGCATGGCATAATTATGAGTGCAAGGGAAATTAAATGAACAATTACATAAATCATCCATAAATTAAGGAGAATGTTCCTTCTAACCCTTATCAATTTCTAGGAGAACTACATAATCGCTCCTAAATTCTAAAAGTAATTAACTTAATTATGTAAATTAAATTATAGGATATTTCCTCTAGCCCTTATGGGTTTTAGGAAGACCACAAATTCCCTTACAAATATAATCAAAATAACAATTATTTTAGGAAATAAAAGGGGAAGGGGATTAATTTGGATTTAGATTTGTAGTTTGGATTTAAATTTTAAATGTGCCTACATAACACATAGAATAAGGATCAAAACCCACATAGTTCATTCCACTATGAGGTAGAGGGGTTTATAGATTGATTAGAATAATTTTAGTTTAGGGGTTAGATTGATTAAAATATCTTTATTTTTGACGATTGAGATAGATGAAATGTTTTGCCGGATTGGAATTCTATTTTACCGATATCGGAGGATTAGATTGATTGGGGATTAATTAATTAAAATGGTTAATTAACTTATTAAGGTGATGAAATGGATGGATGAATTAATTAATTAAAATGATTGATTAATTAATTAGGATGAAGGATGAGTTAATTAAAAAAGATTAATTTGATTTTAAAAAAGTGATTAATTAATTAATTAAAAGGATTAATTAATTAATTGAGTGATTAAGTTTAAAAAAAAGACGATTAGTTAATTAAAAGGATTAATTAACTTGTGTTAGGGTGGAGTAATTAATTGATTAAAAGGATTAATTAATTAATTAAAGAGAGTGATTAGAGAGAAAAAGAAAAAGAGCAAATGGATAGCCTATCAACAAGTGTTCTTAGGGTGAAGAAAATGGTAGGAGGAGTGGGCTATTTATAGGCAAATGGAGTGGGGTAAAATGATCAAACAGTGTTGAAAAGTGGGCTAAAAGCAATCATAAATTCTAAATTTTAGGGCTGGACAAGGGGACCGTCGGCAAATCTGTGCAGACCAATGTAGATCCACACATGGTCTACACAGATCTACACCTTGGTGTTTTAATTTTCCTTGCACTAATAATTATGCCATGCATTCTTATTATGCCATGTTAATCTTTTTACTTATAATTGTCATTTAATACTTGTTATCTATTAAAATCAAAATTTCAAGTCAAATTAAACTTAAGAGCCAAATTTAGATTATTTAACCAAAAACCTAGTCCCCGAGCTCAACTTGGTTTGAAGGCTAGTGAATTTTATCCTTGGGTAAGTTAAGTTAAAATTAATAAATTGGGGTCATAAATTGGACTTTTTCCTTAGTTTTCCCATTTTAAAACAAATTAATGTAGCGACCCTCAAAATTTGTTTTACAAAGTCCAAAATCAATTTTCTGAATGATAGCCATTCCAATTGTGAGTGCTGAAGTTCATTCCATAACCTCCTTAAAAATTGCTCTCCTTTTATTAAGGTATCTCGATCGAGGAGGGACATTCAGACGAGGTCTCATAAGAGGTTATCTCAACCCTAACTAGCTTCCCAATAATTCGATACCAACTTATGTTGATCAGTAACACTAATATTAGAAATTGCTTTAGAAATCAATGGGTCAGGCATTGATTAAGGATCTAGCTAAAAAGAGTAGAGTTACCATTTCCAACTTTGACACAAAAGTCCATCTTAAAAACGTGTTTTGATTTGACTATCTCTTGGCATGTAATTGAAGCATTAGCACAATTCTAAAAGCCTTTGATGGAATGCTTAGTTCTCAAATATTTATTTCCAAGCACTTTCACCCATAAAACTCTTAGGATCTTTAATATAACTCCAACCTAGCTTTGTTAAAAAAACAAGGTTCACCAGCTGTAACTTTTGAATGCCTAAATCGCCTTGGCTTTTAGGAGATTTACTACTTCACATTTAACCAAACTAGGCTTCCTTATGCCATGGCCACCTCTCCATAAGAATTGATGTGACATCATTTCTATCTCTCTATATATAGCCATAGGAAGAGCAATTATTGGCATGGAATAAAAATAGTTTGCTATTGAGAATTGATTGAATTAGAGTTATTCTACCAATAAAGGAGAGAGTTTTAGCTCTCTACCCTGCTAGCTTGTTTTTAACCCTCTATAAGATGTCAAGAATTCTTAGATGTTCTTCCATGAATAAAAGGCATACCTGAATATATGCCTAAGTCATCAAAAATCGAAATACCAGATAAAGCACTAATCTCGCCTACAAGATCAATCTCCACATTTCTAATAAAAAATCCCTAACTTGGCATAATTAGCTTTTTGATAAGAGCATTTGCAAAATAAATTGAGACAATCAAGAATAACTTTCATTTGATACAGTGACGCTTTAGCAAATAGAAACATATCATTCGCAAATGAAAGGTGAGAAAGAGATGGACCTCTCCTAGCTACACTAATAGGCTTTTATTTTCCATTTGCAACTACCATATTGATTAAATGAACCAATCTTTTGATACTGTGAACCCTTAAATTTACACCTCTAGACAACTGACACTCGATTATGAATCCATAGGATCAAAGTGGGCATCAATTGGATGAGAAACGGGCCAAAATTATAAAATGGCCGAAGGTACGCTTGGCAATTTTTTCAATTTTCTTTATTTTGTGCACCTATCCCACATTAGAAGTGCATGAAACTTTCCCCCAACCTTTCTTCTATATATAGGGATCCTCCCACTCCTTTTTTTTTTATCACCTCTTAACCTCTTGGTTTGCTTGATTAGCCTTTGCATCAAATAAACCATCTCCATAAGTTTGGTTCAAAAGGAATGAACTTTTTAGTTTAAAATTTTATTTGGGTGGTCGTTTCGAGGTAGCTTTCCTCAAATCAGTTTGAGAAAATACTGTCCGAGTCGCCATTTAAAGGTTACTGTTTTGCTAAGCTGAGAAGGTGGAATTGTGATTCAGTCATCTGCTTCATCCATCCTATGTCCCTAAGCCTCATTTTTGTAAGGTATTTATTTTCTTTTTTATTATTTTCTTGTTTTCTTGTTTGTTTTGTTTTAATTTTTCTTTTGCTGTATATCGTTTTTTTTTGTTTCATTATTTTTTCCTTAGGATTACTTAGTTTGTTCTTTTTATTTATTTTTTCTTTACTTTGCAGGTTTTATCATTTTTTTTCATTATTTTGAGGTATGTTGATTAGAATATGATTTAATTAACTTGTTAAGGGATTTGAATTGATGCATCTACTTGTCAATTAAAACTTGACCTAACTAATAACTTGGTTATTAATCAATCTGATTTAATCAATCAACCCACCTTTTAATCAATGAACTAAAATATGATAAGATGGCTAGGTTAAACTAATCCCTTCATAAGAAGAGCGAACTACGTGGATTTTGATTCCCATTCAAAGGGATACGTAGGCTTGCTTGTTTAAAGCATTAAATCTAATTAAATAAACAATAATCCTTCTCTTGCATATTCTTTCTATGAATTAATTCTTTTCTTTATATTTGCTTTTAAATTTGTTTTCTTTATTATAATGTTGGTTTCATTCCTTTTATTTTTCTTTATTTTTCTTTATTTGTTGCTTTAGAATTATTTTGGGGAATGTGTGACTTCCCTAGAACCTATAAGGGTTAGAGGAAGTATCCCCTATTTTGGTTTTCAATTGTAAGTTTAATTCCTTTATTTGCTTTACTTTTTCACTTTGAATGAATGTTTATCTATTTGTTTATTTATGCATTATATAATTATTCATGCATTATGTAAACTATTTATGAAATTTATTTTAAGTCGTTTTATATTAAAATTGCCAAACTAATTTTATCAAAATAAACTAAAAACCTAGTCCTTGAATCCTCTTTGGTTTCAAGACTAGTGATATTTTCTTTTGGGATATAAATTTAGAGTCAATCTGGGTTTTTCCATAATCTTGTTCCTAAATAAAATAAAATTAAGGTGACAACTCTTTGCAAAATTGATCTATTTGAACCTGAGGGTTCCACCATGAGTTCAAAACTAAATGAGCATTTCAATCCCACTCATTGGATTAGACCGGTGCTCAGGCGAGGCCTAATAGATACATAGCATAAACAAATAGGGGCAGAGTGGATCCCCCTACTGCATCCCTGTCTTTCAACAAAAATTTTGAAGTGAAATCCCATTCCATAAAATTAACATTGTGAGAGTAGTAACACAAGCCATTATATTATAGATCCAAACCTCTTCCAATCTAACATCTTGAAGTGTATTGCAAATAAAATCCCATGAGAGATGATTGTAGGCTTTTTCCAATTATATTTTAATAACCATTTGATAAATACCAGTTTTCTTGGTATGTATAACATGGATAACTTCCTAGAAAATGGCTATATTATATGTGATTTGGTGCTTAGGGATGAAGCTATTTTGAGTAGGACAGATAAACTCAGATAGAACTCCTTTCAAATGATTAATCAAAGTCTTGGTAATGAGCTTATAAAGAACATTACAAAGACTAATAAGATGCAGTTGCTTTAAAGACTCTAGCATTTGAACCTTAGGAATAAGGCAAATTAGACATTAAGATAAGGTGGAAGCTCACCATGCTACAAAAAATCAAGCATAAGATTGCAAATAGAAGCACCCATAATGTTCCAAGTCTTTTGGTAGAAGCCTGCATTGAAACCATCAGGCCTAAGAGCTTTGAAGGAGGCATACTGAAAAGAGCATTTTAATCTCCTCATTAGAAAAAGGAGATGAAAGCACTTCTCTAATAGGATGATCTAACCTAGGGAAACAACCATCTGGCATTTTAGCCATTTGTGAGGCCTCACCTGAGCACTGGCCCGATTCGTTAGAGAGAATTAGGATGCTCATTCGGGTTTAGACTCACGATGGAACCTTGGATTCAGATTAGTTGTTTTTTTGCAAATGATTTTAGAAGTCTCCACCCTAATTTATTTTTTGAATCAGAAAATTAAGGAAAAACCCAATTGACTCAAATTTATTAATTTTCAATTATGTTATTTATGGATAAAATCACTAGCCTCAAACCAAGTTAAACTCCAGGACTAGGTTTTTTGGTTAAATAATTTGGCTCTTAAGTTTAATTTGACTTAGAAAATATTGATTTCATGAATGACGTTTATAGGATAATAATTGTAAATGAAATGCATGAATATGGCATAACATAAATGCATGGTGCATGGGAATTGATAAAACAATTAGAATAAATATTTACAAATTAAGGAGAGTGTTCCCTCAAATCCTTAAGGATTTAGGGGAACTACATAATCACTCCTTAATCCTAATTAAGACAATTATATTAATAAAAATTGGGATGTCTTCTCTAGCTCTTATGGAATTTTAGGAAGACTACAGATTCCCTTACAAATATCATTCAGAAAGTAATTAATTACATTTGAAAAAATAGAAAATAAATTTAATTTGAAAAATTAGATTTGAAGTTTGGATTTAAATTCCAAACGTGCCTACATACCCCATTGCATGGAGATCAAACCTATGTAGTTCATTCCATGATTAAATGGAGGGGTTTATGGATTGATTAAAATAATTTTTTGTTTGATGAATGAGTTAATGAAAAATACCTTGGATTTAGGTGGATGGGATGGAAAAAGTGTTTTGTCGGACTGAAATTCCGTTTTATCGAACTAGACGAGGGGATTGATTAAGGATTTAAAAAAATGATTGGTGAATGAATGAATTAATTAAAATGATTAATTAATTAATCAAAATAGTGGATGAGTAAAAAAGATTTTTGATTTAATTTGATTAAAAAATGAAGTAATTAATTAATTAAAAGGATTAATTAATTAATTAACTTTTGATTGATTAAAAAGATTTTAGTTAATTAAAAGGATTGATTAACTTCAATTGGGTGAAGAAATTAATAATTAAAATGATTAATTAATTAATTAAAGAGTGGATGGAGGGGGAAGAAAAAGAAAAAATTGATAGATAACAATCAATACCAATTTTTGGAGTGAGGAATAATGAGAAATGGGTGGCCTATTTAAGGCAAATTGGTTAAGGATAGTTTAGGAAGTGAAAATGTAAAAAGACGATGAGGGGTAGGGTTAGAAAAATGCTGAAAAATTAGATTGGGGGTATTTTGGAGACTACACATGGGATGGTGGGGGCCATGCCACCCAAGGGATCGGTGGTGGTGGCGATATTATGGGTGGCATGCCGCCTGGCGGGGCACCGCCGCCGCTTGCCAATTAGAAATTTGCTATGGTGCTCGGGTCAGATTTTGATAATTTTGGATAAGTTTCTAGGAGTTTCAGAGTTTTAAAAATTCACTAGTCAACTTTGGTAGACTCAAAATTAATTTTAGAATAATTGAGTAGTTAGTCTGGGAAAAGATTCAGTTAGTTTTAGAAAAATGCTATCTGGTATAAAAAGTTCAGTCAGGGTAAGAAAGGTGTTAGATTATGTCAAGAATATTTCAATCAGTTCTGAAGAGTTTAGAGTTAATTTCAGAGGTACTAAAATAAGGGTTCACACCACCGAAGTTAAAAGATCCCTATCATTTGAATACAACTTCATAAAAAAGTTGAGCCATATCTTGAAGAATCAACTCATCATAAAACCAATTCCCTTCGTCATTTTTCAACCCTTTAATACGGCTTTTACCCCCCTTAATGATCATAGATAAATGGAAATGTTTAGAGTTTTGATCTTTCGATTGAATCTTATCCTTTACGGATTTTCGAGACCAAAAACTTTCCTCTTACTTCAAGACCAAATCAAGCTCATGCTTAAGATTATTTTCCAGCTCATGTAAATTAGGATTGAATTTCCTAGCCAAATTGTTCTAGATACCACCAATATGAGCAAATAACCTTCTCTTGCATATGAAAATATTACCAAAGGATTTGTAATTCCATTTTTTTTGAAGCACAAGTTAAAGCCTTTGAATTTTCTATAACTAGTTTCAAGGGTTCCTAGGATTGAGCTATCACTTCAATAAAACTAGGATGAGTGAACCAAGCAGCTTCTACTTGAAAATGCCATTGAATATGCATTCTGTTTTAATTAAAAAGAGACAACTTAATCAAATTATGATCCAAGCTAACTTTAGGCAAACAAAAATAGAACCGTCAGGGAATTCCTCATGCTAACTAGCACTGCAAAGGACTTTATCTAATTGAGCAATATTAAAAGAGGATTCATAAGTACCATGAGTCTAGGTAAACTATGAACCTTAATGGCCAAGATCAACTAGCCCTTCATAAAAAATCCATTGCATAAAATGGCACTATGTGTAGATAAAGAAACTACCTTCATTGCTTACCTCTAATGAAGAAACAACAACATTAAAGTCACCTGCAACTATCCACAGCTCAAACACCTTTAAAAAAACCTGAGAAAGAATTCTCTATAAATTTCTTCTAAGAGCAACATTTGGGCTTCCATACATAGCTGATAAAAGCCAAGACTCCTTTATAGAAAGAATAACTTTATAACGGATAAATTGGGGACTAGTGTAAAGAATAGTAAGTTTTATTTTCTTCTTCCAAAATAGCCAGATTCACTACTAAACCCTAACGTCTTAACTCTAACTTAATTGTCAAAATTTAGACTTTGATAGATACCATCAATAGTACCATTATTAACTTTAGTTTCAAATAAACCCAACACCTAAGGTTTATGAATATCAAGGATAGATTTCAAGGTGCGATGAAAATCCCTGGATGTTGCACCTTGACAATTCCAAAAGATAATAGACATAAAAATAATCAAAGGTAAAAGAATAATCTAAGTATTAGATCATAACATCATACTTGCTCTTATATGCATTGTCGTAATGTTTTTAAAAAGCTACAATTTCATAACAAAATAGCAAAGCCCAAAAAGACTTTCAAATCAAAACTTTAAGTGCCATTATTGTATGAAAGATGGGTATATAAATATATTTTCCTATATAAGAAAGGCTTAATTAAAAATCAAGAAACTTTCTAAGACTAACCCTTTAGGACCTGATTATGTTTAGGTATCAAAGCAAAGATGAATTTTTCTTTCTTGTAGTGTGTCTTAAAATCCACTTCAAAGGAAATGAATGACATATAGATAGTAGATGATCAACACACATGAAAAAGCTTGATAGAGATATCGCAATTGAAAACAATACCAACGGTAAGGTAATTGGCATTGGCATTGTTACTGTTTGTAAGAATAATGCGCTAATTTTAAATTGCTTATCTTTGTATGCTTTTATGTGTGAATTATGATTTAATAATGAACTTTTGATCTTCACGTGGTTATATTTCACTAATTTACATAAATTTTGATATTGCTAATAAGTGCCAATTGCATTGCATAAGCATTTCATTTGTTTTCACTCAAAATTTCTAAAAAAGCCATAAGTCACAGTTGCCGCTTATTTTTTGCAAATGCAATATTTGAAATTTCTTACCATTTTCAAAACATAGTGAATAACAGTAGCGAATGAGTATTGTAGATTTGAAATTTGAAAAATTCAAATTTTGTGGTCGGGACTCCCATTTTGCGAATGTGATTTACAATTCTGACAGAAAAATAGCCATTGTAAAACGGTCAAATTTTGATTTTAATGCACAAACTAGCCATTTTTGACTATTTTGGGTGAATTTTAGGCTTATAAATATCTCTTTACACTCCAAAAATTATTTTTATGCTCATTTCCAACTATCTTAAAGCAACTTACATCATTTTTGTGCTCCAAAACATTTTATTCTTTGCAATTTTCTTCATTTCTTTCTATCCTTTTCACTTCATCTCTATTCTCTATTATGAACCCTCAATTTTTCACCTCATCATGTGGTCATAGCCTAACACCTTCTAAGTTAGTGTGTTACGCAGAGATGATATGGTGGTCTCGCTAGTTAGTTAAAGGGCGGGAGGTTTAGGGGCAGTGCCCTGGAAAGAAAATTTTATCCTTCAAATACATTGCTCCAAATGCTTCATTTTCTATTATGGACCAACATGAATATCCAAAAAAAAAAAAAAAAAGCCTACCACATCAGCTGCTGCCAGTTAAGTAGTTGATTGGCTGCTTGGAACACTAGTGGTGCCATTAGCTTCTTTGATGGCTGGTCTCTCTTTTGCCCTCTAAAATTTCAATTTTTCCCTCTAGTTTGATTTTTCAGCATTTCCAAGTCTATCATTCCTTGTCTTTTGGCTTTTTCTTTTCCTAAACTACCCCTCACCTCTTTTGCCTATAAATAGGCTCTCTATTTCTCATTTCAATTCACCCCTCAATTTAATGTTGATAGCTATCTACCAGATTCCACTCTTCTTCTCCCTCTAATCACTCTCTAAATTAATTAATTAATCTTTTTAATTAATTAATTTTCCCACTCTAATCTAAATTAATTAATCATTTTGATTAACTAAATCCTTTTTTCTAAAAATGAATCACTCAACTAATTAAATAATTAATCCTTTTAATTAATTAATCACTTTTTCAAATCAATCTATCCAATTAATCAATCATTTTAATACACTCATTTTTCTAATTAATTAATCAATCCACTGATCATATTAGTTAGTTATCAATTAATCCATCAATCGATTCAACCCTCTGATATCGATAAAACAATACTTTGGTTCGGCAAAGCCCTTTGTTCAACTTGAGCAAAGGTACAATCTTTTCCTCACTAATCGTGCTCCAAACTAAAATTAATATGATCAAATGCTAAACCCTTCCACTTAATTGTGGAATGAACTATATAGGTTTTGATCCTCATTCAATGGGGTACGTAGGCAAGTTTGGAATTTAAATCCAAATCGCAAATCTGAATATGATGTAATCCCATTCCCCTTTTTTATTTTCACTATGTTTGTAAGGGAATCTGTGATCTTTCTAGTACCTATAAGGGTTAGATAAGACATTTCATTTTTAATTAATGTATTTAGTTAATTTAATTAATTGGGAATTAAAGAGCGATTATATGGTTCCCCTAAATCCATAAGGAATAGAGGGAACACTCTCCTTAATTTATAGATATGTACTTTAATTATTCTATTAATTTTTCATGCACTAATAATTATGCCATGCATTCATACTATGCCATGTTCATGCATTTAATTATTTGCCACCTTATAAAATTTCATTTATGAAATTAATTTTTCAAAGTCAAATTAAACTTAAAGCCAAATCGCGATTATTTAAAACTAAAAACCTAGTCCCTGAGTTCAACTTGGTTTGAGGCTAGTGATTTTATCCTTAGGTAAATTAATTAATTACATTAATGAATTGGAGTCGCAAATGGATTTTCCCTAAATTTTTCCATTTTAAAAAATAAATTAGGGTGGCACCTCCCGAAATTATTTTTCAAAACCACAAATCAATTTTTTCGAGTAATAGCTGCTCCAATAGTAAACACTGAAGTTCATTCCATAACCTCCTAAAAATCGCTTGCCTTTCCTTAAAGCAATTTCCCGAGTTAGGCGGGGGTATTCAGGTGAGGTCTCACATCTATCTTCCTCTTGGGCAATGGCCTCTAGAAAAACCACTAACTAAACCAAAATCAAAGACATCGAAGTCTCTTAAACCCAACCTTCTCTTTAAGATATCATGAAAGGGGCTACAAGAGAGGAGAAACAAAATTGGGCTAAATTAGAGGGTAAACCCATTGTTCCAAATAGAATTCCAAACTTGATCAATATGAGAACCTTAGAAATTCAAATCTCTTTGAATAATTTGAATTGGAGATCTTTCATTTTTGTTCAAGAAGATGGATTTGAAGAAATTATTAAGGAATTTCTTGCTACCTTAGTCTTAGAAAAAAGACTTGATTCCCTTGAATTTGCTTCAAATTCTTTGGCCAAGAGTATGGACTCTGATTTGATGAAGTGGCAGATGTTTTTTGATTTCTCAAGGAAAGAGCCTTAAATCTTAACGAATTGGACATGGGTATCAATGATTTTTAAAGAGAAATTTCCATTGAAAATATGTATAATGCAAAATCCTCCCTTGCTAAATACTTTCTCATTCTTGCTCTTTGGACCCTTTACTGAATTTTGACTTTCTCCATCAATGCAAGGGGAGATAACAATGAAAAGGTGACTAAAAATATATATATATTTTTTAATGTTTAGCATGATTAAGAACAAAAAGATCCAAACCACAAAATTTTTAATGAATTAATTTGTCCATCTTGCCAAAGCCTCAAAATGAACCATCTTTCTCTCCTCTCAAATATCTATAATTATCAAACATGTTGGCATTTTAACCCTTCCTCACTTAGCCATTCTTCAAAAGTGCCTCAAATTAGGCTTAAACATGCTTGATTTGGATTATATGCTTCATTCAAAGTGTCTAAGATAGAGGTGGGCACTATGAATATATTTTTAGGGAGGTAAGTGCTAAAGAGCAATAAAGGAAAAGACCAAGGGTGGTGATTTAAAGTGAACATAGCCAACAAGAGCAACCCCCTTAAGAAACTCAATTGAGGGACCAAGTGTGAACCCTTAATTTTACACTTTTATAATGTGGCCGCAGGTTAACACCTATTAAATTTAGTGTGCTATACAGAACTACCGTCGAAAGAAAAATTGGCCTTCAAATACCTTATCATGCGGATACCTAATTTTCCAACATGGGCCAACATCAATCTCTAAAAAAAAAAAAAAAAAAGGGAGCTGACACGTGACAGCCACTGGGAGGGCTGGCCGAATTCTTCGGCTTGTCTAGCTAATTACCCCAGGCACACTAGCAAATCTGCCTAAAGGCCTGGTGGATCCACAAGCCTAGTCCCCCTTTTCGTAGCCATGAATTTCTAAAATTGCCCTTGTTTCAACCTACTTTTTTTAGCCCTTTTTAGTCTTTTTGCCCCACATCCTTCACCTATAAATGCCCCCTTATTTCATACCAAATTGTAAACTCCTCCACTTAATCATGGAATGAACTACATGGATTTTGATCCCTATTCAATGGAGTACATATGTGAGGTCTCGCCCGAGCACTGGTCCGATCCGCCGAAGGATCGAAATGCTCTTCGAGAGAAACTCCACGATTGGAACTCGCTGTGCTTTGCTTCCATCCATTTCGAGCCTGTTTCAGTTTTGATTCGAGCTTAGTTTAATCCTATGGGTTTGTAACTGAAAGACAGTCCATTGGAGGTGCAATTTTGAGGGTTCACAATATAGGCACGTTTGAAATTTAAATCCAAATCCCAATGAATCCCATTCCCCTTTTATTTTCAATTGTAATTATTTATTTTACATCCTATTTGTAAGAAAATCTGTAGTGTTCCTAGAATTCCATAAGGGTCAGAGAAGATATCCCATTTTTAAATTCATGTATTTAGTTAATTTTATTAATTTGGAATTAAAGAGCGATTATGTGATTCCTTTAGAATCCACAAGGACTAGAAGGTACACTCTCCTTAAATTGTAGATGAATTTATTTAATTGTTCTTTTAATTTCCCATGCATTCATAATATGCCATGATCATGCATTTTTATTATAATTGTTATTCAATACTTGTCATTCATGAAATTGATTTTCCAAGTCAAATTAAAATTAAGAGCCAAGTCACGATTATTTAAAACTAAAAACATAGTCCCCAAGTTTAACCTGGTTTGAGACTGTGAACCCTTAATTTTGCACCTTTCAATATGTGTTTGAAGCTTAGAAGTACTTAGGCTCGGTAAACAAACCTTCAGAAGTCAAAAACTCTCAAAATGGGAAAATTAAAACATTTCTTGGCATTTAAACCCTTTCAAATCATCTGAAACTGAGTAACAAGTACAACACAATTGAAATCGTGAAAAATGGATGAGAAATGAGCAAGAACAGGCTAAAACGGCAAAATGGGCCAAAATAGGCCCATTGCCGCAAAGGGCTGCGGCATTGCTGCAGAGGTCTCTGTGGAACCACTGAGACCTATGTGGCACTATTGTAAAGATGTTTTCTATGCTTCAATCCTCCTCCTATATATAGAGGACCTCTCCACACTTTAAATTACTAAATTTTAGAGCTTGAAAAGCATTACTTCAAGCAAAATGCTTTGCATTTGCTCCTTGCTTTGCAAAGCGAGTTGGGGGGTTTCTCCTTAATTCCTACCCGATTAGGTAAAGGCTTTCCGCCCACCTATTCTAGATAAGTATTTTGCCCAAGGCTCATTTTTCCAATCCGAGGCTAGCAGCTGCTCACCATCCAAGGCTAGCCGTTGTTCGCCATCCAAAGCCAGTCGCCGCCCATCATCTGAGGCTAGCTATCATCCGCCATCCAAAGCTAGCCACCGCTCATTGTCCGAGGTCAGTTGTTGCTCATTGTCTGAGGTAACTTGCCATTTCTTTCAAAGGAAATTCATGGTTTTCGAGCAAAGGTGTTATCCAAGTCCCTCCAAGAAAAGTTCATACTATTCAAGAGTCTTTCTTCCAAGAGGAGTGCTCATGATATCCCTAGGCCAAGATGGAACTTAGATCCGGTGCCAAGCTCGCTCCCCATGTTCCTCACCGATGTAAGCCAAAGGTAAAAGTTCTTTCCTTTTCCTTTTCAATTTTAATTTCAAGATCTAAATTTGAAAAGATCTAATTTTTGCTAATTAAAATTTGACCTAATTAACAAATCTCTAAGCCCTTTAAAATCAATCAAAACAAAATAACAAAGGCAATGACTTAAAAACCCCTCCTTCGTAAGAAGGGAGAACTGCATGGGGTTTGATTCCCATTCAAAGGGATACGCAAGCTTGCCATCTCTAAGGCATTCAACTCTGCTAAAATTAACAACTTCTTCTCTCTATCACCTTCTTCACATAGTTTAGGATCAAAAATTATTTTTCTTAAATAAAAGTTGAAATTTTTAATTCTTTTTATTATAATTGTTTTGATACTCTTATTTTAGTTGTTTAGATTATATTTGGAAAATATGTGCTTTTTTTAGAATCCATAAGGGATAGAGGAAAGATCCCCTGTTTTAACATTTTGACTTGTAATAGTTTTAAGTGGTTTTTCCTTTACTTTTTGCATCTTATAATTATCATTATATCATATTTGTCATGCATTGCACGAGTAATATTGTTTCATGCATCATATTATATCTATTAATGCATACATAAAAACTTCTTTTTATAAAAGCTATTTTATATTTAAGCCAAACTAATTTTTTATATTGTTTTAACCAAAACCTAGTCCCCGAACCCTCTTTGGTCATTCGAGGACTAGTACTTTTCCTTGGGATAAATGGTATAATTTTGGAGTTAATCAAATTGGTTTTTTCCTTTAATTTTCCTAACTAAAATAAAAAAAATTAAAGTGGCGACTCCTTTTGTAAATTACAACTTACAAAATACAATTTTTTTGAACTCATAGTGAGTTCCAATCCTGATGTTTCTCCTAAATGGGCATTTTCGATTCCCTTTAGCGGATTAGGCCGGGTGCTCGGGCGAGGCCTCACAGCTAGCAACTCCATTGGGGACTTTAAAATCTTTTTCAAAATGAAAGATAAAAGTGGACTACTCTTGGTAAAGCAAAAAGTTTGGCTTTTATTACAAAATGACTTTTTTCATGCATCACTATATTGGGCTCCTTATCCAAAACACTAGTTTCTTAGAAAAACAAAAGATAGAAAGTAACATTAAGTGGACAACCTTCCTTAGGTCTGCTTGCTGATAGTGAAATCATTCATCCTATGATACATCCTCTAATCCTTTTAGAGGTGTAACGAGTATGCATGTACCGTTGGACCCACGCAAGGCTCCTTCACTCACATGTGGTTAGGTATATCGCATCTCTAGTGTGATGGGTTCCTTTTAAACCACCCTTACCCTTTCATGTAAATGACTCATAGAACCTTCCTTTAGGATTATATGTACCATAAGGTTGAACTTGGTATGTCATTATCATGAAACCTTTTTTATTCATGTATACACATATGCATGCATCATGCAAGAATCCCACTAAAGTGGAAAATCTGAAAACCACCCCAACATTGCTAATCCCTATACAAACCCATGTCAAATTCCTAAACCCATGTCTACCCATGGCACCTTCATCCTTATCTTACTGCTATAATTAGGATTTTATGATCTTACCTTATCCTTATCTTCACCCAAGCTAAAAACTAACCTAGCTTCATCTTTTTCATCCAAAGGTTCGAGAGATGTCAACAGGATTAATGAAAGAAGTTGCTGCCACTGACAGAGTTGATGACTTGATTAATAGGCTCTTTGCTAGATTCACTAAACAATAAGAGGAAATACTTAAAAGGCAAGAGGCTCATTTCCGAGACCTACTTCAAAATCAAAGGAGGATTATCATGGAAGATGTCCAAGAAATGATGGGCCAAACCACCATAAACCAGAATTTGACCGATTCAGACCCAATGAGTCCAAAACCCACCTCCTATCCTATTTTTGGGTCTGCTTCCAAATCTGACCTAAAAGACAAGGAAAAGGCCACAGTTGAAACCATTCCATCGCTATCTGTTCTCAAAACCGACCCATTTTTTCAACGAGTGCCCATTGACCCGCCAGTCCACACCACCACATCCATCTTCCCCCCAACTGATCCTTTCTAAAGGAAAGAAGTTAGCCTCGAGCTGAATGTATTCATTGACAAAATTGAAGTTATGGAAAAGATGCTTAAGAACTTAAAGAAAAGGGAGGACACAGTTGACACAAGCTCCCTCAGTCTGTTTCCTAATGCAAGGGTACCCCCTAAATTCAAAATGCCGAATATTGATAAATTCAATGGAACTACTTGTCCTAAAACCCATCTTAAAGTATATGTGGGGGCCATGCATCCTTTAGGAGTGGACAATGAGCTCCTTGCTCAATTATTCCAACAATTTTTGACTGGTACAACTATGAAGTGGTTTGTAGACTTGGATGTGTCTAAAAAATGGACCTGGGATGACATCTGCAATATATTTGTCCAGTAGTATCACTATAACATTGAGGTCAATGTAACAAGAAGAGACCTTGAGACTACCAAATAGTATGCAAAAGAATTCTTCTCTTCATTCCTTACAAGGTGGAGGAAAAAGGCTACCCAAATGATGAACCGACCTCCCGAGCATGAACAAATTGATATTATTATTAAGAATCTCCTCCCAGTTTATCAAGATAGACTACTTACCCAATACTTGCCTGACTTCAAAGTCCTGATTTCCACCGCTTCAAAGATTGAAGATCTAATCCAAAATGGGCACATAAAAGAAGAATCTGCATTTGGGTCAAGATACAAGAAAGCGGCCCATTAAGGAAATGTAACTTCCTGACGAATCAGAAAGAGAGGGAAGTAAATGCCATCACAATTAAGAAGCCACTTAAGATTGAAAGGTGCTAATTCTCTAATCTAGGCGGTGTACTTATGAGCATCATTTATAAGAAACTGCTTGAAGCAAGAATGGTGAAACCTCTTGAACCAAGACCTGTCCCCAATCCACTATCCAAAAATCACAACCCAAATGAAAGACGTGATTACCACCAAGGGCTAGGGCATAAAACTAATGCATGCAAGGCCTTAAGACACAAGATCTAAGATCTAATCGATTCTAATGACATCTTACCACCCCAAAGCTAGACCTAACATCACCACTAACTCCTTACCCAACCACACAGTAAATGCAATTACTCTTCATGAAGGAGTTGATCCTGTCTCATTGATAGAATCAACTATTAACTACTATTGTGTGTTAGACCTCACCAATTTACTTGAAGAGATTGATGCCATCACTCAATGTGGCAAAATTGTCCAAAATCCAAACCCACTAATCTAAAACACTCAACCTGTCCTTGCATCATTTAACAACATAAAAAAGAGTCTTGAAACTGATGAAGACCCCATACTCAAGCAGTTAAAAAAGACACAAGCAAATATTTCAATATGGAGTTTGATCCAATCCTCATATCCTCATCGCCAAGCTCTTTGCAAGGCACTAAATCAATATCAAACTCCTATTGATATCACCTCCGAGAGTCTTGTGGCTTTAATCACTAGTGCTGCTAAGGGATTTTCAATATCATTTGGAGATAATGACTTGCTAAGAGGGGACTCTGACCACAATAATGCCCTCTATATAAAAGTGATAACTCGAGGAAAAACTGTGCCCATGGTTCTCATTGACAATGGCTCGATACTGAATGTGTGTACCTTAAAAGTGGCTAGTTGCCTAGGCCTAGAAGTAACAGACTTCACCCCTTTTGATCAAATAGTAAGGGCCTATGATAATACTAAGAGAGAAGTACTTGGGGTCACCACACTGCATGTCACTATCGGGCCCACAGCCTTTTCCATTCCCTTCCAAGTGATTGATGTTCCTGCTTGTTTTAACTTGCTTCTTAGAAGACCCTGGATCCATCAAGCTAAGGCAATCCCTTCATCACTGCATCAGAAAGTCAAATTTCCTTATGGGAAAGGGATTGTTACCATAAAAGGGGACATGTATGACAAGGTTGACATTCCAAACCTTGTGCCCATTTTAGAAATTCAACCTGAATTGTCCGCCTACCCTCTCTCAGGCTTCTCTTTCATCCAGTTCCTTGAGGGTGAAGAAGGTAAAGAATTTGTTCCACTTGATTTTTATCCTTTTGGAAATATTACTGTGGCTAATATGTTAAGAAAAATGAACTATTTTCCTGGCCTAGGTCTTGGAAGATATTAACAAGGCTTAAAATCCTTTATGGACTACCCAGTTGCAATATCACTATTTGGGCTAGGATATGAGCCTACTGAGGAGGATCTAATAGAAATGGAGGAATGGGCCAAAGAAAGAGTAGCGATCCTTAAACGAGGTGAGACTTATGATTGGCCTATGCGCCCTTATTTCAAAACCCTCAATGGATATTTTGTAAAAGAAGGTGACACAGTTCCTTACTATGGCTTTCCCGAACCTTAGGTCTGTCCTATTACTGGAAACTTAATTCTTAGTTTTGAAATTTTCTTTGATGTCAAGCTTTCACTAGACGATTGTGAGCCCATTTTCATGCTAAGTCAAGATTGGGACGAGAACATGAAGGCAAGTATCTTTGATGAAGTCTTCATGCTTACTTTAGAGGAGGAGGAACTTGACCCATCCACCCTAATCTAACCAAACAAGACTGAGCTGGATAATTGGTATTTCAAGGAGAGCCCATTCCACCAATCTGAGACAGAGTTCCAGTCCCAGTCTGAGTCAGAGTCTGAGTTAGAGTCAGAGTCTTTGGTCTCTTCCATTTTTAGTGATGTAATTGACTTTGAGTGTCCATCTTTTGAGTTTGACGTAAACTGGGATTTATCCATGTTCGAATTCAATAAAAAGTTTGCCCTTTCCTTTTACAATCTCGTGTCTTCATTTTTCTTTAATGTTCCAAATTTTAAATCTGACTTAAATGAGATATCAAATCAAATAAACGAAATAAATGAAATAAAAGATGATGCAATCAAAGAGCCAATAAATGCTAGCACATATGATACACCAAAAACTACATTTATTGCATCTGTATGCATAAGCAAGGGTCAAATAGAGGAAATGATCAAAGAATTTCAAGATTGTTTCGCATGGCATCCTAAGGACATAACAGGTTTAGATCCGGGCATAGCCGTTCACAAAATTCCAATCTACCTCAATTCTAAGCCAATCAAACAGAAATTGCAAAGACTCAGTCGAATGGTCAATACCGATTAAAGAAGAGATTATGAAGCTACTGGACCACAACTTCATTGAGCCTATCAGCTACCCCTCTTGGCTTGCCAATATTATGCCAGTTCCTAAGAAAGATGGCAGAGTTAAAATGTGTGTGGACTATAGAGATATGAATAAGGCTTGTCCAAAAGATGACTTTCCCTTGCCTCACATTGACCTTTTAGTAGATCGAATGGTAGGATCTGAAATGGTTTCTTTAATCGATCTGGCCATGGGATACAATCAAATAATGGTCCACTCCCTGACAAGGAAAAAATAACCTTCATCACCAAGTGAAGTACCTATTGTTATAGAGTTATGCCATTTAGACTTAAAAATGCAGGGGTAACATACCAATAGATGGCAACCATAATCTTTTATGACATGATGCACAAAGAGATTGAAGTATATGTCGATGATATGGTGGTTAAGGGTAGTACTGTCGAAGAACACTTGGAAGCTTTAAGATAATTCTTCCTTAGACTTTGCCAATATAATCTCAAACTCAATCCTGCCAAGTGTATTTTTGGTGCTTCATCTGGGGTATTCCTAGGCCATATGGTCAGCAAGAAAGGTATAGAGGTCGACCCTGCAAAATCAAAGGCAATTTTAGAAATGCCACCTCTAAAAACAGAAAAAGAGATTTCCTCGGACGGCTCCAATACATTAGTCGGTTCATCAATCAACTGGCTGATGTATGTGGGCCCATCTTCAAGTTGCTTAGAAAGGAGCCTCAAAACAATGAATGAAGAATGCCAAAGGGCCTTTGATCAAGTCAAACAATATTTGCTGAACCCACCAGTGCTGCAACCTCTAAGGCCTGGGAAACCGCTGCTGCTTAACTTATCTATGATTGATGAGGCAATAGGGGCAATGTGTGCCCAGAATGCTCCTGACTCTAATAAGAAAAATGCCATCTACTACTTGAGCAAAAGAATGTTGTCCCATGAACTTAAATATGGCTATATAGAAAAGCTGTGCCTTGCCCTTGTTTGGGTTTGCCACAAACAACAACACTATCTTAGCTCCTACACAACTCATATCCTTGCTGACAATAGCCCTTTGCAATTCCTTATGGAGAAACCAGTTCTTGAGAGTAAGATGGCAAGATGGATTGCAATATTGGTAGCATATGATCTCAAATATGTACAGCACAAAGCAATCAAAGGAAGCATAGTAGCAAACCAATTAGCTATAGCCCCAATAGAGGATGAATGGACTAAGCCTGAATTCACCAATGAGGATATCCTATTGATTGGCAATGAAGTTTGGAAGCTATTCTTTGATGGGGCATCAAATAACAAGGGGTATGTCACTGGCATTACATTCATTACTCCAAGCAGGGAAAGCATACCTATAGCCATTAAGCTAAACTTCAAAGTAACAAATAACGAGGCAGAGTACGAGGCATATATTTGTGGCCTTGAAGCAGCAATAAGGCTCCAAATCAAGCACCTTGAGATTTATGGAGACTCGAATATGATAGTTTCCTAAGCTTTGGGAAAATGGCAAATCAGAGAAGAGCATTTGGTTCCTTACCACAAATGCCTAGATGAATTGGCAGCCAAATTTTGTGAACTATCCTTCCATTATCTCTCGAGAACAAAGAATAGATTCACTAATGCATTAGCGACACTCGCCTTGATGCTCAACGTAAGCAATGGCTTCATAATCATATTAATCACAATTGAAATGAAGCATGAACTGGGGTGCATAACTCATTGCCTGAATATGCAAGTCATTGATAGCAAATGATGGTTTTGTGATATTCTCAATTATATCAAGAATGGGCTTTATCTTGAAAGGGCCTCTAAAATAAAAAAGAGGACATTGAGACAGTTATCCAAGGGATTCATTCCACATAGGGATGTGCTCTACAAATGGACTTGGGATATATCCACCTAAGATGTGTCACTTAAGAAGAAGCCCAATAGATCATGGAATGGATGCATGGCGATGATAAAGGCCCACACATGAATGGTATTGCTTTGGCCTATAAAATCACTAACCAAGGATACTTTTGGCTTACTATGAATGAGGATTGTGCTAAGTTAGTGCAAAAATGCCATAAATGCCAAGTTTATGCTAAGCTTTAGAAACAACCTCCTATACCTTTATCACTAATCACCATGCCTTGGCCATTTGCTACTTAGGGCCTCGACGTCATTGGGAAGATAAGCCCAAAATCCTCTGGCAAACATGAATACATCCTGGTGGCAATTGATTACTTTTCTAAGTGGGTTAAAGCTGCACCCTACCAAGTGTTAAACTCTAAATGAGTAGCTCAGTTTATTCGTATCAATATCCTTTATAGGTATGGAATCCCATTTGAAATAATCACCAACAATGGATCTCACTTTTAAAAGGAAGTCACCCAGCTACTGAAAAAGGAGAAAATCCAACACCACAAGTCTTCTCCTTATATGCCTCAAACAATTGGTGCAGTAGAAGCTGCAAACAAAACTCTCAAGAACATACTTCAAAAGATGGCTAACAACCATAAAGATTGGCATCTACATCTACCTTATTCTTTATGGGGATACAGAACGTCAGTACACACTCCAACCAGTGCTACACCATACTCCTTGGTGTATGGAATGGAAGCAATCCTCCCAATCGAGGTGGAGATAAAATTAGCTCGGATCATGAAAAAGAGTCAGTTGGACAAAGTGGAATGGGCAAAAGGCTACCATAAACAACTCAATGCCATCGATGAGAAAAGGATGGATGCCCTATATCGAATTCAAGGCTACCAGCAAAAATTGGCAAGGCATTTCAATAAAAAGGTCAGAGACAAAGGACTACAAGAAGGTAACCTTATTTTAAAGGAAATCAGAGCACCTATTTATGATCCAAGGGGAAAATTCAGACCCAATTGGAGTGGCCCGTTCACTCTAAAAAAGGTCCTATCCGGAGGAGTAGCTATCTTAATGGATTTGGACGACATAGAGTTTTCAAGCCCATGCAATCTGGATCAGCACAAGATATATTTTGCATAAGCATCTTGTAATTCATGCATTGCATTTGCATCTATGTAAAGACAAAAACTACATAGACCTAATTCTCCATAAAAGAAAACAATGATGATGATGAAATCGTTGTAAGGAGATACGTAGGCGACCCGTGTGGGTTCGGTCCAAATTATCAATAACATTTCATTATGTGCTACACATTTATTTGGCTCTTATTTGCATTAAAAAAAAAAACAAAGAGAGAGAGAGAATGAACAAGATGTCTCATTTGTCTTATTTAACTTTTGGAACATTGAAAAAGAAAATAAAAGACATAAACCATTAAATCAATCTTACATGCCAAAAGCCTTCCTAAAAAGCATAACAAAAAAATGGGAACAAAAAGGTCAATCATGACTCTTATCTTCATCCTTCTCTATATCCTCAATCATTGCAGCTCGCCTAGCTTTCTCAAAATGCCATGAGTTTGTTATCCACTAATCGCTATACTCCAAAGTCTTGTCATAATGATGAGAAGGATGAATAGCATGAAAACCTCTCACCCATCCATTCCTAATGGCTCAAGCAACAATCTTAGTAATAAGGACAAATTGAAACAAAGCACCATCTG
This sequence comes from Reutealis trisperma, assembly GCA_947687605.1. Lineage (NCBI taxonomy): Eukaryota > Viridiplantae > Streptophyta > Magnoliopsida > Malpighiales > Euphorbiaceae > Reutealis > Reutealis trisperma. The sequence continues at coordinate 51,918 of CANTUT010000863.1, forward strand.
GGGGCACACTTTGTTTATTGCCCATCTAGCACATAACTCTAGTAGCCTGATAAAAAGTGACCATCCTCAAACCTAAAAGATAAACCATCTTGTAACCAAAACTCATGGTCATGAACTGATTTATCTTATACCACTCACATCTCTAAAGTAACTCATCAGAATCCAATTCATGAAGCCATTTGAGCCACTCCCTTTTAGAATCCTTTTTGATCACAATAGTACGGGTCCTATACCAAGAAGCAGATTAATCCGCCTTAACAGGAGGAGCCACTATCCGAAGATGGTCTCTCAACCAAATCTGAAGGATAAGGGGACTGATAGTCTATGGACCGCTCGAATCATATGCCCTATCCAGACTCATAATAGTCTCAGCAAGTACAATGGCAGCAATGGATCTTCCCTCTTCCAACTAAGAAATCAAATCAGTAACCTTAGCATCACCCCAACCAATAGGGCTCACGAAGATATATCCAGGAGTCAAACAAAAAGAAAGAGCTCGCATCCTCAAATGAAACCACTTATCGTCCTCAAAGACTTTGGGATCATGAAATTCTGCAACTACAGCAATTAAATCCACCCAATCCTCCATCACCATAGGACTAGCCACTTCCTTACTGAGATCCAAAAGTTTTTTAAAAGAGTTAAAATATCCCACTCTCTCGATAGGAGTAGCCAAAAGAGCCTCAGGATCATATTCGAGCAACATATAAAATTCCTCAAAAGTAGGACACATTTCTTCCATGCTTGCCCTAAACCTAAAGACATGGGCAGTAGGATCCTAAAAGCGTATACAGACACATAAAACATCCCAGTCAATTTTCACTCCCAAGTGGGCATGGCACTTACTCCATATTTTCCTAAATTTATTCTCTCCACTTTAGTAAGATTCTTGCACCATAGGAACATTGCATGACTAAAGTAGGGCTCTATAAAAGTGAAAAATTTTGAGAAAAGAGTAAAGTAAGATGCTTAAAAGTATTGAACAGTGTTCAAAGGTCAATGGAATGAAGTCTTAAGGGGTGGAAGAGCCTATAAATAGTAGAAAATCAAGAGAAATCAGCATCAAGGATGGAACTCACTGCGGTTACCACACCTGGGCTGTGATAACCGTAGCCATCCCTATGGTTGCTGCAAGCCCTCTGTGGCAGCCATTTTGGCTATCGCAGGGGCTCTTATGGTTGCCACAGCCCCTTTTGTAGCAACTGCAAAATCCACCATATTGTCGCGATGCCTTTTTCATCTCTATTCTGCAAATTCAAAGCTACAGCAAGGGTTATTAGGTAAAAAAAAAAAAAAGGGCCCCTATTCCAGTTAAATTTAGGAACTGCATTCATGCATATTACACATATATGATCAGGATAGAAGTACATCTCACAACAAGTAAAACTGTTCATGACATCATATTTAGGAAAAATGTCCATATATATCATAGCATCACATTTTAGAAAACATCCATACATGTCATAACATCATATTAGAGAGAACATCCATTATATCCATACATATCATCTATAAGGTTAACAACCCAAAGGAAGGAAAACAAAGTGTCTAACGGTATCTACGCCTCTCCCTCCTCCACTTATATGGAGACTTATCTCCCTCATTACCATTAGCACCTCTACCTCTACTAGCATCTTTGCTACCTCCCAGCTTCGCTAGGGTCAAAGCAATTGATAGAGCAGTAGTCAGATGACCCATCACCCTCTAGGCCTCACGAGCTCAATCCACAGGCACCTATAAGATAAAGAAATTCAAGCAACTGAGCAAGAATCTAATGTCATGCTAGAATCAGGACAACCTACCTCAGAAGTATTAGCTGGAACCTCAGGCCATCTAAATGGCACCTCTATAGAAGAATCATACTCAACCAGCTGCCCCTGCTCAACAGAAAAGTATTGATAATATGTAGAAGGCCATAGACTTTGATGCCAAATGTCACCACCAGATGATTCTAAAGCTACTCTAAGGTCAGGAATAACGGTAGTAGCGGCAGGAGTAACCCTAGAAGGCCCCACTCTATTCAAAAGATCCCTAATCGAAGGGGTCTGAGAGGAACCAACAGTCGATCTCCTAGGATCAGAAACAAAATCCCTCATAGGGACAGTACCAGTCATCAAGGAAGCCTGGCAGAAGTATTCATAGTCTGAATTATAATCCAAGAAGTGATCATAAGGGAGGCCTACCAACAATGCCTCATCATCTATAGTACTCGATTCGTATCTCATATTAGCTGGGGGAGGTAAAGGCCAGTAATCTACCCTCTGACTCTTTCCCTAAGGTAATATCTTCTCTCATCCCTAAAGCAGAGAAGTAGTCTATATGAGGAAAGCACGTAGTTGGAACCCATCCACTCCATCATTGATGGTGGCAACCGATCCTGATAGGCATTCCACTGGACTTACAAAACAGAAAGTAAGTCCGAAGCAATTAAAAGTAATAGAAAGCCAACTAGCAAGACAAATACCTAGTACACACCTAACTGGCTGAAGTGGGTCCAATAACTAGCAAAACCCATCCTGTCGAAGCGACTGCGGTTACCACAACTCCATAAGTACCCCCAGGGTACTCTGTCAGGAACCAAATTTCTCAAGGGTGGAGATACCTGAGTAAAGTATTCATAAGCCTAATACTGCAAAACAGATAGCAGTTAGTCAAGATAACAATGAAGTGCAATGCAGACAGTAAAAATGAAAAAAAATGAGAAAAGAACGCATGCTCACCTCCCAAATAACATGGGTACCACCTAGGCTGGAGAAAGTGTTTCAGGAGAGATCAAACATCTCCCTATACATCACACACAAGGTAGCACCTCCCTAATCATACTTAAAGATCTGGGTCAGGTCCTCCAATGAAGCCAAGATGCTGAAGTCAATAGTGTCTTGCCTCATGTGAGAGATGGAACAAACCAAGATCATCATAAGGCACAAACGAGTTGCCTGCTTAGTGCTCTAACCCCTATACTAATCTAAATCTCCAATTCGGTTCTGAAATTAGACTCTCGACACATGAACATCAGTGCGAGGAGGGTCCAAACCTAATAGCTCAGTCATCCTCTAACTATCCAGTGTGGTCCAGGAACCATAAAAGTCTAAAGCCCGGCGACAAAAAGGCAAACTAATAAGCAAATGGAGATCCATAGGAGTCACCGTCAACTGCCTATATGGGAAATGAAAAGTATTGGTGGTGTCCCACCACCTCTCTGCCAAAGCCCTCAATAAGGCATGATCGCCCTCATAAGAAAAGTCTAAGTCTAGCAGACTAAGCAAACTAGAAGGCTCGATCATAGCTCACACATCAGGATGGCGATTCAGATAAGTAGCAACCCTTACCAGGTTACCTCTACCTCCCCTTAATCTTAAATCACATGACTTCACATGAAATACACAGAAAATAAAATTTTTTCACGCATAAGAAACTAGAGTTTTCTTCACTTTTTATTTTTATTTATTTTATTTCTTCATAATTATCATAAAATGTCATTGTATAAAAAAAATAAAAAAAATCACTGCATAATGAACCAAGCTACATCATATTATTGCTTGTATAGAACTAACTCAAGTGCAGGAAAGAAAATAAATACCTCTATATTACTAGTAAAGCTTGCATGATCTCTAGGCTCCTGCAGTAGAACCTCGGGATTTGCATCACCTTGGGGCACCGAGTAGCTTCTCACATGCCTTGAACTCAAGGAAGCCATCTTGGTGAAAGAGTTTTAGAGAGAAAGAGTCTAAGTAGAGAGAGAGAGATGAAGTGGAAAGTGGTGAAGATGAACGGAGAAGGGAGGGGTATTTATAGAAGGAACTGTGGGCCCCACCTCATCATTTCCTTTTAGTTCGCATAGCTAAGTTGCTAGATTTCACCATAACAAATCCATTTCAAGTCAGAATTCAATTTTATCAAAACAAACAGGTCCACAAGATTTTTATCTGTGCATCAAAATAGAAAACAACTCAATCGAAGTTCAGAATCTTCCATAATTGCATAAAGTTCAAAAATTCAAAATGTCCAGAAAAATTGAAAAATAGTCCAAACGAATTCAGAAAAGCCTAGAAACAGACATGGCACCTCAACATAAATCTTAAAACTGACCAAGATCCTCTGTCATCTAAAAACTTCTAGAATTTCTCTAGTTCACACTTATTTGACTCGGCCTCTTGTCCGGCTGAATTTGATAAGGGAGGCAGTTGTGAACCCTCTATTTTGCACTTTCAAATGACTGACATTTGACCATGAAGGCATAGAATTAGACTGGGCTCAAATCGGATCAAAGGCAGAGAAGAACGGGCCAAAAAATGAACCGCGATGACCCACGGGCCCGCTGTAGTAACTCGCAACCAGCTGTGGTTAGTGCAGCCGCCTTTGTGGTTACCGCAGAGGTCCCTATAGTAGCCACTTGGCTACCACAGTCGGCACTATGATAACTACAAAGCTCTCTGTAGTTACCGCAGCCGATCATTAGTTACCGCACTAAGCCCATTTCAAAATCCTACTCGAAAACTGTTAATTTTTAGCCCCAAACTCTGCCTATAAATATCTTGCACCTCATAACAGCTAAAGACACGTAATTACATGCTTCTATACTCTCCATAAAGCTTTCCAAACCCTATTTCTAAGCTTTTTAATCATCAAAACCCTCTTCCTAAACCTCCAAATCTCTAAAATCTCATTCTAAAACCTCCTCCATCACATAACACCTTATTCATAAGCTTCCCAATCATCTCAAAATCCTATTCACAAACCTCCTAATCATCTTAAGTTTTATTCTTAAGCTTCCTAATTAAGAAAAGGTTCAATTCTTGCCATTTCTTTCAAAGGAAATTCGTGGTTCTTGAGCAAAGGTGTTATCTAAGTCCCTCCAAGAAGAGTTCATACTATTCAAGAGTTCTTCTTCTAAGAGGAGTGCTCGTGATATCCCTAGGCCAAGATGGAACTTAGATCCGGTGCCAAGCTCACTCCCTACGTTCCTCGCCCACGTAAGCCAAAGGTAAAAGTTCTTTCCTTTTCCTTTTCAATTTCAATTTCAAGATCTAAATATGAAAAGATCTAATTTTTGCTAATTAAAATCTAACTTAATAAACAAATCTCTAAGCCCTTTAAAATCAATCAAAACATGATAACAAAGGTGATGACTTAAAAACCCCTTCTTTGCAAGAAGGGGGAACTGCGTGGGGTTTGATTCCCATTCAAAGGGATATGTAGGCTTGCCATCTCTAAGGCATTCAACTCCACTAAAATTAACAACTTCTTCTCTCTATCACCTTCTTCATATAGTTTCAGATCAAAAATTATTTTTCTTAAATGAAAGTTGAAATTTTTAATTCTTTTTATTATAATTGTTTTGATACACTTATTTTAGTTGTTTGGATTATATTTGGGGAATGTGTGCTTTTCCTAGAATCCATAAGGGCTAGAGGAAAGATCGCCTGTTTTGCATTTTGACTTGTAATAGTTTTAAGTGGTTTTTCCTTTACTTTTTACATCTTATGATTATCATTATCTCATATTTGTCATGCATTGCATGAGTAATATTGTTTCATGCATCATATTATATTTATTCATGCATTCATGAAAACTTCTTTTTATAAAAGCTATTTTGTATTTAAGTCAAACTAATTTTTGGTATTATTTTAATCAAAACCTAGTCCTAGAGCCCTCTTTGGTCATTTGAGGACTAGTGCTTTTCCTTGGGATAAATGGTATAATTTTAGAGTCAATCAAATTGGGTTTTTCCTTTAATTTTTCCAACTAAAATAAACAAAATTAAAGTGGCGACTTCTTTTGCAAATTACAACTTACAAAATACAATTTTTTGGAACTCACAACAAGTTTTAATCATGATGTTTCTCCTAAATGGGCATTTTTTATTCCCTCTAGCAGATTGAACCGGGTGCTTAGGTGAGGCCTCACACATTGTAGGTGTTTAACTTACCAAACAAAAGATAAATAATAGTGTAGTTCCAGAAAGAATATAAGTTGGGGCAATAATTACAAAGGTTCTTTCTTATAGTTGAGTAATAAAAAATGGTTTTGGACCAAATGTCCTTTGGCAACCCAAGCTTACAAGAAATCATTAAAAAAGAAAGGAACTTGGGTTTCAAGATATCAAAGGTTCACATAACATGATAACTTGTACTTGTAACTTGAACATAATGTGTACTCACACTTGTAGCATGAATATAGTGTTTACTCGCCTTGTGGTTCCTTTGCTCCTAGTACATGTAGCCTTTTTGAACCTTTAAAGCTCCTTAAGCTCTGATATAATATTTAATTTAATACTTAGTATTTATTTAATTATGATGCTATTCTATCCCATAGCTACACCATGCATATATAATATTCATATATACTTAGAGTTGCACATATAAATGCACCTCATTTATTTGCACATATCATGTTGACTTTAAAAGTCTTGCACACTTAGCCCTTATAGGCCCAAACTAAAACACATTACAATAATGTCAATACCTTTCTAAGGTCATCATAATGTCATTATCTTAATATCAATTCACTTTAACAATCATCTTAGTATACTTAACACATCCATACATGTCAACTTATCGATAGCCTTTCAAGTGTCATGCTTAACTCTTATGATCCATTCATTTGATCAATCTCTTCATCAATTCAAGACCATTAATTCATTATCAAGTCATCATTACATCTATTTTCATATTTCCCAATCACATTCACATTCTAATCAGAACATAAGGTTAATATACCTTAAGTATACCAAAGTGCCTTTAGGCTAGTATATAGTCATTCCTTCAACCAATATGCAATTTAACCATTTATTATACATACATGCATGTCAATAATCATCAAAATAAATCACATAAAAATTCTAGACATTGGGATAAAAATATCAATGTAGGCTGAATGCCCTATTTAAAGAAAAACCTGAATTTTCTTATTCTTCGCACTTTCTGTCTATTACAATAATATGTAAAAACATGGTTTGAACCAAGATTTTTCATGTAATAAAAAAAAATATCATTTTAGAACATAGACATGTAGGAATCAGCTCACATATACATTTATATGCATAAAAATTTCCAACTTTAAGTTTTAGGATGAAAAACCATGAGTTTTCTTGTTTTTGGTATTTTCCAGTCATTACAGCAATATGTAAACAGGTGGTTTAAACCATTATTTTTCATTCAATCATAGCAAACATTAGTTTAGAACATCCAAATGTATGAATCAATAGCCATTGATCATAATTATGCATGAAAATTCCAAATTTCAAGGTTTAGGGTGAAAATCATGAGTTCTCAAGCTTTTTGCACTTTCCGTTCATTACAGCAATATGCAAACACATGATTTAAATCATTATTTCTCATCCAAAGAAAACAAATATCATATTAGAATCCATCCATATACAAATCAGCAGCCACATGTATAAATAATCATAGAATTTTCTAACTTCTAAGTTCTAACACAAAAACCTTGAATTTTTTTGTTTTCTAAAACTTTTCGGTCATTACAGTAATATGCAGAAATATGATTTAATTCAATATTTTTCATCTAAACACATCAAAAATCAGCTTAGAATGCAATGATATAGAAATTTCCCCCCTTTAGTATGGTTTATGCATAAAAATTTCAATTTTGAGTTACAGGATTCAGCTTTGGAGAAATCCCATAGAGAGGTTGGTGCTTTCAGTAGAAAAATTGATTTTCCTCTCAAGAAATCACCTAGCCCAAATTTTATCAGTAAAATTAGTAATTATTCAATTCAAAATGATTTTCCCAAGATTAGTTTCATAAAAATCAAATAGCAAATTGAAAGGAAAAGAAAAACTTACGAAACGGTTGTGAAATCGCAAGTTTGAAAGGATTTTTATGAATTTCGGTAGAAATAAATATTTTGAGAGAATTTTTCTACCAAAATAATGAAATAATAGAATGGTGGCTGCTGGAATGAAGGGCTTCCCAAAATGTAGATTAAATATTAGGGTTTTGGGTAAAATTTCTAAGATTACCCTTAATGAGTCAGGTTAGAAGTATTTTAGTGTGGTAAGCTTTTGGATATTTGGGCTTTTTAATTAATTTACGGTTGATTATAGGTAATTAAAAATAAAATATTTTTTTATTATTTTCTATAACATTTCCCCCAAAATATTTATTTAAAAATTATTTTAAAATACTCATAAAATTATTTTTATGCTTAAAAATTGTCTTTTTGCATGAAAATTTATTTTACGAAAAATAAATTATTTCATGCTAGCACATTTTATTCAAATCATTTATTTCACAATAATAATTCATATTAAGCATATTAAAATTAATTTAACGTACTCCAAACTCATAAATCACGTCACATATGAATTTTTGTATAGTCACACAATTTGTCACAATAATCCTAAATTCAAATAATTTGTTACTAAAACTCTTAGGGTAGATATGGGTTGTTACAAACACCTTTGCCCTTACAAACCTTAAACCATCACCCTGACCTTTAACCTTAAACACCTCACCCTAGTCTTACCCTAAACACCTTGCCCTAGCCTTATCCTAAACACCCGAACCTCACACCTCAAATGTAAACCTAAACCACCTTTAACTTGTGGATCTTAAGCCATAAAGCCACGGCCCTAAAACCCATATCCAACCCTAAAAACCCTGCTACCTAACCTTAGGCCATAAACTCACAACCCTAAGACCCATGTCCAACCCTAAAAAACTAGACATCTTAGGTTCTCCATTCCAAACCCATTATCTTGATCTTATCCCTTGTTCAAAGCTAAACCCACAACCCTAAGACCCATGTCCAACCATAAAAAATTAGATGCCTTAAGTTCTCTCTTCCAAAACCATTATCTTGATCTTACCCCTTATTCAAAGCCAAACCCACTATCCTTAAGCCCAACACCCATGGCCCATCACTTTTCAAAACCAGTATGTTACCCTTAAGCCCAATAACTTTAGCCCAACACAATACCTTAAACCCAATACCTTTGATCCTACCCTAAAACCAAAGTATTTGCCCTATCTCACTATAAGCCCAAAAAATAGTTAGTTCATGATACAATAAGGAAGCCTTTTCTTTTAGGATCTATATGCCTATACCTTCATCACCTTTTCTATTCCATGCCCATCACTTACTTTGTTGCTTTGGTTTGAAGGTACTAATGGCCAACCCACTTGACATGGCTTACATGATTACACTTGTGACCAAAGTGCTTAAGAAGCAAAAAGAGCATTTCCAAGCTATCCTAGTTGCTCTACAAGCCCAATTTGAGGAACAAAGGCAATTCATCATTAAGGAAGTTTGGGCCATGATTAACCAGGCTAGCCTTAAACATCTTAACCCAAACCTTATCTTGAACTAGACTAATCCTAGCCCAAATTCGATTCAAACCAACTTATATCTAAACCAAGGTGGGAAAGTTTTCTCTTATCTAGACACTAGATTGCTTATAAAGAAATTTGAAGCCATGGAAAGAACCATCAAATCCCTAAAGCTCCGCAATGATCTAATTGATGTGGACAGTTTAACCTTATTTCCTTATGCCAAGCTTCCTCCTAAATTCAAAATGCCTAAACTAGAAATGTTTGATGGAACCACTTGCCTAAAAACTCATCTAAAGATATACGTAGGGGTAATAAAACCTTTGAGAGTTAACGATGAGCTCCTTGATCAATTGTTCCAACAATCACTAATCAGTGTTACCAAAAAATGGTTGCTTTCACTAGACAAGAGCAAGAAAAGGACATGGGATGATATCTGTTGTGCCTTTGTCAAATAATATCATTATAACAGTTAAGTAGACGTCACTAGGCATGACTTGGAAACTACCAAGCAACTTCTAAATGAGTCTTTCTCTATGGAAAGAACCATTAAATCCCTAAAGCTCCGCAATGATCTAATTGATGTGGACAGTTTAACCTTATTTCCTGATGCCAAGCTTCCTCCTAAATTCAAAATGCCTAAACTAGAAATGTTTGATGGAACCACTTGCCTAAAAACTTATCTAAAGATATACGTGGGGGTAATAAAACCTTTGAGAGTTAACGATGAGCTCCTTGATCAATTGTTCCAACAATCACTAATCAGTGTTACCAAAAAATGGTTGCTTTCACTAGACAAGAGCAAGAAAAGGACATGGGATGATATCTGTTGTGCCTTTGTCAAAAAATATCATTATAACAGTTAAGTAGATGTCACTAGGCATGACTTGGAAACTACCAAGCAACTTCTAAAGGAGTCTTTCTCCATGTTCCTTATAAGGTGGAAGGCTAAAGCTGCCATATGGTAAATAGACCAACCGAGCAAGAACAAATGGACATTCTTGTCAATAATCTACTTCCAGCTTACTGAGCCTACTTGTTAACCTAATACCTATCCATTTTCAAAGCTTTGGTTGTAACTGCATCAAAGGTTGAAAATTGCATTCAAAGTGCATCATTTCAACCTAAATTCGTCACCACCAACCCAAACAATGATGAAGAACCCGAACCTAATTCAACCCCACCTTACCTTAGCCCCTAGTGGTATGATATAAAAGAGTTCAAGTTCAACTAATCTAACCTATCTAAGATCAAAATCCAAGTCTGAGTTTGAGTCCGAGTCCAAATCTCAAAGTTTGAATCTAAATTCGAATTTATGTCTGTCATTTTATTTTCCTTTTCATGTATTTTTCATCATTCATGTCGATTCCTTTTTGTTATCTTGCAATAAAATTTTCCATTGTAATAAAATATTCACATCTTTTTAATTATTTGTGTACTTATCTTTCTTGTTTTAAATATGGATGAGCTTTGAAAAAAAAAAAGAGAGAAAAAGAAAAGAAAGAGAAAAAGAGAATTGAGCATCAATTAAATCCACCACAATTGAGGTATTATCAACAATTGTTTTGCCAGCTCCTAACCAAAGAAGGTTAAAAAATAGATCTCTCATTAAATAATTGAAGCATAAAATCAAATGATATACCTCAATAAAGAACAACAAGATTTGTCAAATCTAAAATTCAAAGGTTAGAGCCCCTTAAAGAAAGGTAGCAAATCATGGTGGAATGTTTTCTCCCAAATTTTATTAATCCAAAGTCGCTAAGTTAAAAACCCAAAAGGGCAACTTTGGCAAAATTTAGAGCTAAACAAAAAAAAAAAAAAAAAAAAAAAGAGAGAGAGAGAGAGAGAGAAAGATATAAAGCTCATCCCAGTTATCTTCCTTCTTGTCCAAAGTAGTCCTCAATCAATCCATCTCATCTCATATCTTCAAAGTCATCCTTCCTCATTGGAGGCTCATTCTCTAAAGTGATATTGTCTTTTATGCTCTTATCTCACAGTGGGGGCATATCCTTCTAGGTTGTCATCATCTTTTGTTAATCCTTCTCATCGCTTAGCTTAAAGAGTTTAGGCACAATCTCTCACATTGCTAGTTTGTCATGCTCCTATCTCTCATTAGGAGCATGATCACCAAGTTATCTCTTCTCATTAGTCCTTCAGCCACTGTTTAGGGCACCTCCATTCAGCTAGTCTATCATCTACATTCAAGCCAATAAAGTGTCACTCTAAATGTCTCTTCAATCTCAAAATAATAAGGTTAGCTTAGCTTGTTCTTTTCCATGAATTATGCTACAAATAGCAAAATCATACAACCTCCTTGATCTTTTTTAGAATTTCCAAACCACCTTTGAACCATTCCAAAAAATAATCCCATCCTTTCAAGTTGAAGCCTCATACCATTCTTTGAAGCTCAAGCTATAAACAAAAGTTTCAAGTCTATCAGGACTCATCATCCTTGAATCCAATTTCCTTGGTAAAACCAAAGTTGAGGCATATCCCCCAAAGCCTATCATCCTTAAGTTGATCATGAAGGGCTCAAACTAGTTAAAGCCCTTTCCATGTCCTATTGGCAAAATCTCATCATCCTTGAAAGGACTAAGCCTTTTTAGCAAATTACATCACCCATAAAGTCCAATTGAGTCAAGATGTACTAACCATCTGATGGGCATTGAAAGTCTGATGCAACCATGACAAAGGGCAAACCCTTATCCATGAGCCTACAACCAAAACCTTTACCACCATACCTAAGATAAAGCAACCATCTTCCAAAGAGGTCTAAAGCATCCTCATAGAAGAGTCCAAGTTGACAAAACCTTTTAAGCCTTCACCCTAAAACCTAAGCCCAAAAGCCTTTACCATGAAGCTCAAACCAAGAAGCCTTTACTATGAAACTCAAACCAAGAAGACTTCACCATGAAGCCCAAAAAGCATTCACTATAAAAACCACTTTTAAGAAGCCTTTACCATGAAGTCCAAACTAAGAAGCCTTCACCATGAAGCCCAAGCCTAAAAGTTTTCACCATAAATCCCATTCACAAAAAGCCTTCATTTATTAAGACTGTAATCTCTTCTAAGGCCAAATCTAACTAAGCCTTTCTCAACTAATTTCCTAGCCTGATCTTTTCTCTAAGCTAGATCTAGCCGAGCCTAAGGCAGAACTTGACTAAGTCTTTCAAATAAATTCCCCAAAGGTTGTAACCTAACCAAGCTGAAGTGTCAGACCTGACTACGCCTTCCATGTGAACTTCTATAAGGACAAGCTGACCTTCCCCAAACCTTCCAATCTAATCATCTCTAAAAACTTGACCTTTCTTATCAAGCTCTCCAATTCAGCCTCAAACCAAATCTTCTCCAAAAACAGACCTATCTAAACTGAATAGTCTGATCTTTTTCAAGACCACACCTTGCTTGACTTTCCAAAATTACTTTTTCCTAGGCTGAGCTAATAACCATTGACCAACCAATCTCATACCTGACATGCCCACTTCACCTCTGAGCTAGCCAATCAACCAAAAACCAAATGACTAAAACATTTTCCTCTATCATTTTAAAATAAGGACACTTCCCTTCCAAATGTTCACCTTTCTGAAATGGGAACATCTTTCTCCCAAAGATCAACACTTTTATATCAGGACTGACCCTTCATAAGTTTAAGGTATCAGATCATTACATAACCAGACAGGATCACCACTTTGTTAATTCTTACCAGACAAGATCATCATCATCATTCCTACCAGACAGGATCACCACTTTATCAATTCCTACCAGACAGGGTCACCTTCAATCCTACTAGATAAGATCACAATTTCATCAATTTCTACCATATAAGATCACCACTTTGTCGATTCCTACCAGACAGGATCACTATTTTATCAATTTCTACTAGACATGGTTGTCTTCTTTCTTACCAGACAGGATCATCATCATCATTCCTAACAGACAGGATCATCACCTTTAATCCTACCATACTGGATCACCACTTTATTGATTCTTACCAGATAGGGTCATATTCTTTCCTACCAGATAGGATTATCATCATCATTCCTACCATATAGGATCATCATCATCATTCCTATCAGACAGGATCACCATTTTATTGATTTTTACCAAACAGGGTCGCTTTAATTCCTACCAAATAGCATCACCACTTTGTTAATTCCTACCAGACAGGGTCACGTTCTTTCCTACCAGATAGGATTATCATCATCATTCCTATCAGAGAGGATCACCATTTTGTTGATTCCTACTAGATAGGGTCGTCTTCTTTCTTATCAGACAGGATCATCATCATCGTTCCTACTAGATAGGATTACCACTTCATCGATTCCTATCAAACAGGGTTGCCTTCTTTCCTACCAGACATGATCACTATTTTATCAATTCCTACTAGACAAGAACATCGCTTTTAGCTCCTACCAGATAAGAGAAGTACCAAATGCAAGCAGCCGCTAGATCTCCCAAATATATCAGGGGCATCTTAAAATTCAACTACACTTTTCACCCAAATGTCTAAACTCTGTCCTAGACATTAATTTGGTTCCTTTTACCATCACCCATCCTCAAGTTCACTGTCATCAGAATCACCTTTTAAGAAATGACAATTTTGATGAGGGGGCAGCTATAAACCTTTAATTTTGCACCTTCCAGTATGTGTTTGAACCTTAAAAGTACTTAGGCTTGGTAAAAAAACCTTTAAAAGTCAAAAACTCTTAAAATGAGAAAATCAAAACATTTCTTTTTGGCATTTGAACCCTTTGAAATCATCTGGGACTGAGCAACGAGTACAACACAACTGGAATTGTGAAAAACCAATGAGAAATGAGCAAGAACAGACCAAAACAAGCCCATTGCTGCAAAGGGCTGCAGCATTGCTACAGAGGCCTCTGTGAAAGCACAGAAACCTTTGCGGCACTGCTGTCTACGACAACTCCAGTGAAAATCCCTTTTTTTGCAATCCTACATTACAAATTGATACCTTCTATGCTTCAATCCTCCTCCTATATATAGAGGACCTCTCCACACTTCAAATCACCAACTTTTAGAGCTTGAAAAGTATTACTTCAAGTAAAACACTTTGCATTTGCTCCTTGCTTTGCAAAGCAAGTTGGGGGGTTTCTTTTTAATTCCTACCTGACTAGTTAAAGGCTTTTCACTCGCCTGTTCAAGGTAAGTCTTTTACCCAAAGATCATTTTTCCAATCCAAGGCTAGCCGCTACTCACCATCTAAGGCTAGCCGCTGCTCGCCATCCAAAGCTAGCCATCGCTTGCCATCCAAAGGTAGCCACTGCCGGCCATCTGAGGATAGCCACCACCTGCCATCCAAAGCTAGCAGTTGCCTACTATCTGAGGCTAGCCACTGTCCGCCATCCTAAGCCTGCCGCCTCCCGCCATCCGAGGTCAGTAGTCATGGACTATTCGAGGTAAGCTCCCTTTTTCTTTAATTTTCTATTGTCTAAATTTCCTTGCCTCTTGATGTGATGCAAAATGGCATAACTAAACTAATAATATCTTATTTTATTTGAATGCATGAATGTTTTATGTTAATTTTCTATAATAATATGTGTTTGATCTTTTGTTTGATTATTATAGGTTAACATAGATGTAAGAAGATGAGTTTGATTGAAAATGGAAGCTAAGGACCAAAATGGAACCAAGTGCCAAGTTTAGGAGTAATGAAAAGCCAAGAAAAGGACTTCAAGGCCGTCACAACTCATGCCCATTGGTGCCGAGTTGGCATGTGATAGTGAGGGACTGTCACAACTCGTGTCCAGTGGTGCCGAGTCATGATAGTGAGGGATTGTCATGACTCATGCCCTCTTGTCACGAGTGGTTACTATACCCTTTCAAGACACCCTTTTATTTTGACACCTTTTTCAGAGGGGCACTTCTTGGGACACCTTGGGGCCTATAAATACTTGGATTTGGCTTTATTTCGGGGTATTAGATGCTATTGTATTAGATAGGAAAAACTTGAAATCTTTGTAAACACCTTATTAGAGTTAAGTATTTGGTTTGTAACAAGTGTCCTTCCAAAAGGCACTTCAATTTCAAGAATTGTGCAAGTAATTTCCTAAAGAATAAAAGAGTTTTCATTCATCTATCTTTCTTCCTTTCTTCTATTTCTTTATTTTTAATTTAATAATGAATGCTTGCATTATTACTATGTTATATTTTACCATGTACTTAGTCTAATAGGTTGTTAGAGTTGCAATGATGATTTAGTCTTTTTACTTTGATGAATATGATTTAATTTCAATTGGCATGATTGTGTTATGTATCCTTGATCACCATATATGACTTCTTAATCAATTTGTTCACAATGAGAGTTGGGGCAAGTTGGTGGATAATCAATTGGGATTACTTGAAGCATGAGATTGACTTGGAGACAAGCAATCTACCTTTAAGGGAATTTAGAATTGGCATATTTTATGGTTATTGTTTATCTTTGCCTTGACATGAGAATGCTTTGCAAACTCTAAATGATAACACCTTTGCTTGACAACGAGAGTTACTTGTAAAAGACCTTAGGCCTTTTCTCCAATCATATGTTCATCTATCCTTGCAAGACTATTTCTGATTTGTGATTCTAACTTTGTTATCATATTGTTTATTTGTTTTATTTGTTTAGTTTAGTTTAGTTAATCAACTATCCATCTATACATGTTTGCCTATCCATCTTTGTAATTACTTGGTTAATATAAAATTTCTCCAAATTCCCTAGAGTTTGACACCCTACTCACTCTATACTTAGTCTTAAAGACTAAGGTATTAAATTTGACCCGCATCAAATTTTGGCACCGTTGCCGGGAGATTTGAATAGAATTTTTATTAACTTAGGGTAGTGAAAAGCTATTTTAGGTTTTTATTTTTTGATTTTTAATTTTTTAATTTATTTATTTTAATTGTTTAAATTAGCCATTATGAGGCATTGTAGAAGTATTAATGATATTATGCCATTTGATCCTGAGATTAAATGAACTTTGCATGCTTTATGTAGAGATCAAAAATAAAGAAGAGAAAATCAGCAAAATTTGGATGAAATGGTAGAATCAGAGAGACGAACATTAGGTGATTTTGCCATATCCGACATAACAAGTAGCATGGGAGGAATCATGGCTCCATCCATTGCAAATAACAATTTTGAAATTAAGCCAAGCATCATTCAAATGGTGTACAACAATCAATTTGGAGGTTTGCAAGGAGAGGATCCATATGCTCACATCTTAACCTTCCTCAATGTGTGTGCAACTTTTAAGATCAATGAAGTATCAAATGATGCTATAAGGTTAAGGCTCTTCCCTTTTTTTGTCAAAGAAAAGGCTCAACTTTGGCTGGCTAGTTTGCCAAGTGAATCAATCACCACTTGGGATCAATTAAAGCAAGCATTCCTCCACAAGTACTTTCCACCACATAAGACTGTGAAATTCCATAATGAAATCACCACTTTCAAGCAAAATGAGAATGAGACAATTCATACAACTTGGGAGAGGTTTAAGGAACTTCAAAGGGAATGCCCACACCATGGGTTGCTGAAATGGATGATTCCTCAAATTTTCTATAATGGGCTTACAAACAAGAATAAAAATATTGTTAATGCAGCTTCTGGTGGTAAATGGATGGACAAGACAGCAAGGGAGGCTGTCACTTTACTTGAAGAACTTGCATCTCAAGGATACATAGGAGATGAAACAACCATTACAAAAGCAAAAGGAATTCTGGAGCTTGACACCATCAACTTACAAACTGCAAAGGTAGATGCTCTCACTAAAGTGGTAAGTAAATCTCAAATTAATTCTATAGAAAATGCCAGTGTTATGTGTGAGTTATGTGGAGGTCCTCATCCTTATTCTCAATGCAATTCAAGTTCTAATGAGGAAGTGAGTTATATGCAAGGAGGGTTTAACCAAAGAGTGGGTATGAATTCAAACACCTACAACCCCTAATGGAAGAACCACCCTAGTTTTTCACGGTCAAACCCTTCCTCCCAATTAAATCCCCCATTTAACCAAAACACCAAACCACACAACCCACTAGGATTTCCAATGAAACAAACTTTCACCCCCACCCAACCTAAATCCAACCTTGAAACTCTTATAGTGCAATTCGTTAACAAACAAATCACCATTAATAAACAAAGTGAGGAGCAATTTAAGCAAATTAATTCCAAGCTTGAACAACTTGCAACTTACAACCATATCTTAGAAATCTAAATTGCTCAACAAGCCTCTTCCTCCAATTCTAAATCCTTGGGAAAGCTTCCTAGCCAACTGGAGTTTACACAAAGAGAGACTTGTTAAGCAATCGCTACAAAAATCCAGTAATTTTTCGATGGAAAAATCCGTCAGTAATAATTGAAAATCCGTTAGTAAATGAATTTACCGACGAATTAAGGATGGAAACAATCCATCTTTAAAACAATAGTCAGTAAATGATTACCTATAGAAAAAATATTAATTCGGTTAGTATTTTATAAAAAGCGGTCTGTAATTTTGTTCGAAAAAAGATTGCAAATATTACTATTTTGTCACTAATCCATCGCTAAAAACTACAATCCATCAATAATTTATCAGTAATTCATCATTAAAATATAATTAAATATTATTTTCGGTCAATGAACCGCCAGTAATTTTCAGTCAAAAATAATATTTTAACATTATGGTCAGTAATCCTTCAATAAAGGAACTAAAAATAATAATATTTTATGACAAAACAGTCAGTAATCCATCAGTAATTTTCAGGCAAAAATAATATTTTAATATGACGGTCAAAAATCCATCAGTAAAATAACTATAAAAAATAATATTTTATGACTAAACGATCGGTAATCGTCAGTAAATTTTAGTAAAAAATAATATTTTAAGTTTATAGTCAGTAATCCGTCAGTAAAATAAACATAAAAAATAATATTTTATATAAAACGGTCAGTAATCCATCAATAATATATTAAAAAATAATTTAATAATCTTTTCCATTAGTAATCCATCAGTAAATTCAAAAATAATTTTTAATAATTTTTTATTATGTAATAAATTATTTTTATATAATGTATATTAATTAGAAAATTATAAATTAATATATAATGCGAATATAAAAATTTTTCATTCCATAAAACATAATATTATTTACAAAAAATGTAATATACTGTACATCATATAAATGTTACAAATAACTAAACTAAAAAAACTAAAAAAATAACTAATCATGCTCTTGAGCATCATCCTCCTTGTGGCCCTCGACATGATACTGGCCATGCTTTGGATCTACTATATATGCATCAGCAGCAGCAATAGAAGCATCTCCAGCTGAATTGTGCTTATCAGAAGTAGTAGAAGCCAGTGGTGGAACAGGTGGAGTAGCACTGCCAACAAAATACCTAGAGAAGAACTGCTGCATCTACAGCGAGACCTGCTGCCTGACCTGCTCCTGGATTGTTCGCTGCATCTCATGTTGTATCTCCTCCCACATTTGAGCTACTCGCCTGTCGATCTCATGTTGCATATGCTTAGCTATAGGCGGCGGTGGCGGTGGTGGAGTTGAGGAAGAACTGGCTCTGGGATCTTCAAATGAGCGAGCCATCGAACCCATCCTATAGACTCAACCCTTCTCCTGGCCCCTAATAGCTCTGAAATATAGCTCAAACTCATCTACTTAAGCTGGCTCAGTGGATCTAGGAGCCGACTGGGATATCTGCTTGTGGAGGTTTCTGAGATCCTCCTGTTTTTAATATAATAGTAGTTAGCATTTAAAATTTTTAATGTACTTTAATAGGAAAATTGCTAATTAAAACTTACATGAATCCGCTGGGAGTGTTGGTCGACAAAGGTCTGTCGGTCATCCTTTCTCGTGTGGATGCGGACGAAGATCTCCTCAAAAGTAGGGTCTCAACCAAGATCATTTCTTTGTTAAAAATTAAAAGTATCATTCCACATTTAGTAAATAAAAAAATTATGAAATTAATAACTTAAAAATAAATAAATTTTTAAAGTACGTACGATTTAATTACTTATTATAAAAAAAAAATTGACATTTTACCAATTTCCTGGCATGCTCCGCAAAAGGGATAAACCCTTCAGTATGTTTAGATGGTCAACTCGCTGGACCGTATTTTTCTGACTTTTTGTTCATGGATGCCTTCTGGGATAACTGCTTATGCTTCAAAGAATCCTAGTATTTCTTCCAAGCATCCCATGTCTCCTGAGGGATCCACGTCTCTCTCTTTACCTTTTTCTTGACGTCGTAGAGGAAATTCTTGTATTGAATTGTAGCCTTCTTAAAAAAGAGTATCTTCACCATCTCTGATATAGCGAGATTCCAGTAAAAATACTTCTGCAAAAAAAAAAAACAAAAAAGCAAGTTAGTATATAAATAATAAATAATATATAATATATAAAATACAAAATTAATTTACTAATAATATGTATCTATTTAATACATATGACTAACAAAATATTATAATTTATTATATATTATTACAGTTTATTGTATATTATTATGTTTCTTGGATGGATTCAAATCAAGCATGAATTTCATATACTTGTTTATTTTACTATTGGTAATATAATATAGTATCTTCTATAAAAAAAAAAAAAAAAAAAAAAAAAGAGTAGCATCACAAGGCACAATTATATATATATATATATATATATATATATATATATATATATATATATATATATATATATATATATATATATATATATATATATATATATATATATATATATATATATATATATATCAAAATCAAATTACAAATCTCTCCAAACAAAAAAGAAAAAAGAAAAAGAAAAGCATAACCCCCACATTTCAAAGATCAAAATTCATTATGAGCAATAAGGATGCATATGCATAGAAATTACAACTGCACATTCCAAGATTAATTACTATACCGGTATGTACCCATATGCACCATTTAGCATATCAAGTACTATCTATCTATATATATATATATATATATATATATATATATATATATATATATATATATATATATATATATATATATATATATATATATATATATATATATATATATATATATATATATATATATATATATATATATATATAATTTTGAATTTATATAATAAATTATTTATTACTTGAAACTCCTTCCAGTAGAACTCTTTCATCTCCTAAGGCACTAATTTCCAACTCGTATCTTTAGGTCTCAGTTGGTTCTTAAATATCTTGTAAATCATTCGCATCGCATCTAGCGAATACATCCTGCAATTAAAAAACTTAAATGTTAGTTAAACGAAAACTAAGATATTATAAATTAAAAATTACCTTAAGAAATATAGTACTTATACATCTCCCTGCAGTGTGATATGTTGCCTATACCTTTAATCTGAAAGCTGGACTAGTAGGGCAGTGGTAGGAGCTGCTGTATTGGTAAGAGCTGCTGTAGAGGTAATGGCGGTAGGTGTAGAAAATGAAGGATGGGTAGATGGAGAAATAAGCAAAGGGATAGTGGATGGAGAGGAAATAAAAGGAATACTAGATGGAGGGGTAACAAAAGGAAAAGTAGATGGAGGGGTAACTGAAGGAATAGTAGATGGAGGGGTAATAGAAGGAATAGTAGATGGAGAGGTAACTGAAGAAAGGATAGTGGATGGAGGGATAATAGAAGAAGGCATAGTGGATAGAGGGGAAATGGAAGAAGGAATAATGGAAGATGATGAAAGTATAAGACCGGTGGATGAAGTAGTAGACATAGGAGGAGGAATAGATAAAAGGACCTGTGTGGTGACAATCGAAAGGGTGAATGTAGGTGGTATAAAAGGTGAGAAAGATGGTAAAGAAGAAAGGGTAGTGGGAAGATCACTAGTGGTAGCAGGCTCTTTCTGTGAGCAACGCCGTTTCTGGGACGTCGATGTACTGCTACCAAGAGTATCTCCAGGAGTCGGTACATATCTCGAAGTTGACATCTATATATTTAGTAAAGTTTAATAACTTCATTCATTATTTAATGTTACATAAAAAGTACATCCACACAAATAAAATACCAGAAAATTAATATGGCATAATCGCGGAATAATAATATAAATATTTTTTAAAAAATCACAACACAAGTTAAAAATGACTTCATTGAAATATAATGTAACCTTGTAAATGTAAAAATAATATTCTCTTACACAATTAGGAAAAATCCATACACAATCCCTGGGAAATAAGTACACAATACATTTATTTAGAATCTATTTCTTTGAACTCATCTTCGTCTATGTTTTCCTCAGACATCTTAACATCTAAATCTAATTCGGATTCATCATCTGTATCATTATCATCTTCGTCATCCATATCAACTAATGGCTCTTCAGGATCATTTAAAGTTGCAAAAGGCTCATCATCATTAACTTCGAGTATAGGCTCATCAACTTTGTCATCTTGAAATGGTTCTTCAGATGTTGTATTTATTTCATTACCCTCCTTAATCTCTACGACTGATCTAGCTTTAATCTTGCATACTGCCCATCAATCAGCTTTATCACATCGTAGACTCAGATAGGAAACATAATACAGTTGACAAGCTTGCATTGCCACTATAAATGGCTTATATTTATTGAATCACCACCTGTGGTTGACTTCAACAAGATTATATTACTCATGAACTTCCCACATTTAACATTGGATCAAACCATTCACACTTAAACAAAATAGTCCTCTTAATTGGAAGTGCAGGGTATTCCAATTGCATTATATATGTTAATTGACCATAATAGTTAAATGAATTCTCACTGTAATTGGAACCCTTTATACATACCCCACTATTTATTGATGACTTACCCGAACTTTGCTTTTCGGTATAGAACTTGTAACTGTTCACGAAGTAAATAGGATAGTTCATAACATATCGTAATGGACCCTTGGACAAATCAATAATGAATTGATTTGTTATTCTCGTAGGATCAGTGACCTATGACAAAAATAAACATACCAATTTTATTGTATAAGATAGAAATTTAAGATTAATTTTTTAAGTAATGGTACTACATTATACTTACATATGAATGAAACCAGTGCGCAAATTCTATCTCTAATTTTTTGTCTATATCAATTGTTGATATATTCGGCACAGTTTGCTTCAACATATCAATGTATAAGCTTCATTCATAAGGAAAATAATAAGTAAAATGGAAAGGAAACTATGTAAAATGATGAATGAGTTATTTTAATTAAGTTGTAACTTATTCGACATATTTTGCAAATTTGGAGCAATTAAAAAGAATGTAGGATTGAGCCACCTTATATTCTTCATCCATCATCAATCTTGTTTTAGGTTAACCAAATGGTCTCCCTAGATGAGTGAATATTGATAAAATACTAGGCATATTTGCTCCTTCAGGCATTCCACCATCATCATTTTGAGCTACTCTCCTATGACTTGTATAGACATAGGGTTCAAAATAATAAGAGCAAAATGATAAAGCTTCCTCAATTAAGTAGGCATTACAAATAGAGCCTTCAACTCTTGCTTTATTTTTGACATTATGTTTCAAATGTCCACTAAATCTACAGCAAGTAAATATCATAGGTTGCGACATTTGAGTATAAATGAATGGATGTGATTATAAATATTAAAATCAGCAAATATTTTACCTCTCAAATGGATACATCCATCGATACTGAACTGGAACCGCTATATGAGCTTCATAAGCAAGATGTACTGGTAGATGCTCCATGTAGTCAAAAAGACTTGGAGGAAAAATGCATTCTAGTTACACAAGATGAGTGGAATGATATTTTCAAGCCTCGCCATGTCCTCTTCCCTAAGAAGTGTTGAAGTGAGTTCTTTGAAAAATAAACTCAACTTTGTCAATGGTTGCCATACATCCCTCGGCAAAATTTCACGGAACGCAATAGGAAGCAAGCGTTGCATAAAAACATGACAATCATGGCTCTTCATCCCAAACAATCTTAGTTTCTGCATATCAACGCATCGACCCAATTAGATACATACCCATTAGGAAATTTTAGATCTTTCAGCCATTCACATAAGACTTGTTTGGCCTACTTATAGAACACATATTTTGCTTTTGGATATTTTCTAGACACTTCGTCCATCTCTAACTCCTTACGGAGGCAGAACTATTTCAAGTCCTGTCTGGATTTAGCATTATCTTTGGTTTTCCCGGGGATGTCCATTACCATGTTAAATATATTTTTAAACACATTCTTCTCAATATGCATGACACCCAAATTATGTCTAATCAGATTAGTCCTCCAATATGGTAAATCCCAAAATATACTTCATTTCTTCCATCCACATCTGCTTTGCTTTGCAATTTGAGCATTCACATCATCAACTCCTACTTTGGTCACCCTCATCAACTTCAAACTAGTTATTTCTTACAACAATTCAATTCCCGAACGTATAGGTGGAGCAGTTGCTTGAACAGCTCTATTTTTTATGAAAGTTGTTTTGTTTCATCTAAAAGGATGATCAAGCGGTAAGAACTTACGATGGCAATCAAACCATGATTGCTTACCCTCTTTAGGAAAAATGAAAGAATCTGTCAGTTCCTTGCAATATGGACATGCAAGTTTACCCTGAGTTCTCTAACCAGACAACATACTGTCCACAGGAAAGTCACTCATAGTCCACGTCAGAGCAGCTCGCATCTGAAAATTCTACTTCATAGACACATCATATGTTTCAACGCCTATATCCCACAACCGTAGCAATTCTATAATTAGAAGCTGCAAAAATACTTATAACTTTTGTTTTGGATTACTTGGTTCAGGAACTATTACAAACAGGAACATGCACTCTTTCTTTATACACATCCCTGGAGGCAGATTATATAGCGTCATTATAATTGGCCATGATAAGTATTGTTGTTTGGATTGTCCAAAAGGTTAGAAGCCATTAGTGCATAAGCCTAAACGGACATTGCAAATTTCAAAAGCAAAATCTGGATTCACCCAATTGAAATGCTTCCATGCTATAGAATCTGAATAGTGTCGCATCACCCTATCTTCCTCTGCATGTTTCACATGCCATCTCATATGCTTTGCAGTTGCCTCAGAGGCATACAATCTCTACAGCCTCGAAGTTAGAGGGAAGTAAAACATAATCTTATATGGAATATTTTTTTTTATGGACATGCACCCCTACATCTTGGCTTATATCTTGGCCAATCACAAAACTTACATGCAATTAGATTACTGTCTTTACCCCAATAAAGCATGTAATTGTTCTTGCAACAATCAATTTTCTCGACTGGAAGGCCTAAACCTTACATTAACTTCTTAGTGTTGTAGAAACTATCAACCATTGTGTTATCTACAGGCAACCACTCATTATATCATTGCAATATCTCATCATAACACCTTTTAGATAGATGGTGTTCTTACTTGATATTTAGAAATCATGCTATAGTAGATAATTTAGACTGTTTCTCACAGTCAGGCCATAATTCTTCGTTAGCTACCTCTAAGATGTCATATAGTTTATGAGCGGTTGAATTTAGAGCTTCCTCCATTTGATCCCAATCAAAATCCGGCCCAGTAGCATCCATTAATATATTATGGTATGTAGTTAGAGGACAACTGTCCGTATCTTCAATGCCTACTTCTACCACGGTTGAAGATCCAGACCCACTGACTTCACCATGCAAATACCATTCATAGTACCCTAGTACAAAACCCTTCTTCAAAATGTGCAACTTGACAGTATCTGGCTCAAGAAAATTTTGATTCTGACATTTTTTATGGTTACAAGGACATCGAACACTAGTCCTAGTCATGCACTATGGTTGAGATATCACGAATTGCATTAATTGGTCTAAACCCTCCAAGAATTTCATATTCAAATACCCATTAGTAAGTCTAGAGTACATCCAATTGTTATCGGTCCTCATAATTATTCCCTATACATTCAACAGTATTAATTTATTTTTATATCACACAAACAAAATTACATTTAAACTTATATGTTTGGTTATAATTTTAATTAAGTTCGCAACATCTAATTCTACATCCTTATATCTCCCTCCCTATAAGGTAAGAACCTAACCCATTTAGAAACTCATTGCTGCATAGCTGTTACTATTACATTCTACACTCATACATATGCTGAAATTTCGGTAGCATCTCCCTACAGTTCTCCTAGTGCACCACATTTGAAAAAATCCACATAATCAAGACATTATTTCAATGTGCACTAAGAGAACATGGTGGAAGATAGAACTGAAACTTTAGAAATTTGTATGAAATAAGAATATACACATACAGTTACACAGTCAACGAGATCTTTAAACTGCCCAATGTGGACAATTCGATATCCTCTCACCATCCGATGAGCAGGACATTAAATGGAATCTACAGCTAATCGTAAATATGTTAATCATATTAATTAACAAAATTATTGGACATTTGATTGTAAAAGTCCAAAAATAAAATTAGAATCATTTAAATTCATTCAATAACAAGATAGTATAGATTCGCCATACAAATAACAATTACAACATCACAACATAAGAACATATAATCAAAATTAATAAAATAAATTCACAAGATAAATGCAAAACGTTGTTGAATATGATACAAATTCATAAATATTGTACTTTTTTCCATTTTTTACCGTATCATAATTTTACACATATATATTATTTCTTAATAATAAAAATATTAATATTATATTAGATAATTTTTTATATCATTTAGGAAAAAATTTAATTAAAATTCTTCTTAATCATTTTAATTTTGAATATTTTAATTTTAATTATTTGTTAGCATTAATTAAACCGTTATGTATTATTATATTTTATAGACTATTTTTCTTTTAAGAGGATATTTGTCATTTTTTTTAAATCATATGAAATGTATTTAAAATTTAATTTTTAATGGCAAATTTTTAATTTATTACTTTCTTTTTATTTTTCATTGAAATATTTTTACTCTTAACTATTTACAATTTCTTTTTTTTATATTTTATAAAATGCATTTATATTTTAATTTTTGGTAGCATATTTGTAAATTTTTTTTAATTTTTTAATATAATGAGAATTTTTAGTACTTTATGAAATTCATAAAAAATAAATTTCACTTTTTATAGCATGATTACTTTATTTTTATTTTTCATCAAAATATTTTTACTCCTAACTATTTGCAATTTCTTATTTTTTTGCATTTTATAAAATGCATTTATATTTCAATTTTTGGTAGTATATGTGTGAATTTTTTTAATTTTTTAATGTGATAAGAATTTTTAGTATTTTATGAAATTCATAAAAAAATAAATTTTAATTTTTATGGCATGATTACTTTCTTTTTATTTTTTGTCAAAATATTTTTACTCCTAACTATTTGCAATTTCTTTTTTTTTATATTTTATAAAATGCATATATAACATATAATTTTTGGTAGAATATTTGTGGATTTTTTTAATTTTTTTAATGTGATTAGAATTTTTTGTATTTTATGAAATTCATAAAAATTAAATTTCACTTTTTATGGCATGATTAAACATAAAATTATTAATTATTTTATCGGTATTATTAACGGATTTATTTAAATAAAATAAAAATTAAGTCACATAGATATACATCTATAAATTCACATTAATTTAATAACATAATTAAAAATTACATTACAATACACAAATCAACTATAAATTACAAATTCACATCACAACATTTATTTTTTCATATACTTTAACAAATAAACATGACAAACTATAAATTATACATAAGATAATAAAAAGAACATTATATTCCAAATTATTATATTTATATTTTAGTATAAATAAATTAAATTACAATACGAACTTCTTGAAATGAGAATCTGGCTTATATTGTTGGCCCACACGTCAATTATCTGAAACAAAATTATTCTATTAATAAAACCAAGATAATTAAAATAATTACTACCATAATTTAATAAAATAATTTCACCATATTTATTTAATACTATCATAAATTAATAAAAAATTTATTAAGCTTAAAAATATAAAATATTTTAAATTAAAAAATTTATTAGCATATATATACATATCAATATAAATTTATATATATATATATATATATATATATATATATATATATATATATATATATATATATATATATATATATATATATATATATATAGTATATATATGTATATATACACAAAATATATACATAAATATATTTTATATATACACAGTACATATGTGTACTGTGTGTGTGTGTATATATATATATATATATATATATATATATATATATATATATATATATATATACAAATCCTAAACAATATATACATATATATATATATATACAGAATCCTAAACAATCTAAACAAAAAATTAACAAATTTTCAAAAAATTCAATCTAAACCAAAATTCAAAAATCTAAACAAAAATTCAATTAAAATCATAATCAATAATAAGGTAATAATGTAAATACCGGTGGAAAAATGAAATCTCCGGTGAGGGATGAACGCCAGCCAGTGAATGGGAGGGCGATAGAGAGCAACAACAGCGGCAACGGCAGAGGAGAAGAGAGAAGAAGAAGAAGAAGAAGAAGAGAAAAGGGCAGAGAGAAAAAAGAGGGTGGACAACTTATATTTCATGATTACAAATGGATTACCGATGGACAGTACCATGTGAATTAAAAAATCCATCAGTAATCCATCAGTAAAAGGCTACAGGCAGTAAAATGCACGCCTATTTTCACTTTCGTCGGTATTCCATCAGTATTAATTACAATTTACTGATGAATTACTGACGAAAAGTCTACTGCCGCATAGCATTCCGTTAGTAAATATTTTGATTCCTACAAAAATATTCTGGCACTATTCTTCAATATGGTCGATATTTTGTCAGTATCTAGTCAGATTTACTAATGGATTACTGATAGAATGCCTACTGCAATTGATAATTCCATCAATAAATGTCTTAGTTGCTGGAAAGTGTTTCGTTAGTATTTTGTTAGTATTTAGTAACTGATTTCATTCCGTCGCTAATGTCCATCAGTAAATCGTTAGATTTTTGTAGTGAATTACCTTGAAAAGTGGTAAAAAGGTTGAAAATATTGCTAATAAGAGTAAGAAAGTGATAGATGGTGATGATATGATTGAAGTTGATGAGAGCAAAGGCAATGATGACATAACAGATAGTAGTAAGAAGAATAAGAAGAAAGATGTTATACTATCCAAAGATGATGAAACCAAGGTAGACCTCAAAACACTACCTTTTCCTCAAAGGTTCATTAGGCATATCTTGGATAAATAGTTTGGCAAATTCCTTAATTATCTTAAGGAGATCACCATTACCATTCCATTCATGGATGTTATAAGGGATATGCCAGTATGGGGTAAGTTTTTAAAGGATATCATCAATAATAAAACCAAGATTAAGGATTATGGGTTAGTTTCCCTAGTTGAAGAATCTAAGGCCATGTATTCCAAGACCCCACTAAAGCAAAAAGATCCTGGTTGTTTCACCATTCCTTGTGTAATTGGAGGTACTCATTTTGATAAGGCTTTATGTGATATTGGTGCCAGTGTTAGTCTCATGCCTTATTCGTCTCATGCTTTATTCCATTTATAAGTGGCTTGACTTGGGAGATCTTAAGCATACAAATATGTGTCTTTTAATGGCAAACAAATTTGTCACTTATCCACTTGGCATTCTTGAAATGTGCCAACTAAAGTGGGTAAATTTATTATACCTACCGATTTTATTGTCTTAGATATGGAAGAAGATCTTAAAATTCCTATTTTATTTGGGAGAACATTTTTTATGACAATGGGTGCAATTATTGATATGAAAAAGGGTAAGATTACATTTGAGGTGAATAATAAGTATATGGAATTTGATATATTTAAATTGATGAAGTCTACACCAATGGAAGTGGCAAGTAGAATTGACTCAATTGATATTATTGATGAATGCACTAATGAGGTAAAACACGACTATCTAAGTGAAGATCCTATTGTACCATATATGGTACAAGAAACTGATGTGAATTCTTTGGAGGCTACTTCACACCATCCTCCTAAAACTTCAAGGTTTGAACCTTTAAGGAAAGATGACAATGCAAAGTCTACTTCACCAAATGAAGAAGGAAAGATAAAGCTCAAGCCTCTACCATTAAATCTAAGATATGCATTTCTCAACTCTAACTTTAAATTTCCCTTTATTATGAATTCATCTGTATCTAATAATGATGTTGCTATTTTATGTGATACATTACTATGGCATGGGAATGCTATTGGATATTCTTTAAATGATTTGAAGGGCATTAGCCCAAATGTTTGTATACATAGAATCAATGTAGAGGATAATGCTAAGCCTTCCATTAAAGGTCAAAGAAGACCAAACCCCACCCTTAAAGATGTTGTAAGAAAAGAGGTAATTAAGTTACTTGATAATGGGATTATATATTCCATTAGTGATAGTAAATGGGTAAGTCCTATCCAAGTTGTCCCTAAAAAGGGCAGCTTAACAGTTGTTAAAAAATGAATCTAATGATTTAATACCCACTAGAACTATCATAGGATGGCGTAAGTGTATTGATTATAGAAAGCTAAATAAGGCAACTAAGAAACACCATTTTTCGTTACCTTTTATTGATCAAGTTCTTGAGAAATTAGCCAATTTCTCTTACTTTTGTTATTTAGATAGCCTTAGCAGTTTTTATCAAATTCCCATTCATCCTGAAGACCAAGCTAAAACTACATTTACATGCCCCTATGGTACTTTTGCCTTTAGGCGTATGCCTTTTAGTTTATGCAATGCTCTGGCAACTTTTCAAAGATGCATGTTTTCCATATTTAATGATTTGATTGATGACTATGTTGAAGTTTTTACGGATGATTTCAGTGTTTATAGATCTAACTTTGAAAATTGTGTAGAAAATCTTTCCAAAGTTCTTGATAGGTGTAAGGAGCATGGACTAGTACTGAATTGGGAGAAGTGCCACTTCATGGCACAAGAAGGAATTGTTCTTAGGCATTTGGTATCAAGAAGAGGCATTGAATTTGATAGAGCAAAGATAGAAGTAATTGCAAATTTATCACCCCTAAGGTGTGTTAAGGATATAAGGAGCTTCCTAGGTCATGTAGGTTTCTATAGAAGGCTTATTAAAGATTTTTCCAAGATAGTGAAGCCATTATGTAAACTACTTACTAAGGAGGCTGTTTTTGAGTTTGATGATGTATGTATGGAAGCCTTTGAAACCTTAAAAAAGGCTCACATATCAGCACCTATCTTGCAACCACCTAATTGGGAGCAACCATTTGAAATTATGTGTGATGCAAGTCACTTTGCAGTAGGGGCTGTTTTAAGACAAAAGAGAGAAGGTAAGCCTTATGTGATCTATTATGTTAGCAAGTTACTTGATGATGCTCAAATCAACTATACCACCACCAAGAAAGATTTACTTGCTATTGTTTATGCATTTGACAAATTTAGAGCATATTTAGTAGGGCAAAAACTAAATTCTTTTTAGACCATGCTGCTCTCAAATATCTTATAAGTAAGGAGGATGCAAAACCTAGGCTCTAAAGGTGGATTTTAATGCTTCAAGAGTTTGATTGAGAGGTGAGGGATAAGAAAGGAAGTGAGAACCTTATTGTGGATCATTTATCAAGACTTGACCAAGAGGGATTAAAAAGGAATGATGATGGTGTGCCAATCAATAAGACATCCATGGTGAACATTGACTTAGTTTAGCATCAAAGGAACTTCCATGGTTTACGGATATTGCAAATTTTCTGGTGAGTGGTGTTTTACCTTATGGATTAGATTATAGACAAAGGAAGAAATTTTTGCATAATAGTAAATTCTACTATTAGGAGGAACCTTTGTTCTATAAGAGATGCGCAGATGGTTTAATAAGAAGGTCTATCCCTCAAGATGAAGTTCATGATGTTTTGAGACATTGTCACTCTTTGGATGTGGGTGGACATTTTGGTACATAAAAAACAACATCTAAGGTACTTCAATCTGGGTTTTGGTGGCCTACATTATTCAAGGATGCTAAAAATTTTGTACTCACATGTGATAAATGCCAAAGAATGGGTAATATATCTAGGAGACATGAAATGCCTTTGAATGGAATTCTTAAAGTTGAAATTTTTTATGTTTGGGGCATGGATTTTATAGGTCCATTTCCTAGTTCTTTAGGCTACAAGTTTATTTTGGTTATGGTTGACTATGTTTCAAAATGGGTAAAAGCAATACCAACCATTACCAATGATGCAAAGGTTGTTAAGAAAATAATTTTTCCAAGATTTGGTACTCCTAGAGCATTGATAAGTGACAGAGGCTCACATTTTTTTAATCAAGTCATTGAGAGTTTGTTGAAAAAGTATAGGGTAACACACAAGGTTGCTACTCTATACCACCCATAAACAAGTGGGTAAGTTGAGGTGAGTAATAGAGAGATTAAATGGATTCTTGAAAAGATGATTTATTCCTCAAGGAAGGATTGGGCAATAAAACTAGATGATGCCTTATGGGCATATAGGATGGCCTTAAAAACTCCAATTGGCCTTACACCTTATCAATTGGTCTATGGTAAGTCTTGTCACTTGCCCATAGAACATGATCATAAAGCCTATTGGGCAACAAAGGCTTTGAACTTTGACTTAAAGAAAGCAGGGAAAAAAAGACTACTTCAACTTAATGAATTAGAGGAATCAAGAATGAATGCCTATGAAAATACAAAGTTATATAAGGATCGTACTAATTTATGGCATGACAAGCATTTGGTTAAAAAGGAATTTCATGAGGGAGAACTTGTTTTGCTTTACAATTCAAGATTAAGATTGTTTCCCGGTAAGTTGAAGTCAAGATTGTCAGGACCTTTCAAGGTTATAAAAGTTCATCCCTATGGGACCATTGAAATTGCTAATGACAAGGGAGAAACTTTCAAGGTTAATAGACATCGTCTCAAGCTGTACTTAATTGGTCAAGCAATTGATCAATAAAGAACAATACCTCTCTTCACACCTTAATTTAGCAAAGGTATGGTCAAGCTATAGATCTTTAAATATAGCATGGTAAGTTTTCTTTCATTATAATTCTTATATTCTTAAAAAAAAATAAAAAATGAAAAAAAATAAGAAAATAAAAACTTGTTTTGTTAAGTAACAAGTCGTGCCACTGTGTGTTGACTCGTGTCCTCTCTGTTACTCAATTTCAGTTTTTTCTTTTTTAAGTTTTTGCTATTTTGCATTAATTTTGTTTTTCTTTATTATTATTCCTTTTTTTATTTTTTATTTTATTTTTTTATCTATTTTACTTTCCATTTATTTAATCAAAGTTTCTTCTTTAATTTTCGAAATATTTCAAATTCCAAGTGAAGATTTATGCCCTTACCTAATAAAGCTCATGACCTTCACATCTTTCTTACACCCTAACCTACACAACCACCTAATTCCATCCCTTTTTCAAAAATTTTCACATTCCCAATTAAAATACACGGTTCCTTAAGCATCCCTTCACCTATTTTAACTTTGTTCTATTTGTTTCCATTTCCTAAGCATCATCTCCTTCTTCTTTTAAAATAATCATCTTTCTCTTTTATTTCCTACATTATTTTCCTTTTGATATGGATAAAACAAGGGGCTCTTCATCTTCAAGGCCACAAGAAGAACATTGATATGATGCAAATTGGTATAACTAAACTAATGAAATAGTAATTTGTTTTGTGTGTGTATGCATTCACTTCATTATATAATTAGTGCATTTAACTTTGTTTTTAAGTTTTGAAGTGTTTCTTAGCAAATATTAAGTTTAAAAGGTGTAATGTTTAAAGAATGAGGCTTTTGTAAGGCTAGAATAAAGAGACAAAACCGTGCCGACTCATCCCAAGCTGTCATGAGTCATAACAGTGGCCTTTTGTGCCGACTAGTAACAAAGTGTGCTGACTAGTGACAGCAGCCTATGGTGCCAAGTCATGCTCCCCCTATGCCTAGTAGTTACAGCACCCTTTCATGACATCTCTTCACAAACACACCTTTTTCAAAGGGGCATTTCTTGGGACACCTTGGGGCTTATAAATACTTGGATTTGGCTTTATTTTAGGGGGGATACTATTGTATTAGATAGAAATAACTTACTTAAATACTTGTAAACACTTTATTAGAATTAAGTACTTGGTTTGTATCAAGTGTCCTTCCAAAAAGGCACTTCCAGTTCAAGAATTGTGCAAGTAATTTTCTGAAGAATAAAGGAGTTTTCATTCATCAATCTTTCTTCCTTTCTTCTATTTTTATTTTACTATTTAATAATGAATACTTGCATTATTTCTATGTTATATTTTACTTTGTACTTAGTCTAATAGGTTGTTAGAATTGCAATGATGAATTAATTTTATGAACTACATTCTTAATATGCATGAATGATTTAGTTTCAATTGGGTCCTACGTTGTGTTATGTATGCTTGATCACCATATATAACTTGTTAATCATTTTGTTCACAATGAGAGTTAGGGCATTTTGGTGGAAATGCAATTGAAATTACTCAAAGGATAGGAAAGTACCTAGAAACAAGAAATCCACTTTGAGGGGTTAAAGAATTAGCATGGAACTTAATGGTTTTTGTTTATCTCTACAATGTCATAAGAGTGCTTGTAGACTCTAAATGAAAATACCCTTAATTTACAATGAGAATTGCTTTTAAGGAATGTTAGTCATATTCTCTAATCATTGCATGTGTTTATATGTTGTTAAATTTTATAATTCAAAATTAATTCAAAATTGTAATTCTATTATTCATTATTGATGTTATTAATTAAAGTAATAATAAAACTTTAGTATTATAGATTAGATAGAATAAATCAATATCTTTTGTTGGTTGTTTGCCTATCCATCTTAGTAATTACCTAGTTAACATAAAATTGCTCCAAATTCCCTAGAGTTCGACAACTTACTCACTTTATACTTAGTCTTAGAGACTAGGGTATTAAATTTGACCCACATCAAATTTTGGCACCGTTGCTGAGGAATTTGATTAGAATTTTTATTAACTTAGGGTAGTGAAAAGTTGTTTTAGGTCTTTATTTATTTTGTTTTCCAAAATTGTCATTCATAAAAAAAAAAAGTGTAAATTTTGCCCCTGTGCCGAGTCGTGCCAGTCTGTGCCGACTCATTATAGAAGCTATCTATGCTGAGTTGTGCCTCTGGTGCCGACTTGTCATAGTACACAGACCACATTCTTTCATTCAATTTTTATTTTCATTTATTTTTTCTTTCTATTCTTACATTCTTTACTTCTTAATTTCAATTTTATTTTGGTCAAATTTAACTTCTTCTACACATCCTTTCAAATTCTAAATCAATGAAAAATAATAACTCTTCCCAAAATAAACATAACTCTTCCCAAAGTTTATGACCTTTCCCATCAAACCTTCAAAACTCTATATAACCCTAGCCTATTCAACTCAATTTCCCAACAAAAACTTTTTAGATTTTTATTTTTCCAAATTACACTTATTCAATTTTTCTATTTAAACAATAGCTCCCAATGTCCATTCACATATTTTCTTCTTCTATTCTCCATTGTTGATATTATCTTTCTTCTATATTCTACAAATTCCTACAATGGGGAGGAAAAAGGGTTCCACATCTTCAAGGCCCTATGAAGAACAATAAGAGGAAGACTTGGCTTCCATATATGAGGCACCATTCCTATCAGGACCCATCTTTGAGCCGCGACTGTCCTAGGGCATAGGGAGACGGAAGGTCACCTAAACCTGTAGAACAACCTATAACTCATAAGCTATTACCATTACGTTATCCTTAACCCAAGATCGTAGCCATAATTTCTCATTCCTTAGTACCGATTACCATGTTAATTACTTATGTAATAGTCATTTATCGTTCAAATTTCATTTTCATCCTTATCACTTTTAAACTTCATTTTCTAGTATTCTAATTGCAACTGAAGTGAGTATTAATCATATATCTGAACTATACTAAGATAATACCCAACCACACGTACTAATGATACTCCAAGTTATACCATTATTATAGAATTTAACAAAACATGGAGCTCTAGAGTGAAACTTTCAAAATACAACATAATATGTACATGATGATACCAAAACTAGCAACGCAATTTCCAAGCAAAGATGTAGAACTTGGAATTTACCTTGCCGAACCATCAACTGATCCTGAAAATAAATAACAACTATGGGGTGAGACAAGGCTCAGTGAGTACAAAATAATACTATATAAAATAAGCAAAGGGTAGGTGGTTTAATGATAATTTCTTATAGCAATAAAATAAAATGGGTCAAGAGTTATTCTTATGGAATACTTTTCCGTATATAATAAATATTGTATTTTTAGCAGAATATTTCCTTTCTTGGAAACGGTGTGTTTCCCTCATAATCAATCGAGTGGCAGCATACACCTTGCTCACTCCCACATTTCCTGTCACACGTACAACTGATTAGGTCGTACGTACCGAGGACCTTAAACCCTTCCCAGCTAATGTTCGGATAATCTTTACCCTATCCGCGGGTTCATTACCATTGTGCACAAAGTCTGATGTATTGTCCCACATCAGAGGGGTATTCTGCTTATCATGATATCATTATAACATTTTATTTATTTATCTATGAAATGATTCAATGGATAATATATCAATAAATAATCAAAATTCCCATCATTGATCAGATTATGAGATGAAGCAATAAGACTCATTTGGCCAAGTGCCATGAAGGATATTTAATTCAATAATCGGTAAAGCAAATCATGCATGCCAAAGAATTGCAATGCATTTCAATTCGGAAAATGATTCAACATTCATGCTTGTAGTTGAAGCACAAGTGATATAATATTATTAAGTACTCACCTTTTGCTCCTTAGCTCCTATACCGATAGTTCTAATGTAGATTATAACAAGGCTCCTCGGTATCCCGAGCAATGCCTTTGCCTTTCGATTCTACAAGTACACCCCAAACAATCGTATATTAATTCCTACTCCTTTAACTTGCTAATCTCATTCTAACTCAACTTAACATCAACTTCCTACTACTAATCACCAAAACACATTCCAATACATTAAACAATAACATACATAAACACATTAATTATTTAATCACTTTATTCCAAAATCCCATATTGTCCAAATCCTTTTATTAAAATAATTAGGTTCCTTTTCCTTCCTAATTCCTTAATTAAATTCTATGTTTATCAATGAAGACCGATGCAATCAATTTTCTAACATTTAGGGAAATTAACAAAATTCAAAAATCAAAATCTCTACTTTGGTATATTCCAAATAGAGTTGAAAAATCATTTTCATCAACCACATTTCAAATTGACTTTATAAACATCAAATTGAATTAATCACAAACTTATTTAACCAATAAATCTTAAAAATTCAAGTTTAAACCTTGGAATTCCCAATGTGACTCAAAACTCCAAGATTTAGGAAAAATCATCAAATTCATTTTCAAACTTCAATTTAAACATGGATTTATCAAACTAATACTCAAACAATCAACATTCATTCACCAATTGAAATTAATCTCTTTCAATTCCCATAAACCCTAACTTTACCAAATTGGGATGATTTGGGAAAAACCCAAAATTTCTCAATCAAATCTCAAATTGATCTTTCAAAGGTGAAATTAATGTTATGCAAAGCCTACAACAACAATCAAACATCAAACTACACTTCACATTACATACTTCCCTTATATCATGCATTATGCCTTCAAGAATTTCAATTTTTGAATAAAATCTCTAAATTCAAATTTTAAATTTTTAAACCACTTTTTAAAATTTCAAATAACTTTAGATATTGTTAAAAAAAAAATTTGGACACTTCCCCTAAAAACCCTAGTTTGGCCGAACCCCTATCCAATTTCCTCTTCATTGATTTTTCATGCTTTCCTTATTATTATTCACCTATTAAACCCCAAATCCTTAACCCCAATTCTCATATTTTATCACTTAACATGCCAAACTAACTCTTCTTCAAATCATTCCACCAAAATCCAATTATAGAAATCAAAAGAAAAGGGATAATTGCTAATAATTTATCACACTTAGGCTAAGGAAAGAAAGGAATCACTTAAGCAATAAATCTCACCTTGAAATGCTCCAAACTTAGCTCTAAGTTAAAGAATAAGTTGGGAGGTTTTTAGTCTTTGGTGAGGGTGAAATTTTTGGTGTAGGTTACAAACAAAATGGTTTAACACATTTTCATTTTATATACAAATAAAATCAATAGTGGTGATTTAATCATACAAGATCAATGGTCACATTTTTGCTTAAAATGGAGGGCTAAGATTGATCAAGATGGATGGTTGAGATGGCCCTTAGGTGTATGGTGACTAAGTATCAAAATAATGAATTCCATCATCACCAAAATGAACATAATCATGGTGATGGAAAAGTAGGAAGCTTAGGTGTAAAGTTGACATAAGTCAACAAATATGGCTAACCTAATTCCTTCTCATCCTAACCCCTAATTAACTTGTTATAACCATAATTTAGTCAAGCTCCACCATAATTAGAGGCCTTAGGGCTGGCCACTCCATGGGCTTGGGCTTTGAGTCCACAAAGCCTATCAACAAGCCCACCCGAAAACGTTTCCCGAACTTAAAAATTTTTCATAACTTTTTCCTTTCCCTTTCACTTGGCATTTTAAATCTTACCTTCCTATATCATAATAAGCTTAAAATAAGCCATATTTCCTAAAATTAATTCAATAAAACATACAATAAATATTCATATCTCATAAAAATACACATTCAAGCACTTAACACCAATAAGAGTTTCTGTCATCCTATCACTATGTCATTGATACTATACCCATAAAATTTATATTTTATGGTATTATTATAACTCTGATGAGCTATGGAGACCATGGGTATTACAATTCCCTATCCATTCCCATGAAGAAGGTTCAAAAATTTCCACCATTAAGCATAGGGAGATTGTTTCTTTTAAGTATTTCCCTTCTTCTTTAATTCAAAATATTAGCATGGAAGATGCTCAACTTTTGACATCATGTGGGCTGAAAAAGTTTGTTAGCATGCAAGAACACTCTTATGGAGACTTGATTTATGAATTTTATACCACATTAGACATTAATGCAAATGACTCCCAACTTCTGGAATTTCACATGCTAGGCCAACCATACCAAATTACACATAAATTCATGCATAGGGTTTTTGGCTTTAAAAGAGAGGGCATTTGTGATATTCCAAAAGATTTTAGAGTTAACGAATTTTGGACCTTTTTAACTAATTTGCAAACTCCTTTTGAACCAAAAAAGGGGAAGGCCATGTTCATTAAGGATGTCAAATTTTGGTTGTTGCATAAAGTGCTTGCATGTGTGATTTTGGGCAAAACTGAATTTAATAGAGTGAGTGCTCAAGAATTATTTCTAATGTGGTGCATACATAGCAAAAAAAAGTAAGTTTGTTGGACCTATTAGATCTTTAACCAACTCCTTATATGTGTTACACGTAAGGATCACCCTTTGACCCATGGACATATCATCACCATAATTGCTAAAGTTTTTCATGTTGATTGCACTAATTTTTCTCATCTTGTTAAGTTCTCAAATTTCACTAAGCAAGCCTTCGTAAGGAGAGAGATAGTGGATTCCAATTTTAACCACATTGCAGCTCATATAAGATCTTGTTGGAATGGGTTAAGGCACCCTATTCATGGTGCCAATGAATCTGACAGTTTCGATGAGGAGCATCAGTATTTGGAGCCATAAGACCCACCACTGGTTCCCCTAGCATTACCTCCATCAACTTCTGAACATAGCAGAGCTAGTGGTTCCTCCAATAGGGATCACCAATTATTGGACGACATTTTGGAAAATCAATGAACCATGCAATGCCAAATCATTGATATGGAGACTAGGAACCGGTGAATGGAGCACACTCAATATAGCATGGAATACAAGTTGAACCAATTCTTTCGCTATTCTGACTATACCATTGGCTCCCCACCACCATCCCCTTTCGATAATTAAGGTATGCCTTCTACCCTTTGCCATCACCTTTTCCTTTATTCACATTGAGGGCAATGTGAAAAGTAAGTATAGGAGAGGGATAAAAGTATGTTCTATCTTTATCTTGCTTTTGTTTTGCATGTTTTTGCATGTTTGTCTTGTTAGTCTAGTTTTTACCATCTGCATCAAAGTTCCAAAATTTTAAAAATTTAATGCCCATTACTTAGTTTCTCCATATTTTACTCATTTATATCTTGATCAGGTTTTCTTTTATGTTTTGGAGTTACTCTATTTTAAAAAAAATTTTGATGATTGATTTTGAAATTGACCAATTTGTAAAATCTTTAAGTCTTTTGCAGCATTTGTCATGTTTTTGTTTTTTTTATCTCAATCTTATTACTTCTAAGGTTTCTAATTGCCTAGTAAAATTTCTAGTTATGCTTAAATGTCAAAATTGAGATAAGTTAGGTCTTTGAATTCTATTAGGTTGAATTACCTAAAGGAAACTTTAGCCATAATACGAGTGGTGCATTTAGTCAATAATAGGTGAGAACACTAAAAGAAATATAATTATATATATATATATAAAAGAAAAAAGAAAAAGAGAAGAGAATTCTTTGCTTAAGTACTATGCATATTAAGTAAGTTGGGTGCGGATGAGTTTGCTCCTTAGTCGCATTCAATTCGAAAGATATGTATGGTGTCACTAGTGAATGTGTATGTTGAGTAAGTTATGTGCAAATGAGTTTGCTCCTTAATCGCATTCAATTCAAAAGATGTACATGATTTCACTAGTATAAAATAATAATAATAAGAATAGCAAAATATGTATCTAAAAATGCCATGAGACTAGTTGCATTTGTGCGTGTGCTTACTTATGTCCCAAGGGTTGTTTGAATCTATAGAATTCTTAACTTAATGCATGGATATTTTGACTAGATAATTAATAACTTTGTTCTTAATAGGAATGAGATAAATAAACAAACTCAAGACTTATACTATAAGACTTGTCACCCTTTACCATTGTTGGACATTAAAAATTATTTCATCAACACATTAGCTCTATACTCCTTGAACAACTTAAAGTTAACTTAGTCAAGATTGCTACATTTTGTTTTGAAGAAACTAAGTAATTTCTCTATTTTTCTCTTCCCTTTTGTTCTTGCTTGAGGGCAAGTAAGGCTTAAGTATGGGGGGAATTTGATATTATGCAAATTGGTATAACTAAACTAATGAAATAATAATTTGTTTTGTGTGTGCATACATTCATTTCATTATATAATTGTTGCATTTAACTTTGTTTTTAAGTTTTGAAGTGTTTCTTAGCAAATATTAAGTTTAAAAGGTGTAATGCTTGAAGAAGGAGGCTTTTGCAAGGCTAGAACAAAGAGACAAGACCATGCCGACTCATCTGAAACTATCACGAGTCATGATAGTGGCCTTCTATGCCAACTAGTGACAAAGTGTGTCGACTAGTGACAGCAGCCTGTGGTGCCGAGTCATGCTCCCCTTATGCCAAGTAGTTACAGCACCCTTTCATGACATCTCTTCACAAACACACCTTTTTCAAAGGGGAACTTCTTGGGACACCTTGGGGAATATAAATACTTGGATTTGACTTTATTTTAGGGGGGATACTATTGTATTATATAGGAAAAACTTACTTAAATACTTGTAAACATCTTATTAGAATTAAGTACTTGGTTTGTATCAAGTGTCCTTCCAAAAAGGCACTTCAAGTTCAAGAATTGTGCAAGTAATTTTTTGAAGAATAAAGGAGTTTTCATTCATTAATCTTTCTTCCTTTCTTCTATTTTTATTTTACTATTCAATAATAAATGCTTGCATTATTTCTATGTTATATTTTACTTTGTACTTAGTCTAATAGGTTGTTAGAATTGCAATGATGAATTAATTTTATGAACTACATTCTTAATATGCATGAATGATTTAGTTTCAATTGAGTCCTACATTGTGTTATGTATGCTTGATCACCATATATAACTTGTTAATCATTTTGTTCACAATGAGATTTAGGGCATTTTGATGGAAATGCAATTGAAATTACTCAAAGGATAGGAAAGTACCTAGAAACAAGAAATCCACTTTGAGGGGTTTAAAGAATTAGCATGGAACTTAATGGTTTTTGTTTATCTCTACAATGTCATGAGAGTGCTTGTAGACTCTAAATGAAAATACCCTTAATTGACAATGAGAGTTGCTTTTAGGGAATGTTGGTCATATTCTCCAATCATTGCATGTGTTTATATATTGTTAACTTTTATAATTCAAAATTAATTCTAAATTGTAATTCTATTATTCATTATTGTTGTTATTAATTAAAGTAATAATAAAACTTTAGTATTATAGATTAGATAGAATAAATCAATATCTTTTGTTTTTTGTTTGCCTATCCATCTTAGTAATTACCCGATTAATATAAAATTGCTCTAAATTCCCTAGAGTTTGACACCTTACTCACTCTATACTTAATCTTAGAGACCAGCGTATTAAATTTGACCCATATTAAACATCCAATGGAGGATTTGTTATCCATTTATGGGGTAAATTTCCCAATCCTCTCACATGAAAAAGGTGCTAAATTCTTAACTTTAAAGATTAGAGATATCATTTCTTGTCAGTATATTTCCCTTTCTTTAATTCATGATGTAGGCATGGAAGATAATTTTCATCCAATGTTAGCAATTTGTGGGCTTAAGAAATTTGTGTTTATGGAAGGGCATTCTTAAAGTGATTTAGTACTTGAATTTTATACATCTTTGGATGTAAATGAAAAAGACTCCCATATTTTAGAATTTCGTGTGCTAGGAAAGAAACACCAACTCATATATAATTTTATGCATAAAGTGTTTGGTTTTAAAAAAGATGGTATGTGTGATGCTCCTAAATTTTTTAAAATTAATGAATTTTGGAAATTTTTGACTGATTTGCAAACCCCTTTTGTGCCAAAGAAAGGTAAGGCAATGTTTATTAAAGACATAAAATTTTGGTTATTGCATAAAGTCCTTGCTTGTGTTGTTTTCCACAAATCTGAATTTAATAGAGTTTTTGCACAAGAGCTGTTTTTAATGTGGTGTGTTCATAATAAAAAACAAGTATGTTGGACTTATTGAATTTTTAATCAACTTTTAACTTATGCTGCACGAAAGGATGGTCTAATCACTCATGGTTATATTGTCAATATTATTGCTAAATTTTTTAGTATTGATCTTGATTATTTTTCTGGTGTTGTTAAGAACTCTTATTTCAGTAATCAAGCTTTCATAAGAGGTGAAATAGTGGATAGCTCTTTTCGCTTGATGTCAGCACGATCCAGATCATGTTGGAAGGGTTTGGCACAACCTTCTCAAGATGAGGAGGAGCAATCTAGTGAAGAAGAACCTCACCATGAGAAGCAACCTGCTCATGACCTTCCTCCATCTTTGAATGAGCCAAGTGGTGCAAGTAGCTCATCAAATAGGGAGACACAACTTTTAGAGCAACTTTTAAAGAATCAAAGGATAATGCAATGCCAATTGAATGATATGGAGACTTGGAACTGACAAATTGATCGCCGCCAATATAAGATGGAGTATAAGATGAAACAATTCTTTGACCAATCCGACTACAACATCCAATCTCGTCTATCACCATCAACGGATTGAGGGAGTGCTTCTTTCCTTTCCTTTATATTTGGGATTCACATTTAGAATTAGGATTTTTATTACTTTGCTTTGTGTATTTGTTTATTTGTTTTGCATGTTTGTTTTTTTTTTTTAGTCTAGTCTTTGCCTTTTGCATCAAAATTTTAACTTTCAAACTTAAGTTTTCTCCACATTCTTTAGTAGTATCTTACTTAGAGTCATTTTAAGTTTTGTTAAGAAGTTACTTTATAGTAATCTAATGAATGCAATTGGTAAAATTTTTAATTCTTTTGTAGCATTTGTTTTGAGTTTGTCTTTTTATCTCATTTTATTATTTTCAAAGTTTTAAAATTATCTAGTCAACTTCCTAACTATGCTTAAATGCTAAAATTGTAAGGATTTAAGTTTTGATTTTTAGGGATTTAAGTTGCCTAAAGGAAACTATAGCCATAATATGAGTAATGCATCTAGTCAATAATGGATGAGGACGCACATAAAAAAAAAAAAAGTATGAACAATCTTTACTAGTGAATATATGTATGTTGAGTAAGTTATGTGCAAATGAGTTTGCTCCTTAATTGCATTCAATTCGAAAAATATGCATGATGTCACTAGTGAATATATGTATGTTGAGTAAGTTGTGTGCAAATGAGTATGTTCCTTAGTTGCATTCAATTCAAAAAA
This sequence comes from Reutealis trisperma, assembly GCA_947687605.1. NCBI lineage: Eukaryota > Viridiplantae > Streptophyta > Magnoliopsida > Malpighiales > Euphorbiaceae > Reutealis > Reutealis trisperma. The sequence continues at coordinate 95,467 of CANTUT010000863.1, forward strand.
CATACATGGTAATACTAGTAAAAAAATTAAATAAAAAAAAGGGAAGTAAAGTAAAAATAAAAAGTGTCCAAAAATGCCATGAGAATAGATATATTTGTACGTAACTTATGCCCTAAAGGCTATTTATATCTTTAGAATGCTTGACTTAATGAATGGATGTTTTGACTATCAAAGTATGGTTAGGACCTTGACTTTATAATTATGACTTTGTTCTTGATAGGAATGAGATAATTAGACAAATTTAGGGCTTATACCATAAGACTTGTCACCTTTACCATTGTTGGGCATTTAAAATTGCTTCATTGATACATTAGTACTATACTCCTTACATGACTCAAAGTTAACTTAGTAAAGATTACTACATTTATTTTGGAAAAGTTAAGTATTTTGTTTTTCTCTGTTATCTTTTCTTCTTGCTTGAGGGCAAGTAAGGTCTAAGTGTGGGGGAATTTGATATGATGCAAAATAGCATAACCAAACTAATAATATCTTTATTTATTTTGTTTGAATGCACGAATGTTTTGTGTTAATTTTCTATATTAATGTGTGTTTGATTATTATAGGTTAACATAGGTGTAAGAAGATGAGTTTGATTGAAAATGGAAGCTAAGGACCAAAATAGAATCAAGTGCCAAGCTTAGGAGTAAAGACAAGCCAAGAAAGGGACTTCAAAGCCGTCACAACTTGTGCCCATTGGTGCCGAGTCAGCACGTGGCAGGGGGGGACTGTCACAACTCGTGCCCTCTTGTCACAAGAGGTTACTATACCCTTTCAAGATACCCTTTCATTTTGATACCTTTTTCAGAAGGGCACTTCTTAGGACATCTTAGGGCCTATAAATACTTGGATTTGGCTTTATTTTGGGTATTAGATGCTATTGTATTAGATAGGAAAAACTTACTTGAAATCCTTGTAAACACCTTATTAGAGTTAAGTACTTGGTTTGTAATAAGTGTCCTTCCAAAAGGCACTTCAACTTCAAGAAGTGTGCAAGTAATTTCTTCAAGAATAAAAGAGTTTTCATTCATCAATCTTTCTTCCTTTCTTCTATTTCTTTATTTTTAATTCAATAACAAATGCTTGCATTATTACTATGTTATATTTTACCATGTACTTAGTCTAACAGGTTGTTTGAGTTGCAATGATGATTTAGCCTTTTTACTTTTGTTGAATATGATTTAATTTCAATTGGCATGATTGTGTTATGTATGCTTGATCACCATATATGACTTCTTAATTGATTTGTTCACAATGAGAGTTGGGGCAACTTGGTGGATAATCAATTAGAGTTACTTGAAGCATGAGATTGACTTAGAGACAACCAATCTACCTTTAAGGGAATTTAGAATTGGCATGTTTTATGGTTATTATTTATCTTTTCCTTGACATGAGAATGCTTTGCAAACTCTAAATGATAACACCTTTGCTTAACAATGAGAGTTGCTTGTAAAAGACTTTAGGCGTTTTCTCCAATCATATGTTCATCCATCTTTGCAAGACTATTTCTGATTTGTGATTCTAAATTTGTTATCATATTGTTTATTTGTTTTATTTGTTTAGTTTAGTTTAGTTAATCAACTATCCATCTATATACATTTGCCTATCCATCTTAGTAATTACTTAGTTAATATAAAATTTCTCCAAATTTCCTAGAGTTTGACACCCTACTCACTCTATACTTAGTCTTAAAGACTAGGGTATTAAATTTGACCCGCATCACCTCTTTTAGTTAGTTAATTAAATTGGTTTATCTAGGTTGCTAGCTAATCAACTCAGTAATCAATTAAATTAATTAATTAACTCAACCCTCTTTTAATCAATCAATCAAAACATGATAAAGTGGTTAGGCTAAACTAACCCCTTTGCAAGAAGGGAGAACTACGTGGGTTCTAATTCCCATTCAAAAGGATATATAGGCATGCTTGGTTCAGACATCAAATCCAACTAAAATTAACCAACTCTCCCTCCTATCACCTTCTTCACTTACTTTTATTTTGCTTTCCTTTACTTAGTTATTAGATTTAGTTTGGGGAATGTGTGACTTCCCTATAACCCATAAGGGCCAGAGGAGGTATCCCCTAAGTTTGGATTTCATTGTAATATTGACTCTCTTTTATTTTGAATTCTAATTGTGTATAAACTTTATGGATTGAATGATCATGCATATATAAATTGTTCATGCATTTTAATTGTTCATGAAATATATTTTAAGTCACTCTTATATTCATTGGCCAAACTTATTTTGTTAAAATAAACTGAAAACCTAGTCCCCAAATCCTCTTTGGTTTTAAGACTGGTATTTTTTTCCTCTAGGTAATAATTAGAGTCACATGGGTTTTTTCCTTATATTTTCCCAAATAAAAATAAATTAAGGTGGCGACTCCATGAAATAATTTTTAAACCTATCAAAGATAAGCCCAAGGGCTTCCTCGTGAGTTCTTTCCCAAATGAGAATTTTGATTTCCTTTAGCGAATTGGACTGATGCTTGGACGAGGCCTCAAAGAGACTAGTGATTTTATTCTTAGATAAATTAATTAAGAAATTAATGAATTATAGTCAATAAATTGAGTTTTTCCTTAATTTTCCTATTTAAAAATAAATTAAAGTGGTGACTTTCAAAATCAGTTTTTCGAGCAATAGCCGTTCTAATTGTGAGCACCAAAACTAGTTCCATGACGTCTTTAAAAATCGCTCACCTTTCCTTGAGGCAATTTTTCCTAGTGAAGGAAGGGGGTTTTGGGTGACACTTCATAATTGGCGACCCCACTAGGCACTGATTGCCACCCTTTTTAATAAAAGGGAAAGCAAATAAGAGGATTACAATTTAGTTAAGGAAAAATTTTCCAAAATAATCTTCATTTGGCTCATTAAGTATAGTTTGACATTCATGCATCACTTTACATAATAAAAACTCCTTTCCTAACCTTAGCTTAAGAAAACTTTTGGATGGTGAGTAGCATTATCTTGACAACTCTCTTTAGTATCTTGGGAGATAGCAAAAGCATTTCACCCTGCAATGAATCCCTTATCATTTTAGTGGTGTAACGAGCAATCAGTACTATTTGACCCTTGTAAGGCTCTTTAACTCATATGTGGTTAGGTATATCAGTACTCTATTGGGATAAAGACCCTTAACTAAGCCACCCTTCACCCTTGTGCATTTTATTACCTACCTTTGCCCCTAAGTTCAATTCACCATAATCGAGACCTTTGTCATACATTCATGAAACCTTTTTGGCATGCATCATAATATGACCATGCACACATGTTATAAGACCGAGAACCCCGAGTCTAGGTTATGCCTTGAACAAAGTCGAGCATCAACCTTCAATCCTCAAACACTTTTGGCCTAAGACTTTTGGCTCAAGACTGAAACCATCGGCATCTCACATCCTTTAAGCCCAAAACCTTTGGCAGCTCACCTTTTCTAAGACTAAGGCTTTTGGCCAATTACCTCCCTCAAGCCCAAAATCTTTAGCATATTACCTCTTTGACACCTAACCTCTTTTAAGCCCAAGGCATTTGGCCTACCATCATCCTTAAGCCTAAAAGCTTTGGCCCTCAACCTAAAAACCTAATCCTTAATCCTAAAACCTTTTGGCCCCCTAACCTAAGACCTAATCCTTAAGCCTAAAACCTTTTGGGCCTTAACCTAAGATCCAATCCTCAAAGGCCAATACCTTTGGCCTAATGATCAATCATTGCCCCAAACACCTTAAGCACAAAACATATGGCCCAAAACACCTTAGGAAGTCCTTTTTCCTCAAAATTTACATACTAATCCATCCTTTTATCACTTTTTCATGCTTTTCTCATACATTTAACCTTTCTTTTTTGTTTTGCCTTGAAGGTACTGATGACCTATGCTTTCGATCAAGACACTATGAACACATTTTTCAACAACATCCTCAAAAGGCAAAAGGAAAATTTCTAAGCAATACTCATCTTCGCCCTTGATGCTCAACAAGCTAATTTCAACAATGCATTAGCTGCCTAACAAATCAAATTTAGTAAAGCCTTGACTACTCAATAAGTCAGCTTTAATAAAGTATTGACCTAACTCACCAAAGCCCTATGTTCCCAAAGGCAGTCCATGCATTTAAACCCTTCGATCATACCTTGTGCTTCCCATGTTAGTCTGTCCAACATCACACCTCTTTATTTTACTAACCAATCTAAATAAAATCTAATTAACTCAACTTCCACTGCACCTCATCTTGATCTAACTAATATTATAGCTCCTCCCATGGTCAATTAGCCTGATAAAGGAATGGTGGAACCAAATGGAACGGAAGGGAGATGGTGGGGTGAAATTTCAAACATTTTAAAATTTCACTTCACCCAATTTTGGTCCAAAATTCACTCAACCAATTAGTTAATTTATGTGTAAAACATATATGCATATAAGGAAGAAGGAAGAGTAATCATATTACCTCTTATAGGTTTCTTCTTTCTTTATCAAAGAGCTTCCCAAGTGTGAAGCCTCTAGATTATCCACACCTTTCTCACCTCCAAGTCTCCTCTTGGTTTCTTTAGTGTTCTTGAATCACTCTCTAGGTTGCCCAAATTGATTCAAGATTTCCCTCAAAAATATTTAGGAAGTTTAAAGTTTCTCTTTTGTTTGTTTTGGACTAAACACATTTTCAATTTGCAAGCATTTGTTCTTTCACAAAGAATAAAGAAGAGAATTAAAGATCAAAAGAAAAATGAAGAAACATTTTCTTCCTTTTCCTTCTCTCTCAATTTCTCTCTCTAGAAATGCTTCAAATGAGAAAAATGATGTTCAACTTCTATTGCAACATAAAAGCTAAGGCTTTTATATCTTTCTAAGACTTAACACTTAAGTCTTCACAAAGACTTGGATATCCTTTTACATTCTTCTAGCTCAGCATTTGGTGAAGGGGCAAAGTTGACTTTGCTTCTTCAGATGATGAAATGACCATTATATCCTTTAGGGCTAAAATGGACATTTCCTTTAGCCAAAAGATGTAATTATAATTTTAACCTTAGTAGAAAATTCTCTAACCCCTAAAGAGCTTATGAATAGTGAATTTTCTCTAACCCCTAAATTGTCTCTTAACCATATCACATATGGGCATAAGCCACATTTCATATGTTAAGGGTTTTTACTAAGCTTAAAATTAAGTCTTTGATTTAGTCTAAAATATTTTTCAATTTAATCTTACTCATTTGAATCAAATACAAATTAAGATTTAATTGAATAGAAACCTTCATAAATTAAACATTAGGATATGCTAGGGTCCTTGTAAATTTAATTACATGTTTAATTATTTTAACACTAATCAATTAATTAAACATTTTAATTAATTATTATGGTAAACCTTTTACACTTGGACGGTGATCACTATTGGGTGTGTGACTTTTTAGGTTCATCTCTAATTAGCAATGGGAATAAGAAAACAATTTTCTCTACTAATGTGAAATCCTCACTTCATACTTAGTCCCATAAGTCATGAAAGTAGCTAGCATTCCATGTCACGACTACCTAATTAGAAATGAATGTTTATAGTTGATAACTTTAAACATCACATAGACCATCAATCATAAATCATCATGCACTAGAATCCCTTCATTAAAAATCCCAATCTTTGTTAGGGTAATGATTTATGTCAAACCCTAATGTGCCTTGATTCTATGTTCTTATCTCGGTTCTAATTCTTGATGATATTAGATTCCTACTAGAAACTCTTTCTAGTGAATCTATCTATCCTGGCCAAGAGCCTTAATTATCAAGAATAACTAGATAGCATAGGATCTTAACCTCATTTACTCGAGGTAATGAATTCTATCTTGGCGATCACTTACCTCCATACATAACAAATTAGAACCATCACATGCCATATATCCATTCATGAATAGTACGTCTATGTAAGCAGTAATAAATCCTAACCACCTCTGTAGGAGATATAGTATCCCTCAAGTCAAAGAATTATATACACTATTATGACCTAGATGATAAATAATTGACAAGTAGTAAAACCCCATATTATTATCATCTAACGTCATAGTTTGACTATTCATCCTATGAATATCCATATGTTTGTATTAATATCACATGTCAAGCAGCATGAGACTCACTGCCTCCATAATCATTTGTATCACATACTGATTATAGAAAACAAAGAGCGGTGGTGGTCTTCCAGAATTAATGATGCCCATTCATTAATACTATGACCACGAACATATTTAAAATATTTGTACAAGAACGATCTGTCTCCTATATTCTCAACACTTGAGAATAGATCCTCTTACAAATACTTAAGGATTATATTTAATAATATGAAACCTTTTTCACATTTTGAATATATTATCGTGCCATTGGGAATTAATGTCTACTATTACATAACTATTATATGGCTCATAGGGCACAAACTGCTATCACCTAACACATCTCTTTTTTCAACTAACACTGCCTTTGGTCTTATTGCTGCAACCATACCACATTTATCATTAGCCTTACCCATGATAAAGAAGTGTCCAAAAATGCTACACAACTAATCCCAAACATTCATGCCAACCCAACTCCTATTATTGATCTAACCAATAGTGGAGGAGTCCCAAAAGTCTCATGACACCAAACACCAAATTTAACCTTCCTCCTTCCTTGAATCCTTTTTAAGGAATGGAAACCTCTCCCCAACTAAACATCAAAGGGCCCATCAAACTACCATTGGAGTGCAATACCACTGTGCTCTACCAAGCTCATATAATTGAGAAAAGATGTAAGAATAGTAATCTTTATTCTACCACCCCAATTATCTCCTCCAAGCAAAAAGGAAAATAGGTAGCTACCATCACCAACCAACAACTCTATAAACTAGAGAGAAGAAAGTTCACCAATTTGGGAATTCCCTTAAGTGTAGTTTATAAGATGGCCCTTGAAGTCAACTTGGTTAAGCCTCTAGAACTAAAAGCCCCCTCTAGTTATCCATCCAAAAACTATAGACCTTATCAATACTGTGAGTACCACCAAGATGATAGGCACAAGACTGACATGTGCAAAATCCTAAAGCAACCAATCTAAGACCTCATTGACGATGGAAATATCCTCCCTCCAGAACCATTACCCAATGTACCCATCAACCTTAAGGACATTATCAATCTTAAGTGGGAACACACCTTTCCAAATTTGTCTACCTAGTGACTAGCACTTTGAGGAGAACATTGGTCTTGCTGATGTGAGGCCTCGTCGAAGCACCAATCCAATCTGTTGAGGGGAAACAAAATGCTTTTTAGGAGAAACTCATCAATTGGAACTTGCTATGAGTTTAGAAAATTGTATTTTGCAATTTGTTATTTGTAAAAGGGAGTGGCCATTTTAATTTACTTATTTCAATTGGGAAAATTAAAGGAAAACCCAAAATGATTGACTCCAAAATGTTTGATTTACCCCAATGGAAAAGCATTAATTCGCGAGTGACCAAAGAGGGCTAAGGAATCAATTTTTAGTATTTAAACAAATGTTTGGCTAAAAGTTGCGAAATAACTCTTTAAAAAGCCAATTTTAGTGTATGCATGAACATGAGAAAAAATGATGAATGAAGTTATATATGATAAAATGAAATGACATTTATAAATAAATAAGCAAAAATAAATCTTAATTATTACAAAACCAAAATGAATGGAAAAAAAAAAAGATCTTTCCTCTAGCTCTTATACAAAACCAAAACGAATGAAAAAAAAAAGGATCTTTCCTCTATCTCTTATGGGTACTAGTGAAAGCACACATTGTTTAACTAAAGTAAATAAATGAACATACAGAATCCAACATATACAAATAAATAACAAAGCAAAGGGTAAATTGTTATTGAAAAAGATTTTGGAGTTGATACCTTACAGAATGGCAGCCTGTGTATCTTATTGAATAAGAATCAAATCCCACGTAATTTTTTCTTCTTACGAAAGAAGGGTTCTGGAAAAAATGTTGGTTTGGTTTATTAATTTGACTTGTAAATTAATAAATTTTAGATCTTTTCTATTTTAGACCTAAAGAAGGATAGAATAGAGAGAATTTTATATCTGAATTTAGAATTTGAGAAATAGAAAGAAGAAAAGGGATTATACCTTTATTTTTCTTGACCTCCGGATGAACGGGGAAAGCTTAACTCTAAATCTAAGCTCAACCTTGGACTTGGGAACCCTAAAGTTGAACCTTAAACAGAAAAGATTAGCAAAATAGAATAATAACTGCAAATTAAATGAATTTAGAGTGATAGATTTTAGTATCAATTTTTAAACAAAATTTTAGCATAAAAAGAAGAGCAATATGGGTGAATTTCTGCCTAAAAAATTGTGTCAAATCACTTCCAAAATCAATCCTAGAGAGCTGAAATGGGAGCTCTATTTATAGAGCAGGTGGAAGGGCCTAATGGTGGCACTGGGCAGCTTCGGCAGCACGCCGGCCGGCCATGCGACACCAATTCGCCTGCATGCTGGGCATGCTGCCCAACCTGGTGGCACTCCTGACGCATCACTAGGGTCAGGATCTGACCCTGACTCTCCTAGATCGACAGGTTTTGCACTATTTTTGGCCAGTTTTGGTCTATTTCTGATCCAATTTAAGCCCAGTTTGATTCTATGGGTTCATAATCGAGTGCTGGTCATTTGAAGATGAAAGATTTAGGAAATTTATTTTTCAACAGGGTGCTAGCCTGCACCCCACAAGGAGCACTGCCCACTTGACCCCTGCCCGCTAACCGGCTAGTGGGATTGCTGTACTAGCTTTACGTAACACACTAATCTTAGCAAGTATCAAGCTGTGGTCGAATCCCAAGGGTGTAATTTTTTTAGGGTTTACAGCTAACATGCCCTTATTCAACTCCTACAATCAAGTTGAGTCTAGTTAATCCTAAGTTCAAGTCATCTAAGTCTGAGTCTGAGTCTTTGAATGTCAAACCTTTTTAAGTTTGAGTCTATTGAGTCTTATGCTTCTTTCTTTTCTTTTGATTCCTTTATTGTCTAAGGTCAGAGTTAGAGTCTGTTGTGTGTTTCTTTCATTTTGAGTCTATAATGACTTTCCTAGTTTGTCTTTTAATAAGAAGTTTAGATTTTAATCTTATATCTCATGCATATTCTTTTGAATCTAGCTTGAATGCTACACCAAAGAAAGAGAGAGAAGAAATTAAAAAAAATTAATTATTATTGACAGCAAAAGGCATGCATTAGTTGGAGATAGAAGATTGAATAGTCCTTAAAACTCAACTACAAAGTTATTGTATGCATCAGGTTTATCCTTCCATAAGCTGAGCCCAACTAGTTGTTTATTTGGAGCAATCAAGTCCAAAATCCTTAATCAGACACGAGAACATCTTAATGGCTGTAAATTACTTCACAAAAAGGATTGAAAAAGGGCCATGTCAAGTCTTGAAGTAGTTAGTTTGTTGAAATTGGGAAAGAATGAGAAGCTATAAAATAGATCAAATGGCTAACAAGATTGTCATGCCTAACTTTTTTTTCCACATCGTAACAAGAACTATATGGACTTGATTCTTCCTAAAAAAAAAGAGAATAGAAACAATGTAAAGGATATGTAGGCAGCCAAATGTAGGAGCGTGCCAAATTATAATAAAAATATCTTTTGTCTTGTAAGGCATCATGCCCTTATATTCTCTGAACCACATCAATCACATCCCCACTTGTTTTCTCTACCCAAATAATAAAAAAAAATGATGTGCCATTCAAATTGAATTCTATTCTTAGTCATGTCAAAATCCTTCTATTTGAATCTATCAAGTCGATCTAAATAATTTATCCTCATAAGCAGTCAAGCAATTTTATCCTCTTAAGAGTCATCATTCTTTATGTCACCCTTTTTCTTTCCTTAATCATTCAAAGGGTACAGAAAGTTTTCAAGTCGAATACTGAGTTGCCGTAAATAAAGTTGCCTTTATCCATCATAAGGGGCATGTCATTTGAAAACATTCATATTCTTTCAAGTAACCTTTAGTCAGTCCACCACCTCTTGCCAAGGGCAAGATCTCTAAGTTGTTTTTTCCTATCAAAGCGCTTGAGTCACTAAAAGACCCAAACAAGATGGCTTTCCCTTATTCCTAAAAGTTCAATCTAACCTCTATACCAATCCAACTAAACCTGAAAAGCATTATCCCTAAGAGCCTTCCTAGCCCAGATAATGCATTCTTTCTTATCCAAGAAACATTGCAAAAAAAAAAAAAAAAAAAAAAAGGAACAACCACAAAGCTGAAGCCCTTAGCAGAATCATAATCAATCAAAACTTTTAAAAATCTGTATCACCCAAGCCATGTTCTGGAAGCCTACAACCCACTTTGAATTTCCATTTTCTTGGCAAAATGAAAGCCATGCACACTTTCCAAAAGTCCTAACTTTCAATCCCAAACCAATGGAGAAAGCATACCTCCCTTTTCCAAAGACCAGCTTCTTGATGAAACTAAGCCATTTGAAGGGTCCTACTGAGAACCGAAATCAAGGCATACCCCTTCCATCTACTTAAAGAAAGCTTGACCTCAAAAATCCAAGTGAACCTTCCAAACTTATCTAAGTCATTTATCCTTGTAACAAAAACCTTGTTGTGCCCAGACTAGAACTAGAGCCAAGATTAATCGAATCCTAATACCTATCAACCCATTTATTCAAACCTCTTGACAAAAAATAGAACTAAATCCTAAAAGAAGTCCAAAGCCTAAACTACCCGATTAACTGCCCAAGTAACCTAATCGAGCTAGGAGCACAAAAGGAAACATTGGCCACTTTGAGTGAACCATAAATGTCTATCATCTATGTTGATCTATAAATCTCATCATAGTCACAAGCTCTCAAATTAAAACTAGGAGTAAACCATCGACACCCCATGACCATAACCAATTCTTCCTCTAAAGTTTTTGGAAGCCTAAAAAGATAAATTTTCTTCTAAACCTGAATAAGCCACTTGCCTGCTAAATCTATTAAAAACCAACTTGGTTGTCTCATTGTCATGAGAAGTCCTAATCCATTTCAAAATAGTTGAATTAATGCCCTCCAAAATAAGGCACTGTAACAATCCACATCTACCCTAGGAGCTTTAGTGACAAATTATTTGAATTTAGGGTTATTGTGACAAATTGTGTGACTATATAAAAATTCATGTGTGACGTGATTTATGGGTTTAGGGCATGTTAAATTAATTTTGATATGCCTAATATGAATTATTATTGTGAAATAAATTATTTGAATAAAATGCATTAGTATGAAATAATTTATTTTTCGTAAAATGAACTTTCATGTAAAAAGACGATTTTTAAGCATAAATTAATTTTATGAGTATTTTTAAAATATTTTTTAAATAAATGTTTTGGGGGAAATTTTAATGAAAATAATAAGAAAAATATTTTATTTTTAATTACCTATAATCAGCCCTAAATTAATTAAAAAACCCAAATACCCAAAAGCCCACATACCAAAACACTCATAGCTTAGCTCATTAAGGGTAAACTTGAAAATTGCACCCCAAACCCTAATATATAATGAGAATTTCAGCCAGCCCTTGTTTTCCAGTAGCCACCATTCTGTTTTCTAGTATTTTGACAGAAAAATTCTCTCAAAATATTTCTCTCTACCGAAATTCTCAAAAACACTTTCAACTTTGCGATTTTGGGACTGTTTCGTAAGTTTTTCTTTGTTTTCAATTTCCTATCCAATTTCTATGAAACAAATTATGAGAAAATTATTTTGAACTAGTTTTTTTATTGATTTATACAGATTTAATTCATTTTGGGTGAGTTTTTGAAAGAGAAATTAATTTCTCTACCAAAAACACAAATCTTTCTACGTGATTTCTCCAAAGGTGAATCCCGTAACTTAAAATTGAAATTTTTATACATAGACCATATCAAGGGGGGCGATTTCTGCATCATTGATCTAAACTTATTTTTGATGTGTTTAGATGAAAAATATTGAATTAAATCATATTTCTATATATTATTGTAATGACCGAAAAGTTTCAAAAAACAAAAGAATTCAAGATTTTTGTGCTAGAACTTAGAAGTTGGGAAATTCTATGATTATATGTACATATGGCTGCCGATTTGTATATGGATGGATTCTAATATGATATTTGTTTTGTTTGGATGAAAAATAACAATTTAAATTATGTGTTTGCATATCACTATAATGAACAAAAAGCGCAGAAAACTTGAAAACTCATGATTTTCTTTCTAAACCCTAAATTTGGAGTTTTCATGCATGATATTGATCTATGGCTGCCAATTGGTACATATTGATGTTCATAACTGATATTTTTTGTGAATAAATGAAAAATAATGGTTTAAAACATCTATTTACATATTACTGTAATGACCAGAAAGTACTAGAAACAAGAAAACTCATAGTTTTTGCATCCTAAAACCTAAAATTAGAATTTTCATGTAGATATTGTACCTATTGCTGCTGATTCCTATGGATTAATATTCTAAAATGATTTTTGTTATGTTTACATAAAAAATCTTGGTTCAAACCATGTTTCTACATATTACTGTAATAGACGAAAAGTGTGAAAAGTAAGAAAATTCAATTTTTCTCTTTAAATGGGCATTCGGCCTATAATGGAATTTTTATCCTAATGTCTATAAATTTTATGTGATGTATTTTTTTGATTATTGATATGTATGTATGAATGATAAATAGTTAAGTTGCATGTTGATTGAAGGAATGACACTAGACAAGCCTAGAGGCACTTTGGTATACTTAAGGTATATTTAAGGTATCTTAACCTTACGTTGTTATTAGAATATGAATGTGATTGGATAATATGGAAATGGATTTTATGATGAATTAACAATGAATTAATGGCCTTGAATTAATGAAGTGATTGATTGAAGGACTTGGTCATAAGAGATAAGCGTGATGCTTGAAAGGCTATCAATAAGTTGATATATATAAAAGTGTTATAATAAGATTGTTAAAGTGAATTGATATTAAAATATTGATGTCGCGTTGACCTTAGAGAGGTATTGACAAAAATTATGATGTATTTTCATATGGGCCTATAAAAGCTAAGTGTACAAGATTTTTAAAGTCAACATATTATGTGCAAGTAATGGGTACACTTCTATATGCAACTCTAAGTGTATATGAATATTATATGTGCATAGGGTAGTTATGGGATAGGATAGCATGATGATTAAATAAATACTAAGTATTGAATTAAATATTATGTTAGAGATTAAGGAGCTTTAGAGGTTCAAAAGGGCTATGTGTACTAGGAGCGAAGGAACCACAAGGTGAGTAAACACTATATTCATACTACAAGCGTAAGTAACTATATGTTTTGTTACAGATATGTGATATCATGTTATGTAAGCCTTTGACATTCTTGAAACCTAAGTCCTTTCCATTCTAAAATGAAATTCTATGATTTTCTTGTTAAGCTTAGGTTGCCAAAGGACAATTGGTCCAAACCATTTTTGTTTACCCAATGATAATTCCTTTGTGATTATTGCCCTAACTTATATTCTTTCTAAAACTACACTATTCTTGTATCTTTTGTTCAAAATGTTAAACTGCTATTCCTATTGGGATAAATGTTATTGTTGGCTTAGATGTTGTTGTTTTATGTGATTACCATTGACTCTTGCTATGGTACCTTTAACCCTTTTTTTATGTAGAAATCCTCATACCAATGCAAGTAATCATCAGCTATGTGTTTGAGTGATTAAGGTAATAGCCTTCACTCTATGTGTTATGTGTTTGAGTGATTATGGTAATAGCCATCACTCTATGTGTTCGGGTGATTATGGCAACAAACTTTACTTTATGTGTTATGTGTTATAAATGTGATTTCTACGAACCTTTCTAAATTTCAAACTATGAACCATGAACTATGAATTTGAATCATGAACTATAAGTTATGAGCTATGAGCCATTTCTAAGGGATATGTGTTATTGTATAAGCCTTATTGTTTACTCATTGAGATCATCTATATCACCCTTTTTTCCTTGTGTGGTTCCAAGTGAGCATTATGAGGAGGCAAGGTAATAGCTCAAGCAACCTGCTCTGCTTGGGAGATTTCCTTGTCTAAGTTTATTTCCATACTATGATGTGATGAGTCTCTAGACACTCTAGGAGTTATTGTAGGAACTTTATTTTGGAATATTATATTGGTGACTTTATTTGGAGTCTTATTATTATTTTCCTAAGGATTTGTACTAAAGTATATTTTTAGCTTTCGCATCTTAAGGTTTTTCCTTTATAAAAGTTTTTTTTTAAAGTTAATGCGTAAGGATCGGTACGATCATAGGCAGTATTTGTATAAGTATAAGTGGGTTCTATGGGCATGGGTGACCTTATGTCTCCCTATGTTCTAGGACCGTCATGTCTCTAAAGTTGGGATGTGACATGCACCTTCTTAAAATAACTTTTTAAGATAACAAATCATTGGTTTAAGGCATATGGATTGCATAAATACCTTCCCACTTAGGGTCTAAATTACCCATTATGGTCACCACACAAAAATATCTCAAAATTATCAGATCTTCCTAGGACAGCCTTACAAATCCCGCTAAAGAATCATTTCATAACCTATATGCCACTTTTTTCCAAGTTCGCATTCAAGAGTTAGCATCGCATGCAAATTGTATTTATGACATATAGAAAGCAAAATCGTGAATACATCTCCTTGCATCAGTACATTCATCCATTATGTGCATCATCGCAAATCATCCACAATGCATAAATCATCCATAGTGCAAAAGTTAAACAAAATGTCCATGAATCTCAAAGCATGCATACATAAACATACATCATTTATGCACCAAAATCTATATAACCATCTGCAAATATGCACCCTCATGCATACAATAAGCTAATGACCTCTCCTCCTTTATATCCAAATGTCACTCACTAAACAATATCAAGTTGAATCGAGAAATTGAAGATGGTCACCTCCATCCAACAGATAGTCACATTCTATCTGATGGACCACCCTATGAGTTCATTGAGCATAATCCAAGATGATCTATTGGAGAAAGCAAAAATCATTTTTACTAAGGATCATTTTTTAAAGTAAAAAAGGTAGGTCCTATCAGAGGGTATCACCTTCATTTTCACTATCTCATAAAGGGTATATCCTCCAAATCATCATTGCCTTTATTCCTCATCAGAGGCATTACGTTCAAAATCATTAAGTTACCTCCCTAGCCAAACTAGCTAAATGACCTTTACCTTCATCAGTTACACATAAGTCAAATGCTAATTACATCAAGCCAAACAAACTCCTCTCCACTTTTAAAGACCCATCAAATTGATTGGCAATCTTACAGAATCTACCTGACAAAATGTGATTTTTAAAGTCCTTTTAATCCTAATAAAGTCTCTTTAAGCATTCTAAAAGGTCTAGTCCTTCACCTTTGGAAGCTCAAGTTTCCTTGGCATAATCAAATCTTCTTAAAATTTCCTGACCTTCTTATTCCCTTTACTATTGCCCTTAATTGATGCCTTATTTCTTGTCAAAATAGATGCTCCCACTTCTCTAATAGGCCCATTAGTGGGATTCTTGCATGATTTTTTCTACGCAAACATCCATGGACTAAAACTTTCCAAAATCTCAAGATCTGCAATGTGTCTTTCCTTTTTAGTTGTCTCATCAGAAATCTCCTTCTCTTCTCCATTTGTGGTTACATCTGTGGAAGCTTTTTGTTATTCTAGGCATGTTTCTTTCTTGCGGCCATATTTGCCACACCTAAAACACATCAAATGAAGTCCTTCATACTTAATTCTCCTCACCCTTCTTCTTAGTTTGAATTTTGATAGAAGAGTCTTACTAAGGTCAACCTCAACGCAAAGCTATGCAAATTTACCCCTAGAAACTTCACTTGTACATCCATCAATATTGATAGGTTTGCTAATAAGTTCTCCCACTGTCATTAAGAATTGTTCATCATAGTACTCAATAGGGAGGCAATGAATTCAAACCCATACCATAACAATATCTAGTAATGCTTCATCTGGGTCAAAGTTTGGATACCATTGCGTGACTGTTAAATAATAGTTTGCAATCATCCAAGGACCTTCAAAAATGGCATAATCACAATCATCCTTAAATGAAAACTTGATTATGAAATAATCATTATTTAAGGATTTTGGTCTCCAAAGTTCCTTTAAACTCTAAATGCTTGTAACATATTGTTCTACCCATTAATTTTACTATAGGCATTTTTTCTCTAAGTCTTCCTCAAGTGCATTTTCTCTACCTTATCAATCTTGATTGTAGGACTCTCCTCATCGTCAAACTCACCGTCCTCCTCTCCTTCATATTCTAAAACTATGTATTCTTTCTCCTTCATCACCACCTTATTACCCCCTAAGGGAATATCACGAAAGAAGTCTTAGTCTATTGCACTTGGTTTACAATCAAGTGTCCATTGTTATTGTCTATCTCCTTAAGAGTCTCCTCTACCTAAGTCTCTATGTTGTCCAAATTCCCTTCTAATCGCTTCAATTTTTTGTTACCACATTTAAGCAAATCAGTTTCTTCTAGTGTTCGTCCCTCTTATTCCAAAGAGGAATTCAGAGGTTGCTCCATTTTTTTTTATGTAAGACACCAATTTCATTTCTTTTCTATTTTCTTCTTTGAGGGAAATAATTTGAATTTTAATTGGTGACCTTATTATCAGAAGAAAATATTTTAACATCATTAGTTATGGCTCATGCTTTATGCTATTTTTAAAAATAATTTTTTATTAGAAAAAATGTGCAATTTGATCTTACTGTTATTCGTGTGGAACACATCATCCATTTTTTTTTTAATATATAAAAATGGCCTTAACATTCTAAAAATAGATTATTGTGCCCCATTTCTCGTTAACTCTCTCGCACCCTCTCTTTATTAATACATACTCTCTCTCTCTCTCTCTCTCTCTCTCTCTCTAGCTATATATATATATATATATATATACTTGGTTAATTATATTTTGCTTGCACACTTATTAATATTTTAATTACCTTAAATTAATTGTAATAATTTTCTTCAAATAATTTTTAATAAATAAAATTTCAATTTGAAATAATCATATTTTTAGTTTTTATGTAATTAAAAAATAAATAATCAAACAAAATTTATATTAGGATTTATATTAACTAGTTTTAGATCACATTTTGTGCTTTTTTATATTTTATAAATTTATATTTTTAAAAATATTTTAATTTTAAAATAAAAATTATTTTAAAATACTTTAACACATGACGTTTTGAGAATCTTATAGAGAAAAAAATGATATATAATTTTAAGAGAAAAGAAATAGCTTGAGAATATATATCTCTTCTACTGTATCTTATAGATTCACCTGAGCCCTTTCTTTTCAATAGATTAAGGTACTTTAAGATTTCAATTTGCATGCACTAGTATAATAATCAATTTCTCTTTAGGAAAAAGATTAGAACAAAGCATTCTCATATGTTTCCTTATCAGCCTTGTATTAAAAAAATGTAACTGAATATTTAACAAAGTTTCTCTCTTCACTTTTTTACTAAATTTAAAAAAAAAATTAATTTGTTGAATGTAAAAGTAAACATTCAATTACAATATCTTTTATTACGTCATGTGTTGCACTAGATATAAATACTACAAGAAAATATCGAAACACTTACCAAAATTACCAATCAAAGAGAATTAGTTGGTAATCACCGACAAAACATCGATTGAATATGAGCATAAAAATTTAATACCATTATCAACAAGTTATCGACCAATTTTGAACTGAAATTTCCAACCGAAAACAATCAATCAATGACAGTGGTGGGAATGGTCGGCGCGTTAAACTACCAACCGCTTTATCACTAATTACTGATCAAAAGTAAGCTAAAAGTTTGGCACTGATCTTTGGTGGGCATCAAAATTTAGTGACCAATTTACTGACCAAATAGGACTCACAAATAAAAAATAAAAAAAAATAAAAAGTCAATTGGTAAGTGGTCAGTAACTTGTATAATTTACCGATCGATTGCTGATCTATAGTAGACTAAAGGACTATAGAAATTCAAAATGCATTAAAATTCACTGACAGATTTACTAACTGATTGCCATTAGCAAAACCATTCCATCGGTAAATGCATAGACAATATATGAAAAGTTTAATGATATACCAACTGATTTTCAATTGTCACATGGCATTTGGTCGCTAAACCAGTCAATAACTTAGAAATTATTATATATTCAATCCTTAATCGATTGATAAATCGATAAATATAAAGTCTAGTAGTTCGAGCTTTCTTCTTCCTCTCTTCTTCTTCTTTTCTCCTTCTCTCATCTCTTGCTCCCTACTGTACTGCCACGGCTGGAATCGACGTCGTCGACCACCCTATTCCATTGCCACAGCTCTCTTCTCTCTTAGGTAGGTACACATTATTTTAGTTATCTATTTATTTTATTTTTCTTTGGTGTATATATATATATATATGTGTGTGTGTGTGTGTGTGTGTGTGTGTTTGTAATTTTAGGTTTGTGGGTTTGTTATTTGAAGAATTATAGTATTTTGTTTGAATATATATTTTTTGTTTATTAATTTAATTATTTTTATTTTTTCTATGGTATATATATATGTGTGTGTGTAATTTTGGGTTTGTAAATTTTTTGTTTGAAAATTATAGTGTTTTGTTTGAATATATATTTTTTGTTTGTTGATTTTTAATTTTATTTTTGTTATTTTGTGTGTTTAGATATAATTTTCTTTTTTAATGGGTATTATTTTGTTGATTTTGTGAAAATATATATTTGTTGTTTGTTGAAAATTATTTTTATATTAATTTTGTATAATGAAAATTATAGTTAAATTTTAATATTATTTTAATGTAATTCTTTTTATGTAATGTGGTATAATGTGGTATGATAGATTTTGTATTAATTTATTTTTGCGTTATGAAAGTTATATGGTATTAAATTAATGTTTGTTAATTTAATAAAAATTTAATGGAAATTATTTTTGAGTGATATTAAATTAATGTAATTTTTTTTTGTTTAATTTCTATAATTTTTATTAATTTCTTTGAAAATAAAATTTATGTATTTTATTGAATTTGTGCATTATTTTTTAAATTTATGTGTAATTAAATTTTTGAATAAATTTATATAAGTTTTTATTAAATTATCATGTTTTAATGTGATTTATATGGATTGATAATATAATATTGTGCACTTAGTTAATTTTGATGTTTTTAATTTAATAATTTATTAATTTGTTATTTTAATTAGTCACAATTGTAATTTTAGTTTATTTGGAAATTTGACTTGGTATGATAACTTACTTTTCTACGCTATAAGAGGTAGATATGTAAATTTTTTTTAGATATGTAATTTTTTTTAAATTAACTTGTCAATCATATAAAATTACATATATTGTACTTATATTTAGAATTTAAATAAATGTGTATTTAAATTTGTATAATCTTTTATAATTTAGCATGTAATTTATAATTAATTGGCATGTAAAATATAATTTTGTGGAATGTGTAATTAAATTAAAATTTATTGGCATGCATAATTACTTTATAACTTAATTTATTTTACTTTGTATTTTATTTTCTATATATAAGGAACTAGAAGTTAGTTTATATCAATTATTTACGGATTAAAATAAAATAAAAAGTAAATTAAATTAAGGTGTAATTTAAATGAAACTTAATAATAAAATAAAAATAAAAATGTTCAACCCAATTTATAAATATTTACTAAATTTAAGAAAAATATAATTACATTATAAATACAAAAAGAAGCAAAATATTATATGCCACCAGCGAAGAGTATTTTAAAGTAAATATTATACCAAGAAGAAAATGAAATTAGGAAAGAAAGAAAATTGTGTGATTAATTATAAATATTAAAAAAAAAATAAAGATGCTGTCAAATAAGATATTAAAAATGCAAGATATTCAATAAATATTAAATGTTAGAATTTATTTCTAATTAAGATTAAAATTATAATTAAATACAAAATATTCAAAGAAGAAGAAAAAATAAATGTCTTAAAAAAAACTAAATTCAAGCATTTCATATTTTTTCATATTAAAAATGCAAGATATTCAATAAATATTAAAAATATTAGAATTTATTTCTAATTAAGATTATAATTATAATTAAATACAAAATATCCAAAGAAGAAGGAAAAATAAATATATCTTAAAAACAAAAAAAATTAAATTCAAGCATTTCATAATTTACCCAAAATATTCTTCTTTATTTTTAATTATGGTTAAATAAAAATATACAAAGATAAATAAAATAAATAAATATCCTTTAAAATATGAAATTTAAATGTAAGTATTTCATAATTTACCAAAAATATTAAACTTTAGTTTTAACTATGAATGAACAAAAATATACAAAGATTAATTAAAAAATAAATGTTCTTTAAAATAAAAAATTTTACATGCAAGCATTTCATAATTTACCCAAAATTAACAACTTTATTAAAATTATGATTAAATTAAAATATACAAAATTGAATAAAAATTAAATATGCATTAAAATAAGAAATTTTTAAATCCAAGCATTTCATAAAATACCAAAAATTGAAAATTTATTTTAAATAGGAGCATAATTATAATTAGTAAAACATTTCATAATTTACCAACATTTTAATTGTTTATTACTGAAAAATTCTTATGCCATAAAAAAAAGAATATTAAATTCAAGTATTTCATAATTTACCAAAAATTAAAAACCTTTTAAATTTAATAGATGCAAGCATTTCAATTTATTTATATGCTTATGTTATCATTTTGTTTTGTTGTGACTTGTATTTAATTCATGAATTTAAATTATTTTTGTATAGTTATTATTTATATTAGTTTACACATTAATTTATTATTAATTGTATTTTTAGACTCGCACAATCAGACGCCTAAAAAAAGTTAATAAAAAATTATTAATAAAATTTAGGCATAACAGTAGATACCCGTTTGGTGTCCTTCTCATTGAATGATGAGATGATATTAAATTATCTAAAGTGGACAGTTTAGATATTTCATTATCTATACAGCTTGTTGTATGATTTGATTTCATACTCTTGCTTTAAATTTCAGTATCATTTTCTATATATTCTCTTAGCGCATATTGAAAAATGTCTTATTTCATGACATTTTTCAGTTTGTGCACTAGGAGAACTGTAGAAAAATGTTGCCAAAATTTCTATAGCAGTATGACTTTCATATATATTAGTAATAATTATGTAGCAATGAGTTTCTAAATGATTAGGTTTCTATCCTATAGTGTTAGAGATATAAGTAGGTAGAATTAGATATTGAAAATTAATGAAAATTAAAACAAACACATATAGAAATTTTTTTTTACTGTGATTGAAATGCAATAATATCATTTTCATAACTTTCAGGATTTATTCATGAGATCAAATAGAAATTGGATGTATTCCAGACTTCAAAATGGATATCTACATCTAGAATTCTTAGAAGGTGTTAATCATTTTATCGAATTTGCTATATCCCAACCTCAGTTTATGAGTGGGGCAAGATTAAATGTCCACGTGTCTATAATAGATGTCAAAATTAGAATTTTCTGAATCCAAATACCATCAAGCTACACTTTGTAAATAGGGCTTTTGTGTCAAGTTATTATGATTGGTATTTGTATGGTGAAGTTAGTGTATTTGAAAATTCAACTGCAGATGAAAATTATTACGAAATTAATTATGATACTTCTCCATATGCATATCATAATATGGTAATAGATGCTGCTAGTATGGGATTTGATTGGACTGAAATTGAGGAAGATTCAAATCTCACGACTTAGAAGTTATATAATATGTTAGATGCAGCTAACGAGCCTTTTGTGGCATGGTTGTAAAAAATAGTTGAAGTTATCTGCCATAGCATGATTCTTGAATATCAAGTTGGAGCACCATCCATATGAAAGTTGTTATGATGAGATATTGCAATGGTATAACGAGTCATTGCCTGATGATAGTATGATGGTAGAAAATTTCTATAGCACTAAGAAGCTAATGCAGGAACTAGGACTTTTAGTTGAGAAGATTTACTATTGTAGGAACAATT
>CANTUT010000863.1:122500-175000 GCA_947687605.1 Reutealis trisperma
TTTCCGCCAAACTAAATTTTGTTTCTCAATCAATATTTTCCAGTTAATTAGGTTAAAGATAAATTTTCCTACTTAAAATGAATTTTTTACTTTTTATGAGAATATTCTGATGACAAAAATGTTCTAAATTTACATATAGCCCTAAAAGAATAGAAATCTTAGATATAACTTGCCCATTTAAAAACACAATAAGACGAGAAAATTAGCTTGATGAACGTTCAACAGTATCCATAACACGAGAAAATACCAAAATTTGAGCGCCCAAATGGTATCTGCAAAATCT
This sequence comes from Reutealis trisperma, assembly GCA_947687605.1. Lineage (NCBI taxonomy): Eukaryota > Viridiplantae > Streptophyta > Magnoliopsida > Malpighiales > Euphorbiaceae > Reutealis > Reutealis trisperma. The sequence goes on from CANTUT010000863.1 coordinate 122,784, forward strand.
TGAAGTCAGCTATCACTTGCCTAGCTAAACTCGGATAAGTTGATGCATAAAAATTTTCTTATCTCTTCAGAGAGTTTGTTCTTTCAGAATTCACCCCCCAACCCAATTGTCTTTTTCACATATCAGTAACCATTGTGTCCTCACCTGATCCAACTAAATATTTGAATGAGATCATTTTACAACTTAACTCTTATAATATCCCATCGCTTCTTGCGTGGTCTACCAATCACGCGACAGATATAGCCACACTTTCATTTAACCTCCAAAGCAAAAAATCAAATTACTGTTCAATCCTGCAAATACCTACAGGTTGACAAACTTCTCATCTCTCTGATGGTGTTTTCTTCGGGATTGTAGCAAATTGGAAATAGAGAAGTAACTCTAAATCCAAGGGAGCAAGTAGCTAGCTAGCTCGAAAATCCAGGAAAAGACGCAATTTCTGGAGGAGCAGCTCGCAGGTACCAAAAAGAGGCTTGCCACAAATAAGCCAATCCTTTTCGAGAAGGCCTGCTTTGTCACTAGCAAGCATTTCATCATGAAAAGCAGATACAATACAGTAGATTGAGGTCCTCAACACATCGGCCATGGCATATGCTTTTGGATGTATTGAACCACTTCTCTTTTTAGTCGCCACAAGATCTCGTCTTCCTGTGTTTAGGGTAGCCCATTTAATACCTGCTGACTCCATCAACTGAGGGGGGGCCTGCACATTTGTCTCCTTCCCCATGAATGATTCCACAGCTAGCAGGCAAGATATAAGTGTTGAGATAACAGCAGCATTGCTGCCAGACAATTGAGCAACCCCAAATCTGTCCTCCTCGTGTGAACGTGCAGTTAAGGCAGCAATGGCTCTTGCACACCATGCGCATTGCTGCAGAAATTGGCAACCTTCATCAAATTGACAAATAAGTTCATTTTGCTTAAAGTACTAATCCATGCAAGTTCAATTTTTTTATCGAAAGTCATATCAGCTGCATTTGGTACAAAGGACAGGAGCCACAAGACAAATTAATTATACAAAATTACTAATGATATATTAAATAACTTATGCAATATAATAAATTGACACATATAACATAAATAACGTTATATAGAAAATTTAAAAAAAAAAAAAAAGAGCAATGTCTTCCAATTTACAATAAGAAATATAATTTTTTTTTTTATTGGTGGTAATTATGTTAAATTTTATTACTACTGAACCATAGGGCTTGACAAATTGTCCAGTGGAGTGAAGGGGCACAAAGCTTTTGTCCTATCCAATTGATGCACCAAACACAGGACAAAGAAGAAATTGCTCAATCCAGTCTGCTGGACCCATAGTTATTAAAGGCGCAAGGCGCACAAAGACGCAAAGGGGTCCTGTAGCCTAGGCGCAAGGCGCAGGCGCACACTTGATAGACATAAGGCACAAAAATTAAAAAATAAAAAATAAAATTGTTACTAACAAGCATATATAATAATATGACCATTACTATACAAGTACTTAAAACACGTAACTTATGACCAAAACAAACAAAACACACATAAAGCTTAGCAATAAAGGTTTCTAATGCCAAAAACACAAGGTTCCTACTTCCTAATCCTATTAATACTAAAAAGCATCCATTCTTAAGACACTTATCAATTATTAAAGCACAATCAATCATCATCAAGCTCAATACTATCTTCTTCATCATCATCATCAAATTCAAGTTGATCATTTCCAATTTCCTCTTCTTCTTCTTCATCATCTTCCTCCAAATCATTTTCTTCCTTATCTCTAACTAGGAGGGTTGGCTCTCATATGAGAAGATGCCTTTGTGAGACAGATGCAGGCAGCATATTTTCTGCTTTTGGTTGATAGAGGCAGCGCTGATTCTTTTTTTATAATCTCCTTTTATTTCTTTTTTTTTTTAATTGAAATTATTGGGTGTTGGTCTATGATAAGTTATTTTAAGCTTTGGATAAATGGCTCAAATTATTCAGCCATTATATTTTAAAAAAAAGAAATACAAAACACATACTAAAGGGCCTTTTGTAACAAAGGCGTGCCTTAAGTGTGCCTCGCCTATAGTGCAAGGCGCGCACCTTTGTGACAGCTCCCGCCTTTGACATTTTAAGGCACTAGGGGGTGCACCTTGTGTGCCTTGCACCTCAGGTATAAAAACTATGGCTGGACCAACCGAACTTTGCAGTACAAGAAACTAATTTTATCAGAGAGCTGCCCTGAAGCTATTCCCAAAGTCAAATGTGTTGACACCAGGCTAAAAACATCAGAAGCGATAGAGAGAGAGAGAGAGGAAGAGATAATAAGAGGATCATTAGTTTTTTGCACTTTATATTGTTCAAATAATTAAAAACTTCTCTTAGCAGATATAGGCATCATTACAGAAGTAGATAGAACAACCATAAACATGGGCTTAATTGAGCTGTTATATAACCCAATAAATAAAGCAAGTCCTAACAAAGTGAAAGGAGCACCATGATGGAATAAGATTTCAGACCACAGGGAAAACAAAAGTGCTGGATCTCAAAGTTGAGCATCATCCAAATAAATTACTGAAATTATGTCAGCAAATCCCTGCAGCTCCTAATGAACATCCCATAATACTAAATAATGGCTAAAAGATACCCTTAGATACACTAATGCTCATTGAAGATTTCCCAGTTGGTATATTAGAGGTATCACAAGCATCCAATATAGGTGAACACAGCATAAAATACGATGACAAGGGGAAGAATTAGTAGATGATTAAAATGAGGCCTAGCGTTTGATAATTGAAGAAAAGAATTTACATTTTGAAAATAGTAATAAGAAGACAAAAATAAAGAATAACACATCAAGGAGAGAGTAGCACCACACCAAGCTCAAGAAGACAGCTATTTTTTTTTTCTTGAAGAATATTTGTCAAAACCCACAATTATAAATGAATATAGGATCAACTCTTGTTGCTCTAATCTACAAATTCCATTATAAAGCTATGATTACTACTTTTACTTCAAAAGCTCACATTCAAAGCCAGAAAGGTGAGACATTCAAATGACATTTTGGAGGATCAATTATTCAACTGAGTAGAGTTGAGTTCTCTTTGGAGGGCGACTCTCTATAGCTCTCACTCTCTCTAATGTTCATCTACAAAAACTTCATTGCATTGAGCCAATCCTAGCCTCCCCTGGCCACCCCAGCCTTCCGCATCTTCAACCAGATATACAAGTCAGTCTGCCATGACCTCTTCCTGGACCACTCCTAAGCCAAATCTTGAGTCCAAACAACCCCTCATCCTTTTCAGCAGTCACTGATCTTGAAAAATGGCGGGTTCCTTATTGTGCTCCGCGTGGTAATCGCCTACTTTACCAGCATTGATTCTAAACCTGCCAATCATGTGGGGACATCTCCAAAACTACACTTGCTTTAATTTTTCTTTGCTTTTACCACCCAAATCGTATATGGGTTTGAACTCAATAATTTTGAGGATCGACTAGTTGGTCTAAAGGAGATTTTGATGGTGAAAATGGTCAGGAGAGTCAACCGCCACATTTAGTGAAAGTCGGGACAGTGATGGAGAGAAATAGAGAGGGTAAGAAAATTGGGCAGAGCCCAATAATGGAAAGGGTAATAACAACTTCACAAATGCTAAAAGGATAGTTTCGTAATTTCATTCACCACACCTCTGGGGATTTGTCAACACAAAGGAAGCTTTGATTTAGTGTATAACAGGCCAGTAGGTGGATGAATGAAAGGAAGCACCAATATTTGCCTATAATCTATATAATTTAATTATATATGTGCACAACTAGCAAGAATTAATGGCACTTAGTGATTATGATTTATAAAATAGATAATATCTAAATACATAAATAAAAATATAATATCTAAATATATAAATATACAACTATATGTATAACTCAGGGCGAAAATAGAAAATTTTATTTGGAAGGCCAAAATTAGTTGGATAATAAACAAAAATAAAAAATAAAAGGTTAATTTTTTCTAAATTTTCCAGTAATTTTTGTTTTCAAATAATAATAACTAATTATATTCTCATAAATATACATTTTTAATTAATTAATTAATTTTCTGTATTTATAGGATGACCATTAATTAAATAATTTTAATATTTGAAATTATTTATAAAAAATTTAATTTTGAGTAGACCAATTAAAAATTTAGAATGACAAATTATAAAAAAGGGAGGGAGAAATTAATAAATATTATATTTATCTTTAACATATAAATAATAAATATATAATATTATTTAAAATTTTGGTTCGATCTCAGTTGAATCTTTAACTCATGACCCTTTACCTTCATCGATTCTAAAACCAGGCCGAGTTTGAAAACATAAATAAATTCACTATACGAACAAATCTGTATAAAACCCTCAAGAAAATTCGCCTTAACTTTTGCTTCGATTCATTGTTTTTTGCTTTTCTTATAATTTTAATTTTTTTCCAAACAAAAACTGTAACTGAGATAGAGAGAAAAAAAAAAAAAAAGAGTCCTATGCTAGGGGACTCGAGTAGTAGCGTGCTAGCAACCACAACAACAACCACTGGTGATGGCGGCAGCAGAAATAGTCTTCAACAGCTGTTAAAGTTGCTTTAGTTTTCTCATTTTTTCACTAAAAAAAAGCAACTTTCCCAAATCATTAACGGCTCTGCTACAGGCCGTTATGATTTGGGCTTTATTGGCCCAGTTTTTTAAATGAAAGAGTGAAATTGAGATAAAATTTTATGAGGGTGAAATTGCACTTGAGTGTAAAGTAAAAAAGGGGGATTGAGCTCTTGGCCTTTATTTTTTTGTTCTTAGATCTGCAGAATCAAAGAAGACATTTTATTTAATTATTAATTAGTATATCATACTTTAATTGTGAAAGTTATGTGAATTCAGATTATGTTTTGATTGAAATATTAAGTTTGATATATTTTCATTTCATTTCTTTAATCAGTTCTAGTCATTTCTAGATGGGTGTTTAAATTGGAAGTTAAGCTATTATTAGTTTGATAGTTGGGACTAAACCAAGGACAATTGTTTTTAGTGGAATTCCAAGTCAATATGTACATGGCAAGATGTGGGGCTCGTGAAGTCAGAATTAACAACCACATCAGGAACTGCAGTTTAACATCGGCTAAAATTGTCATGAAAAATTAAATTCACATCATTGATTGACTAAATTAAAAGAATAGGCTAAAATTGTAAAAAACAGTAAATTTCAAGATTGATTATAGTCATTAGGCCATTAATCAATTTAAACCATAAACCCCACACCAAGAAAGTTCAACCATTAATAGACCATCTATTGTAATCATACAGCCTTTACCTCCTTCAATTTATCATCCAATTGCATTGACTTAACCAAGCAGCAATCCCAAACTAGTTTAAGTCAATTGCATGTATCTGTTTCCTCCATCCCACTCTATTTTGGCCTTTAGAAAAACCTAGAGCTGCTAAATCCTTTCTCACCACTCTAATCCATATCATCCAAGGCTTGCTGCTTGCTTCCTCATATTCTACAACTCCAACGTGCCCAACCTTCCATAATGATACATTTATTATTGCAGAATGCATTAATCTAAACTACCTCAATCTTCCTTCTCTAAACTTTTCCTCAATAGGTACCTTTAACCTTCTTATAATTGCATTGATTACTTATCCAATCTATCAGTTAACCCTAATTTCTCCATTGCCAAGAATTCCATCATCTTGTTATTCCAATTCCAAGATTCCAACCTTTCTTTTGTGATAAATGCTAATAAAATCAAACCACTACTGATCTCTATACATTAATCCTACTTTCTGCAGATTAATCCTACTTTCTGCCCTAACCATAAACCATGAGTTCCATCAATCAATCGAGTTTGCCCACCAACCAACATAAAAAGAACATAGACCGGCCTATCACTTTATATGTAATTTTACTTGGGATGGTAATGATTGACTAAATAGAACTCTTAAAATCAGCAATTAGAATTATTTGTGCTTTTGCTGTAGAACACTTGGTAGATTAAAGATGTCACTTTTATTAATTTACAAAATACACTACAGTAGACCGGTTTATTCAGACATCCACATAAGTAAAATGATAAATTTGGTGCCCTGATTTGGTACAATTGGACAATTAAGTGTCTAAACTTTCAAAAGCATCAATTGAGAGTGTGAACCTGTAAAAAAAATATATGTAATTGAGTATAATTTCCGATTGCTAGATGATTTTTGCTTACGTGGATTAAAAATTTTTATTTTTATTTTTTTATTTTTTTTGGAGAAAATACAAAAAAGCATCATGTGGTTTGATCATTTTACACTTATGAATCTGTAAAATTTTTTACAAAGAGGAATCAACCTAACACTGTTAGTCAATGCTAGCGTGATGCTTGTGGATACCACTTCTTTATTTATTTATTTATTTATTTTTAGATAACCACATGGATTAAAAAAAAAAAAAAAAAAAAAAGGTGGTGCCCACAAGTAACCATATTAGTACCACATCAGCATTAACTAACGATGTTAGTGGCATAAGCTCCAAATTGTTAACGGAATAAACCATTGACTCTTTTTTGTTAAAAATAAAAAAAATTCCACACCCACAAATACAAAAAGGCTAAACCATAGGGTACATTTTTGTACTTTCCTCTGTTTTTTAGCTGGAAAAGAAAATTAAAAGTGGAAATTAACTTGAGGGAAATTGACTAATATATTCCTTAAAATTTACACCTGGAAAATACTCATGAATTTATTGATAGCCAAACAAAAAGAAAATGAGAGGGAGGAAATCAAGAAGAGAGGCGGAGAGGGGGGAAAAGAGGAGAGAGGGAGAACCCAATCTCCGGCTGGCAGTGGTTCACACCACCACCAGCATTATGTTTCCCGGTCTCCGACGACCTTAGGAGAACAAAAATTTAAAAGAGGACCACTGGCAACACATGTCATGAGAAGCACACATGTTGAGAGCTTCATGGCCCAATTCTTGCTGACTCCGTCAACCATTCTTGGCATTTTTGTTATCGTTGGAAAGCTCTTCTTGCAGGCTTTCTTTCAACACCAAGTTCGGTCGATGGGGATGATGAATGGCTACGAAATCAAGAGGGGAATAATTCGGCCACTGTAGCTTTCAAGGCTCGATCTTGCCATATGGCAGTGAGTGGCAGCAAGTGACAGGTATTTTTAGATTTCTAGCATCGGGGAGAGTTTATGTTTCGGTCACTAGCAGGCAAGTGGCTCCGGTGACAACTCATGGACCCAGTTCGAGTGGCTTATTTCTAACCTCCTGACGTGTTTTTCTACTACAAACTAGTTTAATATCACATGGATAATGTCAATATATGCTTTCCTTATTTAGCTCCACAATTAGTGCTATTTTTGAATCTTCATTCATTTGTATATTTGACTGTATATATTCTGGTATAATTAGGATTAATATTCTTTCTTTTTTTAGGACCTAGGTTTAAGGGATTTGTTGTTCCTTCTTTCTATTTTAGGACCTAGGTTTAAGGGATTTGCTGTCCCTCCCTCTTGTATATATACTGTACTCTTTTTAGTGATTGAACAAGGTATTTTTTCAGAAATTCTTCTAGTTATTTTGGCAGATAAGACTGAAACTCTTGGATATCTATGAGTTTTTGGTGTTTAATTTGTCTGAAAATCATTAAAATTCATTATTAGGGGGGTGATTCAGGTCTATGAAAATAATTTCACAGACTTGAATTCCTAATTTCGCAAACCTGAAAATAATTTCACAAGCCTGTGATTTTATTATTATTAGAAGAGGAGGAGGTTTTAATGGAGAGATTCAAGGATTCGTGGCAATGGGTGAGATAAGGATTGGAGTTAAGCTAAGGGTAAGGGATAGGTGTGTGAATTGAGAGTCAGGGAGAAAGAGAATAGCGAGAGAAGCAGCCATGGAAAATGTGAAGAAGAAGAAGAAGATGGTAATGGTGAGGCTCGATTTTATTTTTTGTTTTGGGTTTCATTTGTTTAATGAAATTAGGAATTTTGTTATTAAGAATATGATTAAAAATTTATGAACATATTTTTATTGAAGTTTCACATGCATTCATTTAATTTTTTATCATGTGTATAACCAATCAAAAGCCTAAAATTGTCGCATTAAATTCTCTCTTATCCACATCAGCTGTTCTTATAAGGTTACAGGCTACAAACCTGAAAATTACACTCAATTTTTTTTTTTTTTTTTTTTTTTATACGTTATACACTCAATCGATATTTTTGAAAGTTTAGACACTCAATTGTCCAATTGTGCCAAGTCGAGATACCAAATTTGTCATTTTACCTATCCAGATATAACAAAATCTGCTTATAAAGCAGCAGGTCTTTGCTTTATATTTTCTTGGTTATGCTGCATCAGAAAATAAAATTTCTAACCTAGATAGAAATGAAAGTTAAAACAAAAGATATATGAATCCAAACTAGCATATTCGAATGCCTAAGATTATAATGATGATAATTCTCAATGATCTACTTAGGAAAAGATAATATAAAATGAATGTAAAAATTCAATAAACCAAACATGATAAAAAGTGAAGTCACAAATATAATCAGCACTGATTTTTCCATACCTGGAAGTTGTTCAATTGTTCATAGTACTTTGGATCTAAATGCAAGTCATGTGATGACAATTGATTGGACTGTTGGTAAGCCCCATCAACAGAATGAGTTTCAAAGGCTTCGCCCGAGGTAGACGCAAGCTTCTCTAGAGGCCTTAGGCATACAGCTACAACTCTTTTGTAAGTCTCACCAGATTCTTCAAAAAATGCAGCTCGTCGCCAAGTATCCACATTATTCTCACAAACCATACAGAGATCAAGATATGCAAGATAATGTGGAAGAGAAGCTGGGGGGCTCTCCTCCAAAGCTGCAAGCAGAGGCTCACTAGGATTTGTTTCTGCTGCTGCTGATCCTTTTGGTGGTGCAAATAAGAACCTTTTTGTATTTAGCACCTTCAGAAAAACATCAAGATGTCAAAAATAAAGGGACGTTTCGGGGTAGAAATGAAATCAAAAGTCAGTTAAAAAAAATGCCACATGTCAAATAACTCCCTCAAAAACCAAATTTCTATGAAGCCCACCTAATTAATTTTTTCGTCGCCGTTATGTTTGTGTAGATCCTAATTAAAATTTATACATACCAGTCTATATAATTTTTTTTTAATTATTTTTTCAGCATATATAATAAACTTGGCCCACATGTTTATATCAATATTTAAAATTATTAAAGGTAATATCTAAATTTAAAAAAATAACAAAAAAAATTTTTTTTTTTTTTGTATGTTAAAATATTTATAAAAATATACGTGAAATAAAAACATATGATCAAAACCCACATGGCTAGTTATACTAAACTGAAGAAAGTTTAAGCTCTGAGAAATAATACTATGCAATTCCAACCTCTTTGGAATGATGTGAAAAGAATTTAGGTGCAAACCTGAAAGTCTAAAACCTTCCATCTTCTACATATTTATTAATTTTCAGCGAGTAATTTATCTTACATGTCATATCAGAAATTTTTGCCAAACAGCCTCACAACTTTTCACTGGAAACAATTCTACCATTAGCCGGTATTATCTTTAGGAAAAAAAAAAGAATAAAAGAACTACCATTGATGTCTACATTGGTTTGAGAATTTTATTTTTCAACAGATCATACCAAATCATTGCTAAATTTGGTGCATCATTGCAAGAAATATTTCCTAATTTGATCTGAAGAAAAGAAATAGATTCATAACCTAGGAAGTAAAAATAATGCTGACAATTGTGTTAACCATATAAAGCATTATAAATTAGCTATTCTATGTTCCTTTTGCTTCTTCGAGTAAAAATCATAAATCTTAAATAAATCAATTGATGATTTGTGCTTCAAAACTTCTACATGCTTTAATAAAATTCACACACAGAAAATAAAATGGCATTCAAAAATTTTCAACATAAATAACTGGGGAATCCTCACACTTGAGAATTGTTTCTAAAATATTTTCGATTCTATCAAATATCAAACAAAAAGGAAATAAAAAATTATAAATAATTAAGAAAAAGAAAAGATATTTCAGTTAAATTTTCTCCATTACAGTATTCTTCAAATGATTAGAATATTCTCTACAAGGTTTTTCGAATATTTTGAGAAAATATGAGACTAGAAATAAAAATAAAAAATAAAAAATAAAAAAAAAGTATCCAATTTTTCTTCATACAAAGCATTATCTATCATGACAATATGTTTCCTAGGGCCTTCTCTATTTCAGAAATTTGTCCAGCAAAAGAAAAAGAATAGAAATAGGCATCAGATACCACAATTTGCAAACTTAATTTATGCTGATTATAGGGAATGCTTTTGTCAAGTACCAACTATAATATATGGCATAAAAATAACAAAATAGTAACCAACCTGATGTAAGTGGTGACTTAATTCCCAACTGAGAAACACAGAAAAGCTCCCAGAGAATACAATGATCTGCTTACTGATAAATTTCCTCATCGTCACATAACTCTTAAACTGATATGGAAGAAATACTATTAGCACTACTGAAAATACGATGGCCATGACCGAAAGCTTTAAAGCCTCTTTAATAGCAAAGGGAAGCCTCATCTTGAAGCTGTAGAAAGGGGGACGCTGTTGACCAGAGAAGAAAGTCATCAGTAATGAGTCTCATAACTGAAGAATGAAGAAACTGATAGATTAGCAAAACTAAATTACAACAGTGATACATATACATATACATATGCATATATATACAAGCTTGAAAGCTGACCAGATGTAAGAAGTAACAATTCTAGAAAACACATGGAAAGAGATCCACTCAGCAAAGACCCGAAACTAAAAGCGACAAGTCAACCATAGAAAATAAACAGTAAAGCTACATAGAATAGTAGCTTGCAATTTTATGTTTGAAAATGTTTTAAAAATCAAATAGAAAACAAACTGAGTCAGCAAACAGAAAACTGTTACCCTAAAACTCAGTGAAAGGAGGCTGCAAAACTGTTACCCTAAAACTTGCAAACAGAAAACAATAATTGCAGTTGCTAGTCCAAGTCTCATGACTTGGAAGGAAAAGCACGACAAATGTAACTCCGAGTCAGCTAAAGACAAAACTGACTTAAATCATCGAACTCATTATACTTGCCAGGAAGCAAGCAAGCATTGTACTTTTCACCAATTCGGATAATAGACTTTTGCATCAACCCGTACCTGAATAGCAGCAGTATTCAAGCTAAGAATTCATAAAAAAGTTACTCTAGCATCATTGGCTTGACATACAGTTAAAGTATTTTGCTAACAAGGAGGCATTCAAATGATGCATTCTGCTAGTTGATAACTGAAAGGCTTGCCCAAAAGCCAATGGAAGCAAAAGCATAACTTATAAAGGAGAGATTGTACATATGGCAAAGTGCAGAGGATCATGCTTGTTTACATAATAGTTTGTGCACTCATAAAAGCAAAAAGGCTCTTAGTAAAATTTCAAGGTCATGTAGCTTACCTGAATAATGGGGAACTCCAAAACCCATCGCTGCTTATAAATATAAATAAAAGCATAGAGAAATCCAAAAGCAAAACCCCTTATCCCGTAACTGCCGTCGTTTGTCCAGCCACAAACGCATATTAAAGAGAGAAACCCAGAGATAGCAGTAGCCACCACAAACCAAAGAAAACTCAGAGAAAGGTTAGCACGGCGGAGGAAATCGCGGGAAGAGAAGGAGTCGCCAGATACAAAAAGAAAACGTAGGAGAGCAGCGGCCATAAGGGAAGGCGACGCCGGAGGATAGGGTTGAGGAGAGGAGAGTAAAGAAAGTGAAGCAGAGAAGAATAACTGAGAGAGGTGAAAAATTAGAAAAGCTAAAATGGAGAGGAGCGTTGGTGAAAGATTAGTGTTAGTAAGAGGTGAAAGAAGAAAGGTTTTAAAGAGGATAAAGATAGCAGTAGACGTGATAGATTGCCATATTAGAAACCCTAGAAATCGATTCTTCACCACGACTTCAGGTGGCGGTGGCGATGGTGCAGGCGGTGACATTTGGGGGAATATGGATTTTGAATTTTCTTATTTTTATCAAGTAGAAATGAGAGGGCTTTACGTTCATAAAGCCTTTGTAGTTGGGTTTCTGGGGTAAATGAACTTATGAAGTGTTGGAGAAGCGGGAATATGATCGCTGCCATTTCGCGAGGATCGGACAAGAGTCAAATGTCGCACGGGAGAAATTTTAGGAAATAAAGAAAAAAAAATAAAAGTTATAAAATTAAGGAAGTAGTGTCATTTTTAATAAATTAATTAAATAATTTCTAAAATTTAATTCCGTTAATTAAATAGCACTTATAAATTTTTATTAATTTTCATAAAAAAGTAAACAAAAAATAGTAAAAAATAAATTTATACTACCTAAAGTAACTCCCTCTCATTTTTCATCCTTTTTTCCCATCTCCCTCCATCTAAATTGCCTTGATTATATTTGCAAACCAATTTCAAGTCCAAGATTGAACTTAAAGAGAGAGATTTTACGTATGAAAATTTCCATGTTCTATCATTGTCCCTATATTTTGATTTGTAACAATAAAATACCTAAATTTTGATTTTATCACAACAGTAAATCTTTACCCACTTTTATGGCCTTTAGCTCACTAGAATGTACACTTGGCATGCTGAGTCAGTTTTTTTAATGTTAAATTATATTCCCCAGATGGCAAGTCAATTCTCTTTTGAAACCCACACCTCTCCAACCATGCGTAGGCAGCCCTTCTCTCTCTCTTCATTAATATGAAGTGGTTACATAAAATTAATTCCTAAAATGGTCTTTGAAATCTAATGGTGTTCCTTTGTGAAATATTCTTCTTCTTGCTAAATGAGTTATTAAAAAAAAAAAAAACAAACAACAGAGGTCGAGAGCGGAGAGAGCAGGTAAAAGAGGAAGAAGGCAAAAACTAAAGAATTGTCCTACTCTTTTATAAGAAAAAGAGAAAGTTGTCAGTGTTTTTAGGAGTGGTTGTTGGCAGCAATAACTCCCTCTATTATTTGGTTTGTCTAATAAAAAATTAGGGTATTTGGGTGAGGTTCAAGATAAAGTCTTTTTTTATTCTAAAGGTTGTGTGGAATAAGCGTTGGTCAAGGAGACTTGTGGACTATTTATGAAGATGCATCAGCTAGGTAAGCATAATAAAACAATTTACCCTTGTTTTACCTATACTTTTTGTCTGTTACAAAGGCACAATGTCAGTGTTGTGGTCCAAGTACTATGTGTTTCCTGTGGACCATCACTTTCAGGGTATAAATTTGTAAAATTTTTTGTTTTAACTTTTTTTTTTTTTTTATTTTGCAAATCCTAATGGTTACTTCACATTTTATGTGCATTTTTGTAGTGAGATTAGGAAGTATGGTTACTTTGAGGGGGAAGTTTAGAATTTCTATTAGCAGCATATGGATAGGATATCAATGGTTCATTACATAAGTTATTTATGGAGAATTTAGAGCTTGATCAGGAAGAAACCTCTAAGGTTATGCAATATTATTGGAAAAGGCATGATTGAGAGTTCAAAGGCTCACTTAGATTACTTGAGAAAGACTAGGACACAATTAAGATGGCAAAACATGGGATAAAGTGTGGGTTAATTGATCTTTACATTAAGCACCTAATAGTAGAAGATTTGATGAAAATTGTTGATCCTCAAGAGTTTGAAGTGAACAACAATGTTATTCTGGAAGAGTTGTCTGATGACAATGTGCAACCACTTGCCAAGAAAGTGGTCAGTACTAAAACCAAATTGAGAAGGCTTAGGAGAGGGCCATTATTGCTGACATATGGAGTTAATAATGACCCCATTGTTGACCTGGAGCAAGCTGAGGAAAATAAAGATGAGAAAGAGATTAATACTTTAGAAATTGGTGTTAGGAAAATGCAGATGATGTTCAAGTGAGCAGTGTTCAAGATTTGCAAGATGTTGTGGATTATATAGCACATGCCCATGTTCAAGATGCTGATGTTCGACCATGCCATTAGATTGATATGGATAGTGCACCACTAGATGTGGAAGGTATTGATATACAAAATGATTATAGGCCTGATAATGATGGTGGAAATATGCAAGAGCAGAGTAGTGATATATTTAATGATCTAATGCATGTTGGATGTTCAAGAACTGAAATTGATGAATTAATGTCAACAATTGAGACCCAATTTGGAGATGAAGTATTTGGTAATGAGTCATAAAATGTTAACAATCCTCCCTTAAAAGAGGACTTAGCTAGTGGTGTTGCTAAAGGTGATGTAGAACCTGATGATGAATTTATAGATCCAAATTATGACATTGTTGATGGAGATGAAGACATGATGGATGTTTTGATACAAAATCAGAAAAATGAGAAGAAAGGAAGGCCAAAAGCACAACCTCATAGGACAGCAGCTAAGCATAACAATGCAAATGATGGGGATGCCAACATTAGACTAAATATCAATTGTGAAGGAGATTTATTTGATTATACACCCTCTGATGAGCTTATGAGTGATGATAGTGACTTAGATAGAGAAGACAAGGTTAAATATCTAGAGTTTAATGCCAATAAGGATATGGAAGATCCTGATTTAAAAATTAGTATGATGTTTAGTAACAAGGAAGAATTTAAGCAAGCATGTATTCAACATTCTTTAAAGAACAAATTCCAAATCTGGTTTCTAAAAAATGACAATGTGAGATGCAGAGCCAAATGCCATATAAAAAAAAATGAGAGGTGTGACTTCTTTATTTATGTAGTCAAATTTAGACAAAATGATAAGTTAGATACTACATTCTAGCTAAGAAATATAAAGTAGTGCACATCTGTCCAAAATATTCAAGAACTTCCATCTCACTACTAAGAAGTTAGGGGATATATATCTTGAAGACTTCAAGAGTGATTGAAATTGGTCATTGACTGGTTTGATTGACAGAGTTAAAAGGCAAACTAGTCTTACAATTTGTAAGAGTAAGGCGTGGAGGGCAAAGAACTTTGCACTTAAAAAGGTTTATGGAGATGAAGCACTTTAATATGCTATGCTAGATAGGTACAATATGAAGCTTTTAAAGACACACCTTGGGTTTGCAATTGAGTTTAAGGAGGAGAAAGGAAAAATTAAAAGAATTTATATATTTCTAAAGCAATTGAAGAGTGCATTCAATAATGGTTGTAGACATCTCATTTGCCTTGATGGTTGTCGGTTAAAGGGAATATATGGTCAATTGTTAAGTGCTATTGCAATTGACCCTAATGACTGCATGTTTCCACTTACATATGTTGTGGTTAAAAATGAGTGTCAGGAAACATGGCATTGGTTTTTAAGCATACTGAAAGAAGACCTACAGATGTTTAACAGCCACCAATGGGTCTTCATGTCAAACTGCCAAAAGGTAAATTGCTTTTATTTTTTTTTCTATGTAACTTATTTACCTTATTAATGATAACTAATGCATTTAATATTGTTTAATGATTGCATTTGTTCCTCAGGGACTAGTGAATAGTGTAGGTCAACTCTTTCCCAATTCAAAACACATATTATTGTTAGACACATGTACATAGGTTCTATGTTAGACACCTATACACTAACTTTAGAGGTAGATTTAGGGGTAAAGAGTTTAAGGATTTATTGGATTTATTGTGGAATGTTGTTAGGTTTAGTTATGAAGTGGCATTGACTAAAGCATTAAAATTTATTGAAGATAAGTCAGTTGAAACTTTGGAATGGCTTAATAAGAGACTAGTCAAGAATTGGTGCAAGGCATTGTTTGAAAGCACTAGGCTTTGTGATACACTGACTAACAATTTTTATGAGTGTTTTAATAAGTATATATTAGATAGTAGAGACAAGATAGTAATAACAATGCTTGAGATGATAAGGTGTAAGTTAATGAGGAGAATGTTTAGGAAGAGGGAAGAACTAAAAAAAGTAGAGGGTCTTATTTGTTCAAAAATAAAGAAAAAATTGGACAAGATGAAGGATGTGGTTGGGTGTATGAGCAATTATTTGTTGGATCACCTCAAATTCAAGTTGCTGAACCTAATGGATAAAAAGTGGTTGAGATGGACAAGAGAGAGTGTACTTGCAGAAGCTGGCAGTTGACAGGGATCCTATGTGCTCATGCTATGGCCTGCATCACTATTAACAATGAGGATCCAGTCAATTATGTAACTTCTTATTATTCTATAATTACATGTGCTATAATATATAGCCATGTGATTCCTAGGATTAATGGACCATAACTTTGGCTAGCAATGGATGGGAGGAATGTCATTACTCCATCAACACCAATTAAAGTCAAAAGGGGTAGGAGGCAAATGGCCAAAAGGAAGATAGCTGAGGATATTGGAAAGGCTGCTGCTAAAAAGGGTAAGCTACCAAGTATAGGCATGGTAAAAATGACATGCAGTTTTTGCAAAGAGGTTGGTCACAATGTGAAGAGGCATGGGAAAGAGATACAGGCTCAATTTGCTGCAAAGGTATAAATTCACATATAAGCTTATTGATTGCAATATGATTTTAATGGATTGGTACTAAAGTGAATGTGATTATCTTAACTGTATTTGTAATATAGAATAATAAAAAGAGAAAAACAAATGCAAATAATTCTAATATCCAAGAACAGACAATAAGAACCAGTGAACTAGCAAATAAGGGAGCACCCGTCAATATTTGTAGTACCCCAGTTGTTTCTACTCTAGATACAAGGGTAACTACAAAATTCTTTACACTTATTTTAATGCTAATTGGTTATAATTGATGCTTTAGTGGATGTCTTTACATATAAGCTAATATTTATGTCATTTAATTAGGAGCCAACATTAGAGAGAGGTTAGGGAATTCTAAAATATGTTTAGCATATGTAGATATTGTTAAGAGAACCTAGTGATTTCATGCTGAAAGTTAAGAGTCCACCTACGCCAAATAAAGTTAATAGGGAAGATTTGGCCAAGCATTTTACAAATCCCTAAAAGGCGAAAAATCTAATTCAAGATAGGCAAATTGACATAGAACAATCACCAATTAGGAGTCATGTGCTCACATTTGGAGATATTCTTCTTTTTTTTTTTTTTTTTTTTTTTGTATCAAGAACATCTATGATCTTGTTTACTTATGATCATCTTAATATATGTTTAGGGCAAGTTTTATAGTTCAGTGATAAATCTTTTATAATTACTATTGAAACAAATTTACATAATAGTAATTGGTTTCCATAATGTAATCAAAACATTGTCATTTTGCAATGAATTTACTACTTACAAAAAAATTTTATTTACAATTGTTATCCAGCTTATTCACAATGCATTAGATGTGTAAATTGCTATTATATCTGTAATAACAGGTGGAAAGAAATTGCAATTCATTGATGGAAATATTTCAAGTACATTTAAAGGAATAGCACATCTGCTATTTTGGCCAATGTAAACTCCAACAAAAAAATTTTCCCCCAAATCAACAGACTATATAATCCTACACTAAACCTTTTACTATTAAACTTCATTCCCTCCTTAAAAACTACCAAAACTATAAATACACTAAAGCCTTTTGCTCACAATAATAACTTTAACACAATAGCAACAACCACAAAAACAAAAAACCACTTAAAATTTCACTTGCAATTATAGACTCCATCACCACCTTCTGGAAAACTCACATCAGCTTCATCAAACTGGTTTAACTCCTCTAAAAAATTGTACATATCTTTGCTCTCCATCTTGTCAAGTTTATTTAACAATCCATGTATAACTCGATTAGCTTATGGAGGGAACTTTGGATCTACCCAAGCAAAGAACGTGCATTTCCTAGTTGACTGAATCAATCAACGTAAATCATAGGTAAATTATAGCATGATTACACTTTTATTCTATTTTTTTTAAAGTCAAGCAACTATGAAACTTACTGTAACAATCTACACCCACCCTATGAATTTTCATGACCAATTTATTTGATTTAGAACTATTAAGATTAATTGTGTGCTTTTATGGGAATTTATGTGCTATGAGATTGATGAGTATGTGGCATGTTAGATTAATTCTAGTATGCATAATATGAGTTATTATTGTGAAATAGATAACTTATATGAAGTGCATTAGCATAAAATAATTTATTTTACATAAAACGAATTTTCATACAAAAAGGTGATTTTTAAGTATAATGAGTATTTTTAAAATATTTTTAAATAAATATTTTGGGGAGAATTATAATGAAAATAATAAGAAAAGTTTTTTATTTTTAATTACCTATAATCAGCCCCAAAATTAAATAAAAAGCCCAAATATCCAAAAGCCTACCATACTAAAACACTTTTAACCTAGCTCATTAAGGGTAATCTTGGAAATTGCCCAAAACCCTAAATATATTAATGAAAAATTCAGCTAGCTCTTCGCTCCAGCAGGCTTCACTCTATATTATGTTACGAGTGGACAAGGCACCAACCTTCATTCTATATTATTGTATGAGTGGACAAGGTAGCAGCCTCCACTCCATATGTTATGAATTATAAGCTGATTTATGTAAATCTAGTTAAATAGAAAGCCATGAATTGTGGATCATAAATTATACTATGAGCTATGAAACCTTCTAAGGGATATATGTTATTGTATAAGCTGAATTGTTTACTAATTGAGATTATCTATCTAACTCCTTTTTCCATGTGTGGTTCCAAGTGACCATTATGAGAAGGTAAGGTAATCGCTCAAGCTACCTATTTCGCTTGGGAAATTCCCTTGTCAAAGTTATAATAATACCATGCTATAATGAGTCCTAGATGCTCTAGGAGTTATTATGGGAATTTTATTTTAGAATATCATGTTGGTGACCCTTTTTGAAGTCTTATTATTATTTGTATATGGATTGTATTAAAGTATATTTTAGCTTTCGCATCTTAAGGTTTTTTCTTTATAAAAGATTTTATTAAGTTAATGTATGAGGTTTGGTATGATCCTAGGCAATTTTTACATATGTATGAGTGGGTTCTATGGATGTGAGTGACCTTATGTCTCCCCATGTTCTAGGACCGTCATATCTCCAAAATTGGGATGTGACACTTACTTGCCTCATACTTCTAGCATCCAACAAATCTATGCCCAAGATTGTCATTAGACCACGAAGTCCTCATCATTGCCGGCTTCCAGCATAAGAGTGGGTTCTATGTATGAGTGCATATGTATGAGTGGGTTCTATGGATGTGAGTGACCTTATGTCTCCCCATGTTCTAGGACCGTCATATCTCCAAAATTGGGATGTGACACTTACTTGCCTCATACTTCTAGCATCCAACAAATCTATGCCCAAGATTGTCATTAGACCACGAAGTCCTCATCACTGCCGGCTTCCAGCATAAGCATGTTGGTAACTCTCTTGATGCCAGTGAGACATTATGATGGATATGATTGATTATAACAGAGAGAAGAGAGAAGAAAGTTAGGGATTTACAGAGAAGAGGGAGAGGGGGCTTGAAATAAGGATGACTATGTGTGGTTGGGGAGGTGTGGGTTTCAAATGAGAATTAATGTGGCAACAACGGAATATAGTTTAACATTAAAAAAATGACTCAGCATGCCACATGTACATTCTAGCAAGCTGAAGGCTAGAAAAGTGGGTAAAGGATTACTGTTGTGACAAAATCAAAGGTTAGGTATTTTATTGCTACAAATAAAAGTGTAGGGACAATAATGGAACATAAACATTAGTTTAGGGATAATGGATACTTATGAAGTGTTGGAGAAGCGGGAATATGATTGCTGCCATTTCACAAGGATCATACAAGAGTCAAATGTCACATGAGAGAAATTTTAGGAAATAAAGGAAAAAAATAAAAGTTATCAAATTAAGGAAGTAGTCTCATTTTTAATAAATTAATTAAATAATTTCTAAAATTTAATTCCAATAATTAAATAGCCCTTATAAATTTTTATTAATTTTCATAAAAAAAAGTAAATTAAAAAATTAAAAAATAAATTTATAATATCTAAAGTAACCCTCTCTCATATTTCATCCCTTTTCCCCCTCTCTCTCCATCTAAATTGCTTTGATTATAATTGTAAACCAATTTCAAGTCTAAGATTGAACTTAAAGAGAGAGATTCTAAGTCTAAAAATGGCTAAAGGGCAAATCATTCTTTTAGTTTTTTTTAAAAAATAAAATAAATTTTCATAATTTTTTTGGTCATAATAACACTTGTCCTTTTATTAATAATTAATTGAATTTTTTTGGGATCAAATCAAGCATATGTGAGACATGCTAAATTAAAATCAAGTAAAAAAAGTTGTTATTACTTTTTAAATGAGTAAACTATTATAAAATAATACAATGGTATTATTATATTTAATAAATTTCATTGTGTCATAAACTTAGCATGAAAATCAAAGGTTGCTTTCTCCATTAAAGATTATTTTATAATCTCACCAAATCGAGATTTAACCTTTCAATTTTAACTTGTCTAACAAATATCTTTTGAGAGAAAAGTTATACGCGGTTGATTTATTTCAAGAAATCCTTCGTTTTACAAATCCTCAATTGAAGTTGCTGCTTGAATGTATATTGTAATATGTAATTGATCATATAATGTGCATTTAACCCTAATTAAAAGTAGGATGTGGTTGTTGCTAGAATTGAAAATTTTAATGAAGTTTTGTTAAACATTGAAGGTTATTATAATGATTTTGGGTTTTCTCATGAATTTATTATGAATTTCATAATGGATATTGTTGATGTTATATTTTAAGTTTAATTGCACATGTGATATCTTAGTAATTATTGTGGTCCATAGAAGTAGTTATTTAAAGCAAATATATGTGCTTATCTTCTTTAATATTGTGGTTGGAATGTATTATTTGAAAAAGAACTTATGAGCAATTGTGCTTTTTCTAATTGTTAATTTTAACATGATGTGTAGTGCAGTTAGTATAAGAGTGAAGCATGGAGATAGATTTGTTTGGGACCCACAATTTAGGTATGGTAATGGAGAAATTGAGCTATTCCTAATTAATGACATAATAGACTAACCCTATGTTTGGATTGAGAGAAAATAAAAGAGGAAAGAAAAATCGGATGGAAAATAAGAAGGGTTTGTCACTTTCCTCTGTTTGGGAAAGGAAGGAAAATACGGAAAGGAAAGAAAATATTATATATTTTCCCCTCTCCATTTTCTCTCCAAAATAAAGAGAAAAAGCTAAAGGTTGAGGGGAAAATATTACTGTTCACTGCACAATTACAATCTTGCCCATTTATCATCTGCCCTCTCTCTCTCGTTACTCTTCTTATCCCTAATTCACAAATCACAAAATCCCTAATCTTCTTCTTCTTCTTATTCTTCATCCTCACCTAGTAATCTACATTCACCATCTCTCCCTTTCAACCCAAACATCAGTCACAGACTGGTCCTCTCTTTATCACTCACCCTCATTGACTCAGTCACCTCTCTCTTTCTACATGGTTAATACCTCTCCTAATTTGTTTTTGCTGGCTCTTTGTTAATTTTTGAGCTAAGATTTGTGCAAAGACATAGGACAACTTTAAGATCAAAATGACTTCTAAAAAGACCATAGCAAAGTTGATTTTTAGCTGGGTTGGTGTGATCTTGTGAATTGTTGTATTTTTTGACTTGGAATTGTGGTCTCCTCATGTGGCTTTCAATGAGAGGCTTGGTTTTTGTATCCAGGTGCCTCGATGGTTTTAATAATATGATAGGTTCTGTGGACATCTACTCTGGTGATGAATTGTAGCAATGGTTTGATTTATTCCTATTATAAAAGATGGCTCAAGAGGCTATCTTGGTTCTGGAAATGGCTTAAATTGGTTTGGTGATGATTGAGTTGAGGTGGCTTAATTGGGTTCTTGGTGTTGTTTGATTGGTTGTATTATTATTATTATTATTTGGGAGAAAGAAAGAATAGCTAAGAGTCAATTAGGAAATTTTATTTCTTGCCTCAATATTTTTTGTTATTATATATATATATATATATATATATATATATATATATATATATATATATATATATATATATATATATATATATATATATATATATATATATATATATATATATATATATATATATTTATACTTTCAATAATAAATTTAGATTTGGTTCTCCAGTTTAATAATAAAAAAACTTAATAATTAAATTGGCTTTCCATATTTTCATCTAAATTTTATAATTTATAGTGAATATCATGGTAAAAATCATACTATTTCACTTGTGAAACGGAAAAAAAAAAAGAATTAGAAAAAAAAAGAATTAGAAAAGATTTTACTTCTATACGAGTATTACTTTTGTTATTAGATAAAGGGTATAATAGTAATTGTATAAAATTATAGTTTTCTTTCCTTCTATATTTTGTTTTCCAAACAAAGAAAAATAAAATTATTTTCTTTCCTTTTCTTCCTTATTTCCTTCTCATCCAAACATAAGAAAAGAAAATACAAAAGGGAAAATAAAATTTATTTTCCCTCCTTATTTTCTTTCCTCTCTAAAAATTTATCCAAACAAAGTGTAAGTGTATCGAGGATTAGCAATATGATTATGCAAATGGATATAATCAAAATCCCAGGCTTTACTGGTCGCTAAAAGGGAAGGAATTGTATCATGATTGTCTGCTATTATTGTATAATGAAGATTTTATGGTCTACGATGTTAACATTGTACAAGGATGGTGATATTATTGATGTCTATGTAGAACATGATGTAGACATCCTTGTGATTGATGAGTTTAGGTTGATGTTTTTAGAATATAATAGTGCACAGGGTGATAATGGAGGGCCAAAAGCTATGGAGGCCAATATGGGATAGTAAGAGTCAATGAAAATTGAAAATATGCAATAAATGACTAATTATAATTTAGGGAATGAATTAAGTAGTATGAATTCCAACCAAGTCATAGGTAAAACTAGTAATAAAGTAATAAATTTTGCTAAGATCAATGTACCTAATAAGTGTGAGGAAGATGAAGGATACAATGAAGTTATAATTGAAAAGCACAGTTTAATGAATATAATGAAGAAGGTATACCAGAAACTCATTTTCTTGAATTTTTTAACTTTGAAATTAATGAGTGGCACAACACAATTGCTAATGGTGGTTTTAATGGATTAGATGGGCTTGTAGGTGATAGAAATATTGACATTAGAAAGAATGATATATTAGTTGAGAAAGAAGGTCAACCCAATACAAATAATAGTGATATTCAATTTGGAGTTGGCAGGGTAGGGAATACAGATATAAGGAGAATTTAGTTTGTAAAGAAGAGGAAATAGGTTTGGATGCTTCTGGAAAATATGAAATCACGTGGGAAAAGTATAGTGAACAAGAGGATATTGTAATTAGACAAATTAATGGTGATGTAAGTGCCTCTGATGCCAAAAATATTTTTGAAAACCAAAACTTATATTATGCACCTATTCTAACCAATAATATTTATGATGGAACAATCTGCAGATTCATAGTAGACTAAGTCAAAAGGAAGCAAAGTAGGGAGCTCAAGTGGGCACACTGAGCAACCTCTAGAAATGCCTCAGCATAGTGGAAAAATAATATGCAAATTCATCAGTCGAAGCTCTAGCCTATTGACCACTTTAGAGAATCTGAATATAATGAGAGACCATAATGAAGGAAATTTTTGCCTTATTGATTTTGGTAGTAGTAGTGTCAATGGCTATATAGGTGCACATGTCTATATTTATGAGTAAAATGTTAAATAGGGAATCTTTTTATATAAATATATAATGCACATGCCCATATATGATAGCAAAGGAAAATATGATTTTTTTTGTTTATTTTGATGTTGTCAAATTAAAAAAAAAAAATTAAAACTTACCTCTATTAGTATGTATATATTACTTTTTTCTTATTATTAATTATATGTAGTTGCTTTTGGTAATTACTTCTGTAAATTTATGACCAACACTGATGAATTTTTATTTTATCAATTGTATTCATATCTTAACCATGCATTATTATTTATTGTGTATTTTATATTTTAATTTTCTTTTAATATTTGTTGATTTAGAGTTATATACAATAGCATTGATAATCAAGACCAACTCTTGATACATCATGCTTATGAAGTTAATTAATTTTGTTTTTTGCTTTAAGGTCAATTATTTGAAAATGGAGTATCATTTTATTTGGTTTATTCTTTTACTATTATTGTGAATCATATCATTATTATAATTATCAATTATTAAAGGTATAACTGATGAGCTCAATACTAGGGTAGGCAAAGGTATTCGATGTAGAAAGATGAGTCAACGAGTTTGATATAGAGAGACGAGTTGAGGAGTTTGGTGTGGAGGTGAGCTAATGAGCTCGATTCTAGAAAGATGAGTCAAGGAGATCTATGTGAAGTGAAGAGCTTGACACTAGAGAGGCGAATGAAGGCGATCGATGTGGAGAAGTGAGTTGATGAGCTCGACACTAGAGGGGGGTGACTAGCTTGTAATGAGAATGACACCTTCATAACAAGCATCCATGCATAATGAATGTGATATTGCTCTCTATCTGAAATTCAATTTGACTGTAACATGCATTCAAAATGTGTAACTAATGTTACTTTGCTCTTTGTCTATATTTGTTATAGTTCAATTAATTGTAATATTCATTCTGAATTTGTAACGTACATTACCTATTGCATATTGGCAAATAATTAGCAATAAACTTTGTTAAGTATGCTAAAGATTGAACTCAAGTTTTAGGCACCATCAAAACACTTATAGGGATAATAGTTTCATTTTATTTTAAATAAAATCATGTTTGGGGCTATAGACATCACAAAATTATAAGTATAAAGACTTAATAGTTACACAACAACCTAATTTCACAGCAACTCAACCCCATATTTAAGCCAACAACACTACAAACTTTCATCTAACATTTGCACCTAATTTCTTTACTTACATTCCATCACCATTGCCATCAAACTCTAACAATTTCAAATCATTTATTTTAACCTAATTACCAACCCTAATCCCCTTACAACCCAGGCTACAACCACAGCTAAACCCAAATAAAAAAATCTTAGCCATGCTTGTCTTCTTTGTCTCCTTTTTTCCCATTTCTCCATAGTAGCTAAGGATGGCAATTTATACCATATCCATGATTATCCACCTGGACACTACCTAGTCAAAGTGGATAATACCTGAGTTGATTAGGTAATGGGTACAGGTAAACCCATACCCAAAAAAATAACATTGAATTTAGGTAGGATACGGATAGTATAGTACCCTATCCATACCCTGTTCAAATTATTGAATTTTATTGATATCCATACTCGAACCCATCCATACCTATGCCTCATATATAGATATGCATAAGTATGCAAGTTAACTTATGATATTATAGTATGTGACCTATTAGGATCTTAAAATAAGTATAAACATATAAATAAATAAGGATTATAGGAATAAGAAAAATAATAATACTTTTCAGTGTGAAAACACTAAGTTTCATTATTTGAGAGTAAATAAATCTCTTTCAAATTTTAGATGAAAAAGACATGATTTAGGAAAATTTTATTTGGTTTTGTCATAAGTTAAGTTTAATAAACTTATCAAAAAAAATTAGAAAAGAATTTTCTTTACTTTATTAATATGTTCATCTAATTTTTTTTTTAAATAGATGGTTCAATATCATTAGCTGCGGATAGTTATGCAATTATTTATAATGATAATGATGATGATGGTATTGAATACTTAGGTATAAGAATTTTTTATTTAATTTTTTTATCTATAATATAAATCTTTATTTAATTGCTAATTGATAAACATTATCATTTTTTTTATAGATTCCATCCTATGCTTTCAATGACTTATGATGTATTATTTCAGGCTTAACTATGTTCAACATTTTTCTTTTAACTTAGATGGACAATGTTAAGATTTATGTAATTGAAATTATTAATTATGTTGCATTTGAAGAATTGGACAACTTTTAAATTATTCAACTTTTTTTAGTGTTTTTTGTTTCAACTTTTTTGGACAAAAGAATATTATTGCCAAAAGAAATGATGTACAAGCAAAATTTGCAAAACAAAGTTGCAAAACCACCAACCTGCAAAAAAACTACAGAAAAACTAAAAAAGAAACAAAACTACCCAAAAACCAAAAATAAACAAATCAATCAAAGAATAAACTTGGTACAACCATGTAACAATCTATCAATTTATACACCTATGACCAAGTATCATATGTACAAATAAATTTACATTTTACTGCTATGCTTATTTTGCCAAAACCTACATTGCATTTTGTTGAGAAATTTGAAAGATGAGAACATTCCTTTGAAGCCATAGAAAGTATATAATTGCTGCAAAAGCCACTCTTCTAATCTTAGACAGCCTACTCTTACTAGTAGTTTTTCTACACATCCAACTTACCTCCCTTCCCCATGGCAACAAATCTCTGTGAATGCCATATTTAACCATAACTTCTTTCCATACAACATGAGTGAAAGGACAGAAAAGAAAAGTGTTCAATTATTTCTGCATTCCTATTACAAAAACAATAAATATCATCTACAAAAATACCCAATTTAATCAATTTACTCTTCACATGTACCCTTCTATGCACAGTAATCTAAATAATGAAACTTTGCTTACGTATATGGCTATGCCCCCAAACCAACCGCTACCAAATCACTCTCTCCTTCTTATTTCTTAATTGAGCCCACCCTCTAAAAATAAAATACATCCCATTCTTAGCAGGTTTCCAAACTATCCTATCCTCACTTTTTATAAATGGTTCCTAAGTTTTAATCAACTCCCAAGTAGAATTAGTAACTTCATCAATAGGATTAGGTAGACACCAGTTGTTCCTTCTCTAAACCTCATCCACTTTAGTATCCTTCCTCACCTTAGAATCAGGAATGTTAATAAGAGGAAACTTATCAACAATAGCTATTCCATATAGTCAAGGATCAAACAAAACATAGCTACCACACCCATTTTTAACCTTATACCCATAGAATTATTTAAACACACTTCTTAGCATCAACATATTTCTCCAACTCCAACTAGCATCACCAGGTTTAGTAATTCCCTAAAAGCTCAACTTGGAAAGCCTTGTTCTTTGAATCTAGGTAGCCATAAAGATTCTTTTATAGTTAGGAGGGTCTAAATTTGCTTACCAACAGCAGCTTTGTTCCAAATAGCAATTTTTATTTTTATTTCAATTTTTTATTTTTATTTTTAATATATGATATATTTGAATATAATATATATTGATTCATAGTAATTATACATTTATGTTTAAATTTACAAGATATTTATAAATAATTTGATAATTATTTGGGTAATTGATAACCCAAGGGTTACTCGAAATCCTATGAGTATGGGGATATGTTTGGAATTTATTACCCAAATAGTTATGGTACAGGTATAGGTAAATATACACTTCTTTGGGTATGAGTAAGAGTATTATACTATCCTACTCATACTCTATCCATTGTCATCCCTAATGTAGCATAAATATTCTAATTCCACACATGGTTCCAAATAGTGCAAGCCTTGTCGATTTAGTTGTCTGAGAATGATGTTCTCTTTTTGCAAACTTGTAATCTTACTCCTCAACTCATGAATCACCACCTTTGACCTTGGATTCATGGTCTCATCATGCCATTTCCAGAAACAACAATGAACTTCCTCCTATAAAAATTACAGCCAATTCAGAGTGCCCATTTAAACAAGTAAAAATAGTACATTATAAAAACACAATATGATATACAAGTTATGCAATATTTTGTATCCAAATTAACTTAATTTCCACTTGGGTCAATAATAAAAGCTCTTCCCTAGATTCACTTTGTAACATGAAGCTTTCTCTCCACATTTGCATAACAATAATGTACCCTCATCCATATCTTCCTTGCATTTGAGAATTCGATATTGGGTGTAGAGGATTATACCATGAGCATTCAAATATTTTCTTGGTTTTGGTTTTAATTGAATAGAAAGAGCTTATCATGAAAGTAATTTAAAGGTAAGATGGGTTGGTTAGGGAGTTAGGTAATTGGAGGCAATGTCTAATGGTCAATGAAAATAATTTATTTAATTATATTTTAATTATAAATCTTTTGAATTTAAATTTTAATATTATTATATTGTTTAAATGTCGAGTGTCTCACATGTGTCTGATTTGATCCAAAAAAGAACTCAATATCGCAATGGTTTATTTTGATCTTTTTAAAAAACTAAGGGGTGATTTAACCCTTCAAACATTTGAAAATAACAAATAAATAAATAAATAAATAAGGAATTGTGGTGACAATGTGGAAATGGATTGATGAAAACCAATTTCAACAAACTTTGAACATGAGCCATCATAAAGTTTTATAAATCCAAAATCAACTTTTGTAAAAATAAAGCTCTAAAATACTAGATAATTTTACAAGTTAATTGAATCTCACATGTTTAGCCAACAAAACTTTGAGATGAAAGATCTTAGTGACAAAGGAAAATGATATTTAGAAGTCATGCTCAAATTAATACTCTTCATTAGTGTTAACCTTAAAAATCAAGATTTAGCTTAAAGATCTCCAACAATTGGCTTATGATGTAGATGACATCCTTAACAAGTTCTTCATGAGTGGTTGCGCCAACAATTGAAAGGAAAGCAAGAATCAAGCCCCAAATCGATCTATACCCAAATTTTAAGACTAGACAATAATGGAAAAGCATGAGCCAAAATTCCAGAGTCATGGAAAAAGTACAAGCCCAAATTTCAAAGCATTGTTGGAAAAAGAAATGTTGTGCAAAAGACTCAGATACTAGGTAAATATGCTTTGAATTGGGATTGTCTCAAATTTTTGAATTTGATAATCTTTTACCATTTGGTTTTAAATGGCATGTTTGTAGTTCTAAAGAGAATGGTTTTACATTAGTCCATTATGTTGTTTAATTTGTGGTGGGGAAGAGATGTTGGTAGAGATAGGAAATTAGACTAAAATGAGAGTGATTTTAGTTTTTATGAGAAATTCTTAGGTTTTGTATATATTTTTAAAGTGAGAAATTAAATCTTTGAACAAAAAGACTAAAATATTGATGGAAATAAAATTTAGAAACTATTAAATTAGTTCCTCAAAAAAGAAGGATGATATTATTAATTAAATCAAGCTTTAAGAACAAAATAATAATTTATCCAAAAATATTACTCATTTTATATTTACATACAATTCAAGGGTTGCAGTTTGTATATTTAATCTAAAGTTTGAACACTATTATATGTCACATAATAAATAGATATGAATAAGAATAGTTTGAAAAATTAAAATATATTAGTCATGGCTCATGCAAAGCACAAGTTTTAATTTATTTTTATTTAACTTATATTTTTAAAAATATTTTAATATATAAAAAATTATTATTTTTATTAAATTAAATATTATTTTTTGGTAATTTTGAATATTAGTATCTTTATTGTAAACAAAGATGACAAAATGGAGTTTAGGGTTTCTTATTGATCAAGAGAGTAAGTATACAAGAAAATAAATGAAACTTGTACAGGTTTACAATAAATAAGAAAAAAGACTATTCTATCCTTAATAATAATAATAATAATAATAATAATAATAATAATAATAATAATAATAAGACTTGATAAACAAGTTACCAAGTTGCACATTAGAGGATACAAAAGATAACAATAAAGTACCAAGCTGATAATGATGACGAATGACATAACAATCAATCTTAATATGCTTGGTCCACTCATAGAAGATAAAATTGTGAGCAATCTGAATAGCACTATTATAGTCACAATACAAAGGAGTAGGATGAGATAAGAAAACACCCATATTTGCAAGCAAACAATACAACCAAATTATCTCAAAAGTAGTGGCAGCCATTGAAGAAGCCTTAGTGAAAGATTTAGAGACAACATTTTGCTTCTTATTTTTCCAATAAATGATAGAATCACCTAGAAAAATACGAAAGCCAGTAGTGGACTTATGATCCATAGGATCATTAACCCCATCAACATCAGAATAAGCTTACAGCTCTAAAGATGAAGTTGATGAAAGTAAAAGACTCTAAAATTAAGTATTCTAAGATATCTCAAAATACGAAAAACAACAGCCCAATAAACTATAGTAGGCAAAGTAACAAAGTGACTAACAATATGAACAACATAAACCATATCAGGGCGAGTGATAGTAAGATAAACTATACTACCTACAATAGTATGATATATACTAGGATTAGGCAAAGGAGAACTATCCAAAGTGGAAAATCTAGCATTCAACTCAATGAGTATATTGACAATCTTGTTATCATTTAGGTAAGCACACTGAATAATGTCAGACATACTTAAACTAGGAGAAAAGATAAACGTTTGGAGATGAAGTAACTTCAACACCTAAAAAAAATAATGTAATGGACCCAAATCTTTCATTGCAAAATAATGAGCTAACTCTTTCTTTAGTTTTACAATTCCATCAACATCATTAATAATAATCATGTCATCAACATAAAAAGAGAGCAAAATCCGGCCAGTAGAAGTAGATTTGACAAATAAAGTTGAATCATGATGGCTAGAATGAAAACTAAGTGAAGTAATCACAACATAGAACTTCTCATCCCAGACTCTCGGGGCTTGTTTAAGACCATAAAATGCTTTTCTGAGTCTACAAGACTCACCAGGTTGATGAGGAACACCAAGAAGAGTTGTACAAACCCCAAGTATAAACTTAAGATCCAACGTGTGATAGAGCATCTTGGAATATGATTACCTTGGAAGATGATTTCTGCGATACAATACTAACTCATGAAAGAGAACCTTAGAATAAATATGCACAAAGTAATTAGATTTGATTATATGAACTTAATTCAAACAAGAATCAAAACATGGGAAAACTCTCTTAGGTATAAAAATCAAATTTTTATTAATTAAAAGTTATTCAATTTTACAAGATTAGTTGAGTTTTTATAGAGGTTCAACCCTAAACTAGAATTAGTTTAGAATTAGGAAATTTCTTATACAATGATTGAAGATTCAATTAGAAATTAATTCCTAAATAATAATTAAGTTAGAAATGAATTGGACCATTATATATGACAAGTTTAAGGCCCAAAAATAACAAAAACAAATTTAAAACAATTAAATTCAAAAAACATAAATAGTTCAAATTTTGGATAGCCTTGAAATGAACTACACGACTGTGTGATCGGTGGATTGCATGGCCATATAATCCATTTTAGATCTGCCATTTTGGATTCTTCATCAATAGGCCATGCTTGAAGCTTGAATTTTCATGTTTTGTCCTTTTCCTACTTGAATCATGATCTTTTAGTGAATAGATTAGGCCCTAACAAATAGAAATGTAATTTAACCTCTTCACTTTGATATTGAGTTTGAACATGTTGATTAAACCCTTAAGGTTTCCTTGAATACAGTTAGATCTATATGTAAAGCTCATGATCTAAATTTATTTGATTGGTTTGTAGGAAACTTCATATAACCTTATTTTCTTCTTGAATGATCAGTCAATCATGTTTAATAGTTGTAATGCATGCCTTTGTAAGCTATTTTGATATAAATGACAACCTTAAAGAACCTTCTTGAAATCTTTATCATGCATGTATTTGTAAGCTTCTTGTAAGGCATCTTGATTCTCATCATTTCCTCCTTTGTCAAGATGATTCGACATCGAATCTATACCTATAAGAAGGAGACAGATTAGAAAGAAATCTTAAAGAGGTATCACAATACTCACCTTGAAATTGCAACTTGAAGGTCGATCCATCCAAGTTCAAAGCTCTTTGCCTATAGATAGGGGGGCTTTTTACCAAATTAGGTGATTTGGGTAAAATAATTACAAATTTAGGTTTTTTTAAAAAATATTTCCTAAATTAGTTTTTTTTTTTTTAAAAACTCTAAATTTAGGTGGCTTCTAGCATGGGGTGGAATATGGCAAACTCTAGTTCATTAGTCCATCCAGTAGAAAGTCTCAGTCCACTAGATGGTCCAGTGGACTGGGCCCTCTGCTAGATTCCTAGTTCATTTACCAAGTCCTGCATGCCTTCTCCATTTGCCAGCCCACTCCCAACTGCATGCCATAACTCCACTTTCTACTTTTAAAACTTATTAACTTTCTTCATTTTCTTCACCTTCTTCTTCCATTATTAAAAATTTTCAACCATCTTCTTCCATTTTCACCTTCTTCTCCTTCATATGCTTTATTATTATTTTTTTTAAATTTAGCAAGTGGACCATTTAATTGTGGTGGACCACAAATTAAGGTAAATATTTAATTGTATTGTATAGCATCTATATTTTTGTAGCATGTTAATTTTTTTGTTGGACCACTAATGATAATTTTTTTTTTTGTAAATAAGGTGATAATTAATTTGCTGAATAATTATTTTCTGGATCACTAATTAAGGTAATTTTTTTATAATTTTAAATATTATGTTAATATGTATTATGTTCGAAATTTATGTTATTGTATATGTTTTACTGTTATGTCATTATTTTCATATTAATTTTTAAATATATGTACTTAAAATTTTTTATGGTATTAAGTGTTAGTTAGGTGAAAAATGTTGATATTATTATGTTTAAATAGGAATTGTTATTATTTGTATGTTACTAATTTTTTATTATAATTGAAAAATTATTTAAGATAATAATATATAGAATAATAATTATAATAAAAAAATCTTGACAATATATATGTTGATAATTACCTTCCTTCTCTGTGAATAAATTTTTTAATATTTTTAATTTTTATTTCATTAATTTAATTTTTTACAATTTTGTAACATAAAATTTGTCATGTTATATTAATTTATAGTTAGATGAAAATATTGTTGTTATCAGTTTAAATTTTTATATTATTATTATTATTATTAGATTTTGTAACTGTATTGTGAAATATATATATATATATATATCTATAAGAACACCATTGAAGCAAAAGTAAATTCCAAGCAAATATTCAAATATCACATTTGAAATTTCTATAATGTGAATTTCAATGTTATGCCAAAATTATTTCCGTATTTAAAAATATATAAAATGAGTGCCTTATTTTTTACTCACTATATTTATAAAAATTATCAACACCAAATAATTATTATTTAGTTATTAATAGGTTGATTCTTTTTTTAAAAAATAAATTAAATAATTTCTTACATTTATCCTATTAATAAAATAACAAATAAATATTGGGTACTAATATTAATAATAATAATTTCATAAAATAATGGTGTTCAATTTGAAAGATAAACATGAAAAGATAATTTTCTATTTTGTTCAAGCAAAAGAGATTATTTGATCTCATCAAAAAGGGATATAGCCGTCAGATTTTTTTTTAAAATTTTTTATTGAGTGTCTATAGTCTTGTATAACATTTGAGAAAAATTGAAGATTAAAAATTTGTAGAAGATATGTGACTAGTTTTTTTTTACTTAGATTCTAATGAGCACTAACCTCCCATTTTACTAAATAACAAATTTAAAGAAAAAACAAAAAAATTAGTACATATTTGTTAATATATTTTTTTATGATAATTTTTTAAAAAAGGGATGGTTAGTAGTTAAAATTTAACACATTTGAAAAATCAACTACAACAATTTACGCCCAAATTGACTTTTATAATTTATTGATTCACAATAAAAATTCTTACAAATATGATGAGAGGTAAATAGTAAGGAGTTACTGAAGTAATGATGGAGCCAAACATAGCGGAAGCAAGGTGGAGGGGTGAAATTTCAAACATTTTAAAATTTCACTTCACTTATGTTGGTCTAAATACCCATTCAAGCAATCAATTAATTTGTGTGCAAAACACATATGCATAGAAACAAAAAGGAAGAGTAATCATATTACCTCTTGAAAGTTCTTTCTTTCTTTAACAAATAGCTTCCCAAGTGTGAAGCCTCTAGATCATCCACAATTAACTCACCTTCAAGTTTCCTTTGGTTTTTTTGGTGTTATTGAATCCCTCTCTTGGTTGCCCAAATTGATTCAAGATTTTCCCTCAAAAACCCTTAGGAAGTTAAGGTTTCTCTTTGATTTGTTTTGAGCTAAACTCATTTTTAATTTGTAAGCATTTGTTTTTTTACAAAGAACAAAGAAAAGAATTGAAATCCAAAAGAAAAATTGAAGAAACACTTTTTTCATCTTTTCTTTCTCTCTCCCACTTCTCTCTCTAAAAGCTTCAAATTGGAAAGATGATGTTCACTTCTTTTTTCAACATAAAAACTCATAGCTTTTATATCATTCCAAGACTTAATCCTTAAGTCTTCACAAAGACAAAAATACTCTTTTAGCACATCATTTGATGAAGGGGAAAAAGTGAACTTTGCTTTTTCAAATGGTGAAATGACCATTTTATCCTCTAGGGGGCAAAATGGACATTTTTATTAGCTAAAAGATATAATGACAATTTTAACCTTAGTAGAAAATTCTCTAACCCTTATACCCATCACATGGGCTTATGAATAGTGAATTTTCTCTAATCCCTAAATTACCTCTTTTCCATATCATATATGGGCTTAAGCCATATCTCATGTATTAAGAGTTTTTCACTAAGTTTAAAATTAAGTCTTTGATTTAGTCCAAATCAATTTTCAATTTCACTAAGTTTAAAATTAAGTCTTTGATTTAGTCCTAATCAAATTTCAATTTAATCTTTCTCATTTGCATCATATACAAATTAAGATTTAATTGAATAGAAACCTTTTTAGATTTAACATTAGGACACGCTAAGGTCTTTGTAAATTTAATTACATGTTTAATCAGTTTACCACTAATCAATTAATTAAACACTTTAATTAATTATTATGGTAAACCTTTTATACTTGAAAGGTGATCATTATTGGGTGTGTTACTTTCTAGGTTCATGTTTAATTAGCAATGGGAATGAGAAAATATTTTTCTCTACTAATGTGAAATCCTTACTTCACACTTAGTCCCATAAGTCGTGAGAGTGATAGCTATCATTCTATATCACAACTACTTAATAGAAATAGACGTTTATAGTTGATAACTTTAAACATCACATAGACCATCGATCATAAATTATCATGCATTAGAATTCCTCCATTAAAGATCCCAATTTCGGCTAGGGTAATGATTTATGTCAAACCCTAATGTGCATCGATTCTATGTCATTATCTTGGTTCTAATTCTTGATGAGATTAGATTCCTACTAGAAATTCTTTCTAGTGAATTTTATTGTTCTGGCAAGAAACTTTAGTTATCAAGAATAACCAGATAGCATTGGTACCTAACCTCTTTTACTCAAGATAATGAATTCTATCTTAGCGATCACTTACCTCCATACAAAACAAATTAAAACTATCACATACCATATATCCGTACATGAATAGTATGTCTATGTAAGTAATAATAAATCCTAATTACCTATATGTGAGATATAGTATCATTCAAGTCAAAGGATTATATGTACTATTATGATCTAGATGATAAATAATTAACAAGTAGTAAAAATCCATATTATCATCTAACGTCATAGTTCGACTATTCATCCTATGAATATCCACATGTTTGTATCGACATCATATATTAAGCAGTATGAGACTTACTGCCTCTATAATCATCTATATCACATACTGATTATAGAATACAAATAGAGGTGATGGTCTTCCTGAATTAATGATGCCTAGTCATTAATCCTATGACCATGAACATATTTAAAATATTTGTACAAGAATGATCTGTCTCCTATATTCTCAACACTTGAGAATAGATCCTCTTACAAATACTTAAGGAATATTAAACCCTTTTCACATTATGAATATATATATTATGCCATTGGGAATTAATATCTACTATTACATAACTATTATTAACTCCTAGGGCACATACTACTATCAGTTACCTCACCAAAAATATAATTAAAAAACTTAAGTGGGTAGCAATTAAGAAAATTAGGTATAATATTAAATTGAATAATAATAATGAAAATTAGTAATAAAATTTATTTTATCATTGTTTACATGTTGCAAAATATATTCTAGTTATTTATTAATTTTTTAATTAATAGATGTAAAATGGATGATCTAGAGAGAAGTTTAATTTTGGTGTATAAACTGAAGAAAGAATTCTATGAATATAAATGAACTCCAATGATGATGTGAATATGCACATTGGGCATGTATAGCAAATGGATGTTGAATTAAACCTGCTTTTATACAAAAATGAACTTTAGATGCTTTCAAGACATCATAAAGGAGTGTGTGTAATAAAATCGACGCTTGAGGAATGGAATTCCATAAAACAAAATATTTTGACAATTAGAAGGCCTAATGGGTTTATGCATTGTACCACTGAATTAGAGCCAGCTGCAGAGCGTCAAATTATGAATGGGTTTAGAAGAACTGTTGTCTTATCACAATTTTCAAATCTTCACTGCGCAAGACATTTAGGTTATGGCATGAAAAGAAATAGGGATTTTTGGATAAGTAAAGTAGGAAAAAAGGTTGTAGATTCTAGTTTTCCATTTGACTTATGTGATTTATTGATGTGCAACAACAATCCTTATAAATATCATGAGAGGCATATAAAGGGGTTCCTTCACCAATTTTATAGTTAAGTGTAATGGGGGAGAATATTGCACATGTTTTAAAGATTAGCTTTCAAATATATGTTTTTATTGTAAAATGTTATGTAATACTTAAATACAATGATTACGTCAAAAATTATATAAAATGAGAATTACTTTTTGTTAATCATATACATAATATTGAAAACAGTAAACAAAAACACTAAATCCAAAAACCCTAATATATAGAGTTGAACATAGGAAATTGTAAACTTGACATAAATAATTCACTGGATAGTTAAACTAAAACACAAAAATAATAAACCTTAAACAAATTTACCCCTAAACTGTAAACCAAAAAATGTAAACTATAACTCAATATTAAGATATTTTATTATTATGTCAATTATATTTTGTTTATTTTATGTTAGAATTTGTTTGTTATTATTTGTTAAACTATTTAATATTATAATATCTACAAATGATAATAATGAAAATAATTTGATTTGCTTATATTATTATTATGTGGTCATTGCATATTTAATTTACGTTCCATTTAACAATTTTATTCACATTGTAATGACAAAAAATGCACATGTTTTTGGATATTTATAAAAAAAAAAAAAAAAGCACATGTTCCGTGTTGTAAAATATTATGTAATTATTAAATATAAAATTCCTTTATGATATTTATCATTTTATATTAAATATTAGTAGACTCGTGTTAAAAATAATTAACCACTCAAACGCTAAACCCTAAATACTAGAACATAAATGGTAAATCCTAAGCCAAAAACCCTAAATCTTAATTGTAAACCCTAAAATCCTAAATTTTAAACCCTAAATATTAAATTGAACCTTGTTCTCTTAGGCTTAATAATTTAAACCTTAATCCCCAAATTCTAAACCCTAAACCTTATATCTTAAACCATATTCCTTAAATTGTAAACTCTAAAATCCTAAATCCACAAAAACCCTATATCCTAAATCGAACTCTTGAACCTTAAACCCTTAAATGTAAATCAAAAGCCCATAAACACATGTCATTGTGTATAAATGATAGTTGCTTTGGACATTGCTAAATATAAATTATTATATTTGACATTTCCAATAATTACAAAACATACTATGCAGTGATAATTGATTTTTATAACAATGAGTCATCTAGCTATACTGTTTCTACACATTTACTGGGGCGGTAATGTTATTCATAGTTAAATCGATGTGCAAATGATTAACCTTGATGAAGATTTAAATAGGACGATACTACTTGTGAATCCTTAATTTTACACCTATTGATCCAGTCGCATCTTAACACTTGCTAGGTTTAACATGCTATGTAGAGCCTTACGGTGGTCTTGTTAGTTGGTTAGCGAAGGGAGTCCAAAAAGCAGCGTCCTCGAAAAAAATTTTGGGCCTTCAAGTAATTGCTACCTAGACACCTAAATTTTCTAAACCCCAAACCAACAACCAATTTCTAAAAAAAAAATGCCAGGTCAGTTGCTGCCAGAGCGACTGTTGGCACCATAGATTGTCTGGGCAGCGCCACTAGTCTTCCCTGTGGCAGGCCTGTCCAATGGCTAGTCTCCCTTTTGCCTTCCAAAAATTTGATTTTACCCTCCAGCTTGATTTTTTTAGTATTTAAAGCCTTATCTTTTTGGTATTTTCACTTTTCCACTTCCCAAACTATCGTCAACCCATTTTCCTATAAATACCCCCTCCACTTCTTCATTTCACTCACCCCTGGAGTTAAAGTGCATAGCTATCCTCTAATTCTTTTCTTCTTCTCCCTCTAACCACTCTCTAATTAATTAATTAATCTTTTTAATTAACTAAAACTCTTTTTTTTAAATTAAAATTAAAATTAATCGCTCAATTAATGAATTAATCTTTTTAATTAATTAATTAATTAATCCTTTTTTTTAATCCACTCTTCATCCAAATTAATTAATTAATTAATTAAATTAATTAATCAATTCATCCATTTTATCACATTAATTAGTTAATTAATCATTTAAATTACTTAATCAATCCCCCGATCATTTAATCACTAGGTCTGATAAAATGGAACTTCAGTAAGGTAAAACTCTCTGCTTGCCAAAACCAATGTATCAGTCTTTTTCCTTTATTCTTAAAATATCTAAACTAAAATCAATCTAATCAACCCCTAAATCCTCCACTTAATCATGAAATGAACTATGTGGGTTTTGATCCCCATTCAATGGGGTATGTAAGCATGTTTGGAATTTAAATCCAAACCTCAAATCCAATTCCAAATTAATTTCATTTTCCATTTATCTTCAATTGCAATTATCTATTTTTATATTTTTTGTAAAATTTGATAATTATTTATTTGTTTATTTTGGAGTTAATGAGCGATTCTGTGGTTTTCCTAAAATCCATAAGTATTAAAGGGAACACTCTCCCTGGTTTATGGAATGTTTTTGCTTTATTTCTTAAATTTTGCTCATACATTTCATAACTATGTCATGCTCATAAATTTTAATTATTATCTTATAATCTCAATTCATGAAACTAATTTTTAAGCCAAATTAGAGTCAAATCATGATTATTTAACTGAAAATCTAGTCCTCGAGCTCAACCTGGTTTGAGACTAGTTATTTTATCCTTAGGTAAATTAATTAACTAAAATTAATGAATTGGAGTCACAAATGGATGGATGGCTTTTTTCTTAATTTTTCTATTTTAGAAAATAAATGACTCTCGAAATTATTTTTCAAACCATGAATTAATTTTATGAGCGATAACCGCCCCAATCGTGAGTACCAAAGTTCGTTCCATAACCTCCTTAAAAGTCACTCGCCTTTTTTTAAGGCAAATTCTCTTGGGCTAGGGAGGGGCGATCGGGCAATGTCTCAAACTACGCAACTCCACTGGAAATTGGTTGCTACTTTTTAAAATAATAGGAAAGCAAATAAGAGGATTGTTATTTGGTTAAGGAAAAATTTTCCAAAATAACCTCCATTTGGCTCATCAAGTATAATTTGACTTTCATGCATTACTTTACATAATAAATGCTCTTTGTCTAACCTTAGCCTTAGCAAAAACTTTTGGATCGCGAGTAGCATTGGCTTGACAATTCTTTTTGAGTATGTTGAGAGATAATGAAAGCATTCCATCTCTCAACAAATCCTTGATCATTTTGATGGTGTAATGAGCAATCAACACTATTGGACCCATCCGAGGCTTTTTGCCTCACATGTTGGTTAGGTATATCGATGCTCTAGTAGGATGGAGACCCTGAACTAAGCCACCCTTCACCCTTGTCAATAGAGTTGCCTTAGCTTTTGACCTTAGGCTCCATGAATTGTGATGCTTGCATGCATATTCATGAAACCTTTTTCGGCATGCATCATATTGTAATCAGGCAAACATAACATAAGAAATAGAACAAGGTAAAACCCAAACACTTTAAAAACCTAAATTGATGGTTTGGCACCTAAAACACATTAACATCACACACTTAAACCCGTGACCAATTATATAGAGGGAATACTTTTCCCTACATACCATTACATTCATACCCTTTTTTTTTTTCACAATTTTGTATTCTTACCCATTTTTCTATTTGTTTTTTTATTTTCAAGGTACCAATGGCCAACACCTCTAGCCCTTTTGACCAAGATGCGATGAGTACCTTTTTCACCAACCTCCTCAAGAAACAAGAAGAGACTTTCCAAGCACACTCACTACTGCCCTTAAAACACAAGCCGACACTTTCACCAATGCTCTCAACGCCCAGTTTGCCACCTTCATTAGTGCTCTTAACTCCCAAAGCTAATGCATCATTAATGAGGTCATGAAAATGACCAATGCCATCATCACTCCCACTCCCATTTGTGTTGAGCTCGCTTCCACTCAAACTGAAACTAGCCATGCCCTCGCTTTCACTCATCCCATTATTAATCTCACCAATAAAAGAAAGGCACCTGAGACCCCTACTTCTCTTGCACTAGATGCTATTGCTCCCACTCTCCCTCCCACTATGAATCCTTTTCAAAGTGGAGACTTCTCTAGCTTCCTTGAAGCTAAGAAATTGATGGAAAAGTTTGAAGCCATATAACGATCCATCAAGAATATCAAAAAGTATGAAGACATGATTGATGTTGATTCTCTTACTCTCTAAGTTTAAAATGCCTGTGATGGACAAATTCAATGGAACAGCTTGCCCTAAGGCTGGAAAGAAGAGCTTTCTCTGAGTTAGGCATGCCCCTAAGCGCTATCTATAAGAAAGCCTTATATGCCCATCTTGTTAAGCCTTTAAAGCCAAGAGCACCTCCCAACCCTTTGCCTAAGAGCTATAATGCTAATGAGCATTGCAACCATCATTAAGGGCTGGGGCACAAAACTGGTGCGTGCAAGGCTTTGAAGTATAAAATTCAAGACCTCATTGACAGCGGAGACATCATTGCTCCTAAATCCAAAGTCTAGCACCACCACCAATCCTCTTTTGAACCACTAAGCTCACCAGACAATCTCAAGCTTCACCAATAAATTGGTACTTTGAGAAGAATGCTAGCTTGCTTTGCTTGATTCCTCTGAGGTAATGTCTGAGTCATTTGAGTCTAAGTATAAATCTAAGTCTTTTGAGTTTGTTTCTATTGAATTTTTCTTTGAGTTTGAGTTCATTGGGTCTTGCCCTTTTGAGTCTATATTTTGCATTCTAGGCTTATCCTTTAATGTAACTATTGATGGGACTTTTATTAGTAATAAAAAGTTTGAACTTTTCAGTTTGCTTTAATTTTTTTGATTCATCTTTGAATGGGACATCTAAGAAAAAGAAAACAAAAGAAAAAAAACTAAAAACTAAAAAATTAAAAAAAAGAGAAAAAAGAAAAGGGCAAAAGAAACAATTAATTATGGCACAAAAAAAAAAATCATCACATCAACTAATTTGCATTGAAACTTAAAGACTTGGAAGGGACAAATCCAAGCATCGAAGTTCACAAGATCAAGACCTACACACACAAAAAGCCTATCCAACAGAAGCTGCTGAAAGTAAATTAGAG
Organism: Reutealis trisperma; assembly: GCA_947687605.1. NCBI lineage: Eukaryota > Viridiplantae > Streptophyta > Magnoliopsida > Malpighiales > Euphorbiaceae > Reutealis > Reutealis trisperma. Next base: position 164,280 of record CANTUT010000863.1, read on the forward strand.
GGCATCATGACCAGTTGAAGGCCATTGATAAAAAGAGAATGGATGCTTTGTACAAAATATAGGGCTATTAATAGAGACCTATCGGGCATTTCAACAAGAAAGTGAAAGATAAGTGTTTATGAGAAGGAAAAGATCGAAACTTTTGTTCATGATCTAAGAGGAAAGTTCAAACTGAATTAGGCCAGACCATACATGCTTAAGAAGATTCTATTAGATGGAGGTGCCATCTTCATGGACGTGGATGGAAGCAAATTATCCTATCCTAGCAACCTGGATTAGCTAAAATAATACATCATCCGAAGATGACATATGCATTTCATTTCTATTTTTCATGTATTTGCATTAGAACTACATGAACTTGATTCTCCTTAAAAGAAATGACTGATAAAAAAGTGATGTAAGGAATACATAGGCAGCCTGACTCGAGTGCGATCAAAATCATAATATAAAATATTTTGTTTGCATCGCATTCTCAATTTCACTGTGCCTAATAAATTATTCACTTAATTCATTTGCCTAAAAAAATAAGAAAAAAAAAGAAAAAAAGAAAAAAGAAGTAAAAGAATGCTCATTAAGCTAAAAACCCTAAAGGGCGGTTTAGACATAAATTAGAGCAAAAATAAAAGATGTCTCATTTAATGGTGATCAAATTTTGCAAAATGTAAGTCCATCATCATGATAAAAGGATAGCCCCTTCAATGTCCTCTATAGCTTATCCTATATGTGTAGTTCTATCAACTTGCAAGTATTTTGAACAAAAAGGAAAAAAAGTTATGTCTAAAGTCGTGGTCTACCCACTCTTTCTTTACATCCTAAAGTGCACATCTCTTGTGTCCTCATCAGGATCAGAGTTTGCCACAATCTCCTCAAATAAGCACACCTCTCCTCTAGGTCTCTATAACTCCCTTTGCTATAATAGTAGAAATACCAACAAAATTAGAACTGCTCACCACATTGGTATCGAAAACCTTCTCTTAAGTACTAGTGGTTTTGAAATTGTTCCCAAAAATCCTCCTCTACAGTTCATAAACTACAATACCCTTTTCTGCCCTAACTATAGCAGTACTTCTCTGAACCACCATTATAATATTAATATATTTTCTTACTATGGTCACAGTCTCCTTTGTCACCGCCATTACAATCTAAGTCAGTGTTATAGCCAGTGGTGTTACATCTCCTATAGATCCTCGAGTGTCCTTCAAAGATTAGGTTACCCCTTTGTCTATATTATTATCCTCTCGCCACTAATGGCTTCTCCTACAGCCTCTCCCTCCTCAATTGTATCATCCTCTATTACCCCTAACAAGATAGCCTAGTGCTCTTTCTTAACTGGCCAAACCACCTTTTATCAACCATTTTTCATATGTTTCTCAGTCAATTGCCTCAATAGCTAAGGTAATGGAAGTTGTGATCCACATAGACTCTAAGAAGGGAACAACTGGGGGCACATCTTGATTTTGCCTCAAAATTCTTATCCCCTAGTGGAAGGTCATTCAAACCAAACCCAATAAGTAAACTACTCGACAACTATGGCCTTGGTTATGAAAGATCCAATCCTTTACCATTTGCAGTACCAAAATGTGTCATCCAGGGCAAGCTACAAGCAACCATCTTATTAAATCTCTGATCAATTCTCAATAAGGCATATATAGACTGAAAAGCAAAGCCACCACCCAAAAATCAGCCATACCTGCAAAACAACCTAAAACCTAACCAGATACTAATAAAGCACCCCTAATAGAAAGGATAAGAGCAAATTAAATTTTTCTCACCTGAAGAATAACTAACCAAATAATCCATCTCTCTAAACCCTAAACAAATAAATCAAACCTCATCAGTGTCTTCGCTAGCACAACTTTAACCATAAAATGCCTCTGTTTCATCTACAATACCAATCCTGCCACTCTGGCATATCCCAATCAACGGGCCTGTGAAATAGGTATTTGAATCTTAAACAAAAAACCAAGGCCCTCATCCTAAGCCTTTGCCCTTTTATATCTTTCTGGTCACTAGGCTCATAAAACTTCTTAATCACAGTAGTCAAATTAACATGACCATTAGCAACCACCCTCTAGCCTATGACATCTCTTGAAAAATACAAAGAATGCCCGACTTTGAACTCTAGCACCATTAGAGTTGCCTCCGAGTCACAGTTAAGCCACAGCATTAAACTTCTCAAAGGTGGGACACAAGTCTTTGCCAGTACCAAAACAGAAAGTGCGGACCACTGGATCTCAAAACCTAAAGTAAGCCCTTAAAAAAAAAAACTCAGTCTACTCGAACTTCTCGTAATACCATAATGGCAACTATTCTAAACCAACCTAAGTTGAGTTTCTCAGTCCACAAATGCATATAGTTTCTAAAATATGGTTGCCATAGACACAAAAGTCACATGAAAAATTGATTGCATTCATAAAGCAAATGTGTGAATCCATGCAATCATCTATTATAAGTATAGAAGTTAAACCAAAGGTCTATGAATTTTGAAACATGCATTTATGAACATGCATCATCTATACACAAACATACAATGCATGTTCAACTATCTACAATGCATAATCATTCATAAGTCGAGCTAGTAGCCTCTCTAAAGCTAGCTAATACTTCCTCAAAGTTGATCTATATATTTTGAGGCTGACTAGTGCCTTCTCAAAGATGACATTTATTGAAGCTGACCAGTGCCACCTTAAAGCTGACTGACCCCTCTAAAGCTTATTGGCACCCCTTAAAGCTAACCAACATCTTTTCAAAGTTGACCGATACCTTTTTATCCAAACCCATCAATTTCCACCTATAAATTTTTAGAAACAATGACCTAGACATCCCTATAGTTCCTTTTCCATCCCTTTTATTTTTAAATTGATCATGTCCTCCACCTAAAAACATCTAAATTCTTAATTAGAAGTCAATCTGGTTCCTTTTTCTATCATCGTTCATCTTAAAGTCAACCATATACTTTACCCCAAAAATGTCTAGACAATGACATCCCTCTGGTTCCCTTTTTCCATCCATTTTATCCAAAATTCATATAATTTCTTCATTTAGAAATATCTGATCTAGACATCCCTTTAGTTCCTTTCCTTAGCTTTTCATCATAATCAACCATATCCATCAATTCACTCAAAAAATATCTAGCCATTAGTTTATATATTGGTTTGGTTCCTTTTCTCACTTCCATTTATTAGCCACATTTTCCACCCATAAATGTTTAGAAACAATTGTATTAACATCCTTATGGTTCTTTTCACTATCTTAATTTTTAACAGTGTCTCTCATCTAAACATGTCAAAGCACTGATTCTTTTCACCATCTTCATTTTTAACAGTGTCTCTCATCCAAACATGTCAAAGCACTGACCTAGACATCCCTTTGGTTTATTGCACCATCCCAACTCTTAGGTTCACAATCATCATAATTATTTTACAGTGTGAGGTCTCACTTGAGCACCGGTCTGATTCATTAAAGGGAATCGAAATGCTTATTTGGGAAAGAAATCATGAGGAAGCCCTCAGGCTTATCTTTGATAGGTTTGAAAATTATTTTTTAGAGTCGCCACCTTAATTTATTTTTTATTTAGGAAAATATAAGGAAAAAACTCGTTTGACTCCAATTATTACCCAAAGGAAAAAAGATCACTAGCCTCAAAACCAAAGAGAATTTGGGTAATTTAACAAAATAAGTTTGGCCAAGTAATATAAGAGTGACTTAAAATATATTTCATGAACAATTAAAATGCATTAACAATTTATAATATGCATGATCATTTAATCTACAAAGCTTATACACAATTAGAATTTAAAATAAAAGAGAGTCAAATTACAATGTAATCCAAACTTAGGGAATACCTCCTCTAGCCCTTATAGGTTATAGGGAAGTCACACATTCCCGAAACTAAACCTAATAACTAAAAAAGTAAGTGAAGAAGGTGATAGAGGGGAGTTGGTTAATTGTAGTTGGATTCGATGCTTGAACTAAGTATGCCTATGTATCCCTTTGAATGAGAATTAGAACCCACACAATTCTCCCTTCTTACAAAGGGGTTAGTTTAACCTAGCCACTTTATCATGTTTTGATTAATTGATTAAAAGAAGGTTGAGTTAATTAACTAATTTAATTGATCATCGAGTTGATTAGCTAGCAACCTAGATGAATTAATTTAATTAACTAACTAAAAGAGACAAGAAAATTTAGACAAAAGAAAATTAAAGGAAAAGAAGCTTACCTCGGATGGAGGGCGAAGACTGGCCTCAGACGGCAGGCGGCAGTGAGTCTCAATGGGCGACAAATAACCTCGGATGGTGGGTGCTGGCTAGCCTCAAACGGTGGGTGGAGGCTAGCCTTAGGTGGTAAATACGAGTCTTGGGCAAGAGACTTGCCTTGAACAGGCGGGTGAAAAGCCTTAAACTAGTCGGGTAAAAATCAAGGAGAAACTCCCCAACTCACTTTAAGAAGCAAAGAGCAAATGCAAAGCGGTTTGCTTGAAGTTATTCTATTCAAGCTCTAGAAGTTGGTCTTTTGAAGAGTAGAGAGGCTCTCTATATATAGGAGGAGGATTGAACCATAGAGGCACAAATTTCCAATGTGGGAAACAAAAATATGCTCAGACTACTGCAGAGGGGTTTAAGCGACTGCATAGGGCTGTGCGATGCCGCACAACGCTGTGTGGTACAGTATAGGTTCTTCTATCAGTTTTGCTCATTTTCGCCCGTTCTTACTCATTTCTCATCCATTTTACATGATTCTAGTTGTGTTGTACTCATTACTCAGTCCTAGATGATTTGAAAGGGTTCAAATGTTAAAAAGAAATATTTTAATTTTTCCATTTTGAGAGTTTTTGACTTTTGGAAGTTTGTTCAATAAGCCTAAGTGCTTCTAAGGTTCAAACACATACTAAAAGGTACAAAATTAAGGGTTCACATACAGATAAAATAATTCTGATGAGGGGGCAGTTATGAACCCTTAATTTTGCACCTATTGATCTAGTCTCACATTGACACCTATTATGTTTAACGTGCTACATAGAATAGTTAAAAAAACTTACCACGTCAGCTGATACTGGAATGACCGGTGGCGCCATTAGTCAATCCAATGGTAGAGGCCTGGTTGCATTGCAGGCCTCTCTGGTGGCTCGTATAACAACTCTATTTTTCATAATTTATGAATTTCTATTTTAATAAGGAAAATGCTTATTTTCAAGAAGTTAAGGAATGAAAATATTTTTGTATAAATTATTATGATTAATTTTAAAAGTATTGAAAAAAAATTATTTGTTTGGGTTATAATAATAATAATAATAATAATAATAATAATAATAATAATAATAATAATAATAATAATAATAATAATAATAATAATAATAATAATTTTAATGATAATAATAGTAGCATTTGTATAAATTTTTAAAAGGTTATATATATAAAATGAGGAAAAAGGAATTATATATTTATAAGAGTATAAACAGAAAAATGAAAAAAAAAAAAAGAAATAGAAGAATAGAATGGGGGTGAGAGTAGGGGAGGAGAAACCGAGAGGGAGAGGAGTGGGGTTCTGGCTGAGCTCCGACCGGCCAAACACAATGAAATTGGTATCGATCAACTCCTTATGAAGAGAGCTTCAGTTTAATATCAACCTTGTTCCTAACTCTCATCGGAACGCTAGATTAGAGAAATGGAAGAATAGAGTTTTTGACCTTTTTTTGGTAGAATGGCGGCGAGTGAGAGAAAGTGAAGGATATATTTAGACTCCTCATGTCGTACACTAACTACTGGTATCCTCGGACCGTGATTTGGCCACCGCTGGGATTTTTCGGTGATCAGGTTTCGGCAACCCCTAAAATTGTTGATTTCGAACAGAAGCTTCGACTCATTAAATTAAGTTGTATGGTATAAATCTCAACTCCTAATCATATATAGATAGTGATTTATGAATTTATTTGTGAAATTTAGGTAAATAGTTTATTACAAATTAAATAGCTAAATTGGATAATTAAATTGAGATAAATATTATTCATATGATTATTAAGTATATTGCTAACAAATTGAAAGATAAAAGTGAGATGTGATATGAAAATTGATTAGGTTGAATTGGTTGGATGGTAGTTTGATAATGAATAATAAAATTGGCAGATGGGATCATTTGATGTATTGGATGTTCAGGTGGACAATTGAATTGTGATATTTATTGAATTGATGTTTGTTGATTTTTAGGGGGATTAGCCTAATTTTAGGGGAAATGATGCTGAATTTTCATTAGAATTATAGGAAATATATAAGAATAATTTATAGAGAATTAATTAATGAAGATTCCGTGAATAGATTATAAGAGTAACAAGTAAAGGATTGAATCATAATTAATATGTGAATTGGGATTTTATGTGTAGGAGGAATTGAGTCGAGGACAGATGATTTGAGTGCAAGTGGAGATGGGTTGAACCTAACTAGAGGATATAGCGAGAAGAGGTGAGTAATTACAATCCTATTTTCTATTGCGAATTTGATATCGAAAACCGTATCATTGTAAAACCACCTTGCATGAAACATCTATCCATTTGAATTTCCTAATCACTATGAGAATCCCAAATAATAAGTCCTTAAAAGTTTCTTCCATTTGCTTATTGTAATACATATATGATTATTTGATTTCCTTTCGATAATATGATTAAACTACATATATATGTTTATTATGATTTTAAAAGTTATAAAGTATTTACTAAAATAGTTATTAATGAGTTTATAAGTGTTAAATGAGTTTTCTATTGATGAGTGTTTAAGTATTTTATATGAGTATATGCAGTCTCCTATGTGAGCACTTAAATTTGTTAAATTCTCTTATAGAAGATGTGATATTTGATTGTTTTTTCGTATATGAGATTTTATTAATAGACTATTAGTTTTCTAAAATGATTTAAGTTTCGAGTTTTAATGATGTATTATGAGATTTATTATTATTACAAGACTACAAGATTATCAGAATATTTAATGTATTACAAGTATTGAAATATATTGATTATTAGTATTTGTTATAAAACTAATTTGATGTGTTTTGTATTTATTATGAGCTCATATTGATTTTATTATGTGATTATTGTGTCTTTGAATGAGTAGAAATCTCCTAAACGATGAAGGGTAAATCATCGGACATTGTGCACATTGTACCTACGGATGGGGTATAACATCTGACCTCTTGCTAGGAGGAGTATAAATTCCTAGCCATAAGACCTAATCAGTCTCATGTTTATCACGAGCTATCACGAGAAATATTATGAGCCTATTACGAGATTAGGAGTTGATTTTTGTTCTCAGTTTTACATATTTTATCATGAGCAAAACTATATAGTTTTCTACAATATTTGCTATGAATTAGGAGATTATGAGAAGTTTTTTATGTACCTTGTATGATTATATAACGAGTTAATTTTATTATGAATCTTTGTAAAATTTTCATGAATTATTTCTTGAATTTGTATTTGAAGTGTATTGCAAATTATTCATACTTAAATGATAGTTTTCAAAATTTATTAAAGTATTTGTTATATAACTTGACTTTCAAAAGTATAATGAGTTATTGATATTGATAGTTAATTTCAAGAATAATAAATGTTATGTGCCATTCAATATGTATATTTAAATGTGTTATTGAAGCTTGATTTAAATTTCCAAAAGTGTTATCGGTCATTATTGTTATTCATTTTCTCTATCAACTAATATGTTTATATATATACATATAAATCAGTCAAATGTTCTCTTTGTTAACAAACCTTGAACACTGAGCCATGTGAACTATTGTAACATGATTTTTACTCATTGAGTCATAAACTCACTCCCCTTTTCCCAAATTTCTCTACAGGAGATTAAGAGTGATCAGTCCGAATTGAAGTATGAATTTTGATCGGAGATGGCATATGAGTAGAAGTATCTTTGAAGATATTTGTTATGTAATTTATACGCAAGTGTACGTATGTTTTGTTTAGTTGCTTTGTAGAGATTGATGTTAGTTGTATTATTGTATAAAATGATTTGTTTATATAAGAATGAGAAGTATGTATGAATTAATTGATAAATGTCAATGATGATATTTAGAAGAATGCATAGAATTGTATTATAGGATGGTGATGTGATTCAAGTTATGGTCATGGGGCAGTTTTGATGTGATAGTTGCAATTTGGTTGCTTGATACCATATTAGATTTGATAGCAGATAGTGGGTTCTATGAGTATTCGGTGCCCTTATAGCCACCCATGCCCTAGGACCGTCCATCCCAAAAGTCAGATGTGACAGCTGGTCCCCCTTTTGCTCTCCAAAATTTTGATTTTGCCCTTCAGCTTGATTTTTTTTTTAGCATTTTAAGCCTTATTTTTTTGGTCTTTTCACTTTTCCACTTCCCAAACTATCCTCAACCTATTTTCCTATAAATACCCCCTCCATTTCTTCATTTCACTCACCCCTGGAGTTAGTGCAAATAGCTATCCTCTAATTCCTCCCTTCTTCTCCCTCTAACACCTCTCTAATTAATTAATTAATTAATCTTTTAATTAATTAATTATCTTATCTAATCAAGTTAATTAATATTTTAATTAACTAAAACTCCTTTTTTTAATTAAAATTAATCACTTAATTAATTAATTAATTAATTAATCTTTTTAAGTAATTCCTTTTTTCAAAATCAAATTAATCCTTTTTTTAATCCACCATTCATCCAAATTAATTAATTAATCATTTTGACTAATTAATCATTTTGATTAATTAATTAATCCATCCATTCATCACATTAATTAGTTAATTAATCATTTTAATTAATTAATTAATCTCCCAATCAATCCAATCACTTGCTCCCGATAAAATGGAATTTCGGTCTGGTAAAACTCTCTGCCCGCTAAAAGCAAAGATATTAGCCTTTTTCCTTCACGCTCTAAACACCCAAACCAAAATCAATCTAATCAACCCCTTAAACCCTTCATTTAACTGTGGAACGAATTATGTGGGCTTTGATCCCCATTCAATGGGATACGTAGGCATGTTTGAAATTTAAATCCAAATCTCAAATCCAATTCCAAATTAATTCCATTTTCCATTTATTTTCAATTGTAATTATCTATTTTTATACTTTTTATAAATTTGAGTAATTATTTATTTTATTATTTTGGAGTCAATAAGCGATTTTGTAGTTTCCTTATAATCCATAAGTACTAGAGGGAACACTCTCCTTGGCTTATGGATGTTTATTTGCTTTATTTCTTAAATTTTTTCATGCATTTTATACCTATATCATGTCATGCATTTTAATTATTATCTTATAATTGCAATTCATGAAACCAATTTTTAAGTCAAATTAAACTGAAGAGTCAAATCATGATTATTTAACTGAAAACCTAGTCCCCGAGCTCAACTTGGTTTGAGGCTAGTGATTTTATCCTTGGGTAAATTAATCAACTAAATTAATAAATTGGAGTCACGAATGGGTTTTTCCTTAATTGTCTCATTTTAGAAAATAAATTAAGGTGGCGACTCCAAAAATCATTTTTCAAACCATGAATCAATTTTCTGAGTGATAATTGTTCTAATCGTGAGCACCAATGTTGATTCTGTAACCTCTTTAAAAGTCACTCACCTTTCCTTAAGGCAAATTACCCCGGGCGATAGAGGGACATTCAGGCAAGGTCTCACACTACTATATAAGATAAAGATTACATTACAACTGAATCGCAATGCAGAAATTACTAAAATCATGTATAGGTTTCCAATATGTACTTATGGTACAGGCTTGATGTTTTCTACTGTGGACATTTGGGGCAATGTTGATTTAGAAAGATGATAGATATTACTAGGCAATTTTCGTACTTGCAAGTGCTTGAGTTGTTCATTGAATATACTGAGGGTGAATCTAATATACAATTATGAAATGAAATAGAACCTTCTACTCAAACTAATTTTGAGATCGATGGGTCAAGTCATTGTATAGAGATAATAATAGTGAAGAGAATAAGGAAAATTTAGTTGTAGGAGATATAGATGAGGTAGATGGAGAGGATGAAGAGGATGAATGTACTAATATGAATAAAATTGTTGTCCATGATGAAGATGCCTGCATTGATGGGAACAAATATACAAAGGAAGATGATGAAGATTATGAAGAAGATAAACATATGTCGGAAGAAAAGGATGAAATTAGTAATGATCTAGAAAGTAGCAATATTGATGATGAAGAGGTTGAATATTTTGATGATAATAATGAAGATGAATGTGATAACTGGATGACTTTACATATCGAGTTGAAAATAGTTTGCAAAGAACATCACATGTTTATAGGAAAATTACTTAGAATATACTAATTCAAATGTTGTTCCAATCGCGGTGAATCAGAAGGAACAAAATAGTCATAGTGTTTTATGGGATCCTTCTAAAGAATTCTATAAGGGCATGGTATTTGAATCTAGGGATGCTTTTAAAATAGTAACTAAAATATATTCCACGAGGGTGCAACGTCAATTTCGCAGTTCAGACACTTAAGAAAATATAATTGTATTAATTTATGGTAGTTGAACTGATTATCAATGGAGATTGTGTGCTACAGCAAAAAAGACAAGATTTTTTTAGGAGATCTCTAGCTATAATAGCCCTCACATGTGCAATGATGCTTCACGAACTCAAGATCATAGAAATTGTGATGCATCTTTGATATCAACATACATTCAAAGTATGTTGGAATAATAACCTGGTATAAAA
>CANTUT010000864.1:0-182500 GCA_947687605.1 Reutealis trisperma
ATATATATATATATATATATATATATATATATAAAATTATAGAATTCCATAAAGTTTATAAATTATTAACTAGCTCTAATAACTTAAAATTCTTATAAAATCATAAATTTGCCGTATATGAAGAAATTCATTAATTATGTAAACTTTATCAATTATTTGCTTATTAAATTACCTTATAAACACTTTAACTTAATTTAACTATATAATTGAAATTAATATAACTTATATATACTAATATGTAGAAACATATTTAAGGGAAATATATAATTACTTATTTTGATATCTATTTATTTAAAAATAATATAAAACTTATAAAAATTATTTTATTTAATTCTTGCTTACAAATAAAGGCTATTAATTACAATTAAGTTTTTTATAATATAATTTCTTCTCAATAAATTCTAATAATATCCAATTGATTTATCTTTATAAAAATTATTTTCAATTAATTCATAGTATTCCTGATAATAATTAAATTTCCTAATTTAATTCCAATAATATAAACAAAATCTATATTAACTTATAATCATAAATATTCATAATAATAATAAACAATCTAAATACAAATATCTAATACAAAACAATTTGAATATAAATAATTCAATCGAATTTGAGGGTTTTGAGCTTATCCAAGCAGAATTCAATCAAATGAGGGTCAAAATTTGCATCAAAATGATGAGACGAAGCTGGTGGAACTGGGTTCTTGTGTAACCACTACTCGCCGCCACTGCTAGTGGTCCTGGAGGTCGTGGAAGGTACCATTCGACTTGTTTCATTACTAGAAATTTGTTGGTGGTATCCTATTCCCTCACTGGCCATCATCTCTCCAGAATCTGCTCTTAAAGTTTTGGTGGCCCAATATTCGATCTCCACTTCCAACGAGTTTTAGAGGACGAGATAGGTACAAATCGAAAGCTCTTAGGACAAAGATTCAAATGGCATAAGTCTCACTCAATTTGGCCGTCTGAATTTGGCTGAAATCTTCCTCAAAATTTTTTATTGCCAGAAAATCTTCTCCCTGATAGTGTGCCATTGTCCGTCATCGATCCATGGCACTGTCACTTCATCTGCAGTTGCCAAATGGTGGGCTAGTTGGTGGCGGGGGTGGCAGTGGGCCAGAGACATGCAGATTGGAGCTTCCTTCCCTTGCCCATCTCTCGTTCGCTCTCTATTTTTCTATTTGTTTCTTTCATTTTATTGATGGCTTTAGACAACTCAACCAATCAAATGAGCTGGTTCTATATATTTTTTTTAATAATGATAATCTAAACTTTTAATAATCAAGAAAATTCAAAATTAATATCCTGTTAACTTTAATTGATAATTCATTAATAATAGTAACTTGGTTTAATAATTAACTTCCCTCAAAATGAATAATAATAATAATAATAATAATAATAATAATAATAATAATAATAATAATAATAATAATAATAATAATAATAATAATAATAATAATAATAATAATAAACTTTATAAATAAAATATTAAAATTAATATTTATTTAAAATTATGATTTGAAATAATAATAACATACATTTAATCATTTTAATTTACTATTTCATAAAAATAATTTTTCTTACATTTTGAAATTTAAATAATAATAATAATAATTTAAGTGAATAAATGATTTAACTCTAAATTACAAATAATAATATCTTTTACTTTAAATATTTTTTCTTCTTAAATCAACTTATAATAACCAATAAAATTTTAAATTAACTATTTTATAATAACATGGTTTCTTTACATTAATTTCATATATTTAACATTAAAATAAAGTTATAATTAATAATATATTTTCAAATTCATAAAAATTCAAAGTTCTAGAAAAGTGTAAATTTCAAGTATAATGTCACAATATAATTAAATACTTATATTCCATATGAAAATAGAATTTTCTAAAATAAATAAAAATTTGGATTATTATAGATAATATCCTGAATAACATTTTTGAAATATTCTATGAATCATAGTACTTATAGTATTTTTTTTCCTTTGACTTCTTCTTTTATAGGCATTTGGTATCCCACAAATAGCGTAATGAACTCCTCTTTGAGGAGGAAGTCAAAGATCTTCTTGGTCTTGCTCACATCAAAGTCATATTGCATAAAAGAATTTTAAGTCTTTTTCTAAGCCTCTCCATTTTTTAGTGGTGGCCGGAATGGATAAAGTCAGGACTCAAAATTGGCAAGGTCAACAATAGAAATCTCTTGGCTATTAATTTCTTAGAAATAAGTCCCTATAGCCTTCTTCTTCATTTTGTTGTCTTCTCTTAATAGTTCTTCATACTCTGCAACTTTAGCAGCTAGTTCATAGAAGTTCCTAAACTCCATTCCTTGGAACTTCTTCCTTAACTCTATGCCAAGTCCTCTTCATGCCATTTTCATAAACTCAATCTCTAATAAGAAGACTTTACACCTACTCCTCAGCGTATTAAAGCTAGCAATAAATAGATCAATAGACTCTCTACTTTTTTGAGTCATTTTGGATAGTTCTGCCACTCATATCTCAAGTTTAACTTTAAAAAATTAGATATGGAATTATCTTTCCATCTCCTAGCATGAGAACATGGAATCTCTTGGTAGTGTTGAGTACCATATGAATATTGGACCCATTAATGAATTTGGAAATAGTCTTAGCTTATAAAAAATAAAATTTTAATAATTTGTCAACTTATTACATTATATTATGAACCTAGCAATGTGTTCTAATATTGATTGTCTATCCTCTCCAGAAAATAGTGTGAAGTATAGGATACAATATCCTCTTGGGTAGGGATTCTTGTGATATACAGTCCAAAGGTGTGGCTTATATAATTTTGGCTTGTGAATATGATATAAGCCTAGACCATATAGCTTTTGAATAGCCTTTCTAACAGCATTCAAATTCACTTAAGCTAAAGAAGGAGCTTGAGGAAATTGAGCAACTCCAGGTATATGAACTCCTATTTCAACCCTTTAATTGCCCCTCGAGCCTTATGTATATTATGCCTCTTCTCCATTGTAGGATGCAGGATTAGTCCTCAAGCTATGTGCAATTAGAATTGTTATGGTTGTGGTTGTGTAGGCCTATCATTATTAGGGCAGCCGATATTGATTGGAATTCTTGGCAAACTCTGAGGCTCCTTCCTTTGTTATAGTATAGGATGACATTCTGTTGGAAATAAATCATTAGACTCCACAAAGTCTAAGGTATCCCTATAGGATTGTCTAATAGGCTAGTTGAGACTAGCAGTAGCCCCACCAGAATTATGAGACAGTTCAAAAATTATTTGCTCCAAAAGAGTCCTCATGTCCACCATTGCCTTTCCCATAAAACCCTGTTAGAGAATCAAGTTGGGCATTAATTCTTGGGAAGCAGTAAGTATTGGAGTCTCCTAAGTTGTCTTTTCTGGAACTTCATCAATCTAACATGGACCGTGATCTTTTTCAAGTTGTTCAACAATTTAAGGCATAAATCCAAGTGTTATTTTGTAGTCATTTCCTCTGCATCCCGAGATTTAACTTTAATAACTTCTTTATCTTTACTATTTTTCTTTAAAGACATTGCATGACAGTGGTCCCATTCGGTATGCCAAAATTATACTATTGCCCTTATTTGACTAAAGTAAAAAATTAAGCATGTCAAAGACTCTTGGAAGTCTCACTCATATCTAACTTTTATTAAATGATTGTGTAATAGACTAAGAGATCTTAAGTCTTTAAAAGAATTTGGATAAGCTAGATGAAGATTCTCCAACTATCACAAAATGAACCAAAGGCTTGTAATTGAAAAAGTAAATGCTAATTTATATTAATATAATTGTGAATACATTAAATACAAAGGAAAAATATCAAAATTAACTAAAGTAAATGACAAAAGCCTTAGAGGCTTGGGAATTTTGACAAGAAAATTGACAAAAGCTTGTAGCTTGAATTTTTTTTGCTATCTGCTTGATAGTCTTGTGTTTTGAGTATTAATTGTTAGTCAATTCCTCCCTTTTTCCCTTGAAGGCTTCTTGATTTTATAATACCTAACAAATAATTAGATCTTTTAGTTTTAGCTTCGCGTTTTCCAACATCCCATGGTAATAATTAGATCTTTTAGTTTTAGCTTCACGTTTTCCACTAGCCCATGGTTCCTCCATTTCCTAAAATGTAGTCTCAAGCTCCATGATTAGACTCTCAGCCTCATGATCTTCAGTCCCTTTTATATCCAGTCTTCCTAGAGTCTATTATGTGCTAATTTTAATGGACTCCAATAATTATTCAGGCCTTAATTTATGGTCTAAAATAATTAATATCATTTTGGCCCGATAATTAACATCCAAAATTTAAGGACAGCAAGTCCATCACATTGCTATCGAGTTCATCGCTTTGTTTTCTCTACACTGAGTCCTTGCCTTATCTCTCCACATCAAGGACCTCGCCTCATCTCTCCACACCGAGTCCTTGCCTCATCTCTGCACATCGAGTCCTCACCTCATCTCTCCATATTGAAGACCTTTGCTAAGTATGATAAGGGCAATTTGGCTCAAAAAGAAGACATGAGCATGCTAAAGTGACATATCCATGTTTAATTTTACTTTTTTCATAAAAAAGGCGAACAAGGGATGTTGTGAATGGCTAACACAGGCGTGTTCTACTAATGGCATAGGCATGCTGATTTTAACACAATGTTTTAAAAAACTAGACTAGACCGGCTTATTCAATCAGTTGAATTGGGAACTGTTGACTAGTCTGATTTGGTTCATTTAAAAAATTAGATTTTCGGTTAAATCACGCTTTGACCAATTCTTTATCATTTTTGACTAATTTTAACCAGTTTTTAACTAGTTAGACCTCTACTAAAGGAACATACCAAAAAATTAAAAAAGAAAAAGAAAAATGAAGATAATTTATCTAATTGGTTGGACCATCAATTCAACCAATCAGATAGGTTGAACTGCAAACTAGTAACCTAATCGGTCTAATTTTTTAAATATTGTTTTAACATGTGCTAATTTTAATGCGCTTCAATAATTATTTAGACCTTAATTTATGAGCCCAAAATAATTACTTCCTTCATTCCAGTTTGTTTGAGACATATATTTTTATAAAGTTTAAGATTGTATTAAATAATATGTTATTTTTCTTTTATGTCTTTTATTAAATATAATTAAATTTTATTTTCTTGAAACTTTATGGGGAAACTGAATTAGAATCCAATGATAAAATGTATATAAAAGGTAAAAAAAATGTTAACAATAAAAACGATGCATACTTTTTAGAATATTTCAAAAAGAAAAATGTTTTAAATAAAATAGAACAAATGAAATAATATTATTTTGATCCGATAATTAACACCCAAAATTTATGGCACTATAAAATTTTATATCTCAAAATACATTGCTTTACAAATTATTTTCTTTTCCATCGTGAGAAATGAGATATAATATCATCTTTTACAAAGATAAGTTTTGTTCATAAGAAACACAAATAATGTTTGGATAATGTGAAAGGCTAGAGAAAGAAACTACAATAAAGGTTTTATAATACAAATAATTAACTTCATAATTGTGACCAATTGAGTTGAAGATCACAGTTGTTCAATATGATTACTTCACGTGCTGTGATTTTAAAGTTAATATCAAACTCTTAAAAAAAAATTATAGAATTCATTTATTGATTAAAAAATCAATTTAATTCAACGATCGACTAATATGTGAATCTCAAGATCTCTTTGAGGAAAAAAAAAAAAAAAAAAAACTCATGATCTCATCTGATCCTTAGTTTCTGACGTACATCATTACATGAGAAAGTAATCTTCTATCTCCAAAAGTGAAAAAAATTAAGTTTTCATGAAATAAACTATTAAAACAAAGACATCAATGCCTATTTTTTATATACTATTATTGGGAAGAATAAAAATTATATAATCCTTCTCAAGAAAAACAATATGATTGTTATTCAAGGTTACATTTTGAATTTTTTTTAATAATAGAGAGAAAATTAAATTTAAATTTATTATTCAGATTATTAGACTATATCTTAATATGCGATTATATTTTGAACCTATCAAGTACTTTTGGAGCAATTTTATATATTATTTTGTTGCTTATTATGAAAATTATTATTACATTTATGTTTATGATATAATTCTAGAATAATTAAATTAAATAAAATATATTCAGAATAAAGATATCAATGTAATCTATTATGTTTTTTGTACTTTTGATAGTTTAACCAAACACAAATACATTATGTTACTAATAAATTTTTATTTTCAATCAAATATAATAATTAAATATTTTCGAAATTATTCGTTTAAAAATTTACTTTTCATCGAATGCTTGTAGAAGGAAATTGAAAATTTTGAAATGTGATTCTTCTTCTTCTTCTTCTTCTTCGTCCTTTCAATAAAACTGGGTGTTGATTAAACATTTTTATAAACAATAAAACTGGATTGTTGATCAAACATTGTTATAACTAATATATAATTTGAAGTCATATGACACTTTTTCTATATTTTGTAAATTATTTACTCTAAAAAAACTACTATATTTTCTAAATTAAAGTAAGGATAAAATTGTCAAAAATACTTTTTTTTTATTCTCTTCCCTTTCACTTAAATAGCAATGGATAGGGAATGGGTAAAATAATATAATATCATTATCCATACCAAAAAAGATATATGTCTACTTATATCCACATTCATATCTATTTGGATAATAAATTTCAAATACGTTTCCATACCAATAGGATTTTGGGTAACTCGCAGGTAACCGATTACTCGAATAATTATCAAGTTATTTTTAAATATATACGTAAATTTAGAATATTTGATTTAAAAAATAAAATGAATTTGTATAATAAAAAACATAATAATTTAGGATAATTGATGAATATCCCGAATTTCTATTTATTTTATAAAATCTTATTTTGTTCAAAAATGTAATGTTTTATTATTTTCTTTATTTAAAGCAGAAATTGAAATTATACTTTTACTAAATTTTATATATTTTATGAATTGAAAATGTATTATTAATTGTAATTTTATTTAAATGTTATATATGTGTATAAGATTGAAGAAATAATTACATAAATGTGAAGATATTTTGTAGTTATTTTAAGAAAAAGTATTTATTAAATAAAATATTATATTTTTGTCCTATTGAGGTAATGAAATTGATATTATTAGTATTTTTTTATATTCTAAATTATATTTACAAGTTAAGTTATTTATCCATTAATTTAATTTTAGTATTTTTTGAAATTTCAAATTAGAAAAATATTTATATATTTACTTATGAAAATGTTTAATTGAATTTTATTTAACAATTATTAAAATTTTATAAGGATTAATTCTTATATAAATTAAGATTTATTATTAAGATTATTATTGTTAACATAAGTTGTTATATATATATATATATATATATATATATATATATATATATATATATATATATATATATATATATATATATATATATATATATATATATATATATATATATATATATATATATATATATATAAGAAGAGGAAGATGTGAGCCATCTGATTGGCTAGAAAGGAAACAGTCAATCAGATGGTTGAGGGAAGTACAGAACAAGAAATAAAAGCAGAGAGAGCGGAGGAGAGAGAAAGAGTGTGGTGATGTTGCGCTAATCGAAGACCTCCGGCCAACGGTGTCGAGCACCACCACCACCACCTTGTAGATCGATGTCCAGCGAGTCTGAGGGAGGTGACTGCCATCAGAACCGAAGAGTTTTGGAGGCATACTCGCATAATGAAGATTCCCAGCAACCGAAGTTTCTAGGTTCATTTTCCAGTGATCCTGATATCAGACGACAACGATTTTGGTGTCATTTTCCTCCTCTCATCTTAAGCTTCAATCTGGCACCTGTCTCGCCCTTTAAAAGTTACCGAAGAGGAGATCGAAGTTGTAGAGGCCGAAACTTTGAAAAAGTTTTCCAGCGAGTGGTGATGATTTCTGAGCTCATGGCGTCGAGGCGAACTTAATATTGTGAAAATCGCCTGGATCCACCACCAGAAGTGGAAGCACGTGGTATGGCTCGTGGAGCAGATCTAGTAGCTCCATTTTATCATTCTAGTGTGATTCTCAATGTTCGTTCGATTAGATTTTGCGAGGGTAAATCTGAACTTATGAATTTTAATTATTTTGAGTTATAATTGATATAAATTATGTTATTAGATTTTATTAGTAATTGTTGATGTTATGATTTGGATATGTTGGTGTTGTTGGTTATGGTTTGGGAGGACCCAAGAGGGGTCACTGATGTTGTATTGAATTGTTAAGATTATTTAGAAGTGGTTATTTTCTTTATTGCAATTGGAAAATGTTCTAGTTTAGGGGAGATTCTACCGAAATTCTAGCAAAAATCTCAAGAATCATTTAGTTATGTCTTATTAGATGAGTCATCCTTTTCTGATAATATCATCTATTGTTTAGGTGTCAATGCCTTCAGCGTCTTCTCGATTCTAAAGGTTGCACTTCAAAGGGAGAGTCAGCTAAGAGTGCCATCAACTAGGTGAGTGATACTCTCTAATATATATATCATTTTCTTTTCATGCCTCTGCATTTATTGTATGTGTATATATATATATGCATAGATGCATGTTAACATTTGATTGTAGTTGATGAATTGATATTTATTATTACATAATGATTGTGGTTGACGGATGGATATCGGGAGGATATAGTACCATTTAGGACTTATGGATATGATTATGATTATGATGACATTGAGAAGATAAGTTATGACTGATGGATGCTAGTTGGGCTTGCTCATTGCCAGGGCCACTGCTAGTCGGGTTAGGACTGTGTGGTACAGACCAGTGTCAGTCTGGTCCACTGGATATAAGAGAATTTATTGGATTAAGAGAGCCAAGATAGGGGGATCGGCTCTCCATATTGATGATTAGTATGATACTATCACGACCCAAATCCGAGGCACGTGACCGGCACTGGGGCACAGGAAAGCGTAAGGCTACCGGTGTCCCCAGTCAGCCTAAACAGTAACCTCCCAAAAAGAAAAATAAGGAATAACATGTGATTATAAAAACAATATCTCAACTGAATTTCCTTGCTACTCCATCTGCCAACAGGTTATTCAATAATCATAATATCACAATAAAAGATTTCCATAACAGTGCCATAATTATTTACAATAATAGTAATCAATATCATAAACATTGTCGGCAGAGAGTTTATTCACAATATAAGCCAATAGTTTTAGTGATATAATAATCTAACCCCAATACTGTAATTGCAGAAATCTACCATAATATCACAATAACAACATATTACATATACTCTGTCGAGGAAGGAGACAGAGACCAACGTGATAAAGTTACAACAAGAGGCTCAACCTGTAACTTGAAAAAAAATAATAAGGAGACAGGGGTGAGCGTCTCAACTCAGTGAATGATACTGCTAACATGCAAACCTGGTGAGCCAGATGTAAACAAGTATACATGATATGCAATTATGTCATCCAACATCCAATCATAACAAAGCATGCAAGGGTGGAGTTTAGTCCACAGAAGCCACGCTAAAATCCATCTGAGGGAGCCAATCCTCATATAATGGCTCTCTTAATCCAATAACCTGTCTCTTATATCCAATCCAAGAGGCCCGGCCGTCACTGGTCTATACCACGCAGCCCTGACCTGACTGACAGCAACCTTGGCGATGAGCAGGCCCAGCCGACATCCATCAGTCATAGCTCATCTTCTCATACTCATCATAGCCATATCATAACCCAAAACCTAGGTGGCCTCTGTATCATTCTATCTCCACCCAACATACACAGAGAATATGCAGCACATACTTAAAATGTCAAATACAACCAGATGTCAAGATAATTGTATATGTATATACATTCCATTATGTGAGCATCATTAAATATATTTGTAAATACAATCAATGCAATGCATGATTAACAGGAAAATATATTAGAAGTATCACTCACAGTACAGAAGGGCAGAACTGAATGTTCACAGACTGCGGTTGGGGGCGGCCAAAGGCACACTAGGACGATCTATACAGTAAAATGAACAAGATTGTCAGAGTATGAATATACTGACCAGGAAAATACATATTTCCTATATAGACTGTCTAATCTTTCCCAAAGGCTTAATTCTTTCTAACACACCTTACATCTATTAACTGTTAAACAGAACGTAATAATATACCACAAGCTTGCACAAACTACGAGAAACGCTACTCACCACAAACTCACCGAAAAACGTGAATGTCGACCGATCGACACAAACTTACTACCAACGGAATTGCCTTAGCACGAAGAATCCAAAAATATAATCTGTTTCGCCTGGTTCACCGGAACCCACGTTGGCAGTCCGGTCGATCATCGAAATTCGACTAATTTCCACATTATCCAAAATTAGTAATTTATATACCAAAATAAAGCTTAGAAGAAGAGGAGTCCGATTGTACCAAAATCACCTTGAACGGACGTCGGAACTGGCCAGAATTTAGCTCAGAAGTTTCTGCCGGCGGACGGTGCGGCGGCTGGAGACGGCGGATGGCGGCGATCTTCGGTGGACGGCTTGCTCGACACCCCAGGAACCTTACTAGGTGGCGCGTGTCAGAATCCGGCAGCCGGACGATGGTCGGACGGCTAACAGATTCTTCTCTTCCTTCCTCTCTCTCTCTCTCTCTCTCTCTCTCTGGCTTTATGTTTTCACCCACTGTCGTCCCTCTCTCTCTCTCTCTCTCTCTCTCTCTCTCTCTCTCTCTCTCTCTCTCTCTATATATATATATATATATATATATATATATATATATATATATATATATATATATATATATATATATATATAAATAGTTACAATAATAATAATAATAATAATAATAATAATAATAATAATAATAATAATAATAATATAGTTTGCCAAAATATTTTATTAAAAACAATTTACTAAATTTAAATTCAACATCATAATAATAATAAATTGGAAGAAGTTGCTGTATTAAAATAAATATTTTCTGTCACTATCACAATATTTCAAAATTTATAACTTATAAAAATTCATGATATTACAATCTCCCCTCCTAAAAAGAAAATTCGTCCCCGAATTTTAAAATAATGATATGATATTGAAAATTTCGTATAAAATAGTAGGTCATATTTCATTAAATACACAATATACCCATAAGATACTCAAAATACAACATTAAACATATCAAGTATATTCAAATAAATATGGGTATTTATCTCTCATCTCAGCCTTAACCTCCCAAGTACACTCCTCAGTCGTATGGTTACTCCACAAAACCTTAACCATAGGAATCTCTTTAGAACGAAGACTTCGAACTTGCAAATCTAACACAGCTACAGGAATCTCTTCGTAAGATAGGTTTTCGCAAACTTGAATCTCTTGAGACTGTAGAACATGAGAAGGGTCGGGAACATATTTCCTTAACATAGAAACATGGAATACAGGATGGACATGAGAGAGGTCTGGTGGCAAGTCCAATCGATATGCAACAGCTCCAACTTGTTTGATAATCAGATATGGACCAATATACCTTGGTGCTAGTTTCCCCTTTTTACCAAATCACATTATTCCTCTCATGGGGGAAACTTTCAGAAAAACAAAATCACCTACTTCAAATAACACATCCTTTCGCCTGTGATCCGCATAGCTCTTCTGTCTACTAAAAGCGGTTCGCAATCGTTCTCGAATTATGGGGACTTTTTCTAAAGTTATTTGTATCAGCTCTGGTCCCGATAGTTATTTTTCTCCTACTTCTTCCCAGCATACAGGGGATCTACACTTCCTACCATACAGAGCTTCATATGGTGCCATACCAATACTAGCGTGATAGCTATTATTATAAGCAAACTCAATCAGTGGCAAGTGTGAGTCCCAATAACCTCCAAAATCAAGTATGCACATACGCAACATATCTTCCAATGTTTGAATCGTTCTCTCAGACTAACCATCTGTTTGAGGATAGAAAGCAGTACTAAAATCCAATCTGGTACCTAAAGCATCTTGTAATGATTTCCAGAATCTCGAAGTAAACTGAGGTCCTCTGTCTGACACTATAGAGACTGGTACACCATGCAGACATACAATTTTCTCTACATATAATCTCGCATATCTGGCAATCGAATAGTTAACCTTCACAGGGAGAAAATGAGCTGATTTAGTTAATCTGTCCACAATCACCCAAATGGAATCATAGCCCGCTAAAGTCTTAGGTAGACCAGTTACAAAATCCATGGTTATTCTTTCCCATTTCCATTCAGGAATGGGAAGAGGTTGCAACAATCCAGAGGGTTTTTGGTGTTCCAATTTTATCTGCTGACAGGAGAGGCATCTAGAAACAAACTCTGCAATATCCTTTTTCATACCATTCCACCAATAAACACTTTTCAAATCACGATACATTTTGTTAGATCCTGGGTGAACATTATATGCTGCAAGATGTGCCTCTTCCAGAATTTCTTTTCTCAAATTATCCACATCGGGGACGCATAAACGCGAACCAAAACGAAGCACTCCATTATCATCAATCGTGAAATCACTATTTTTCCCCTTATGCACTTCCTCAATAATGCTGCATAACTGTGGGTCGCGCCACTGGGCCACCTTAATTCTTTCTACTAAGACTGAGCGAACTATAAAGTGTGCCATCAAGATCCCAGTACTATGTACTTCCAACTGTAATCCATCATCAAACAAGTCCATCAACTCTTGAACTATAGGTCTTTTATGAACAACAATGTGGGCTAAACTTCCAGAAGATTTTCTACTTAAGGCATCTGCTACAATATTTGCCTTGACAGGATGATATAAAATGGTACAATCATAATCCTTAAGAAGTTCCATCCACCTTCTCTGTCTCAAATTTAAATCCCTTTGATCAAAAATATACTTTAGACTCTTATGATATGTATAAATCTCACAAGTCTCCCCGTATAAATAATGTCTCCAAATCTTTAATGCAAAGATTACTGCTGCCAGTTCCAAATCATGAGTGGGATAATTCTGTTCATGCTTCTTTAACTGACGATAAGCATAGGCAATTACCTTACCATGTTGCATTAAAACACATCCCAAACCAATTCTTGACGCATCACAGAAAACAGTGAAACCACCAGTACCCGAAGGTAATGCTAGAACTGGAGCCGAAGTAAGACAATCCTTAAGCCTCTGAAAGCTTTCTTCACATGCCTCCGTCCAATGGAACTTAACATTCTTTTGGGTGAGACGAGATAAAGGAGCCGCTATCCTAGAAAAATCCTGAACAAAGCGACGATAATACCCTGCCAAACCCAGAAAACTATGAACTTCAGTAACGGTAGTAGGTCATGCCCAATTAGTGACTGCTTCCACCTTTTTGGGATCTACAGAAATACCATCTTTAGTGACTACATGCCCCAAAAAGGCCACACTGTCCAACCAAAACTCACATTTAGAAAACTTAGCATAAAGCTGATGATTTCTCAAGGTCTGGAGAATTATTCTTAAATGTTGGGCATGCTCTTCGGGTGTTCTTGAATATACCAAGATATCATCAATAAACACAATAACAAAACAATCCAAAAAGGGTTTGAAAATCCGATTCATTAAATCCATAAATGCTGCTGGTGCATTAGTAAGTCCAAAAGACATTACTAGAAATTCATAATGCCCATAGCGAGTCCTAAATGAAGTCTTAGGAATATCTTCTTTTTTTATTTTCAATTGATGATAACCCGAACGGAGGTCAATCTTCGAAAAACATTGGGCACCATGAAGTTGATCAAACAAGTCATCAATTCGGGGAAGCGGATACTTATTCTTTATAGTCACCTTGATCAATTGTCGATAATCAATACAAAAGCGCAGTGACCCATCCTTCTTTTTCACAAATAACACAGGAGCACCCCAGGGTGAGGTACTAGGACGAATGAATCCCTTGTCTAATAAATCTTGCAATTGTTCTTTCAATTCCTTCAATTCTGCAGGTGCCATTCTATAAGGTGGCATAGATATAGGATTTGTCTCTGGTACTATATCAATACAGAATTCTATCTCTCGGTCTGGAGGCAAACCCGGAAGCTCGTCAGGAAAAACATCAGGAAATTCATTCACCACATAAACATTCTCTAGTTTCCCAACATCCTGAGAAATATCCCTTACTAAGGCTAAATAACCTTGACACCCACGACGCAACAACCTTCTAGCACTAATTGCTGATATAAGGTTACAAGGGGCACTGCACTTATCCCCACAAAAAGAAAAATCTATATCACCAGGTATACGAAAAATAACCTCTTTGTTACGACAATCAAGGGTAGTAAAATGAGTCGACAACCAATCCATTCCTAAAATTACATCAAAATCCATTACATCAAGTAGAATCAAATTAGCAGGGAGAACTCTACCCTCAACCCAAACAGGACACGCCAGGAATATCGTGTCCACTAATAAAGTATCACTCATAGGGGTGGCAACTGACAACGGACACTCTAAACTAACAGGCATAATATTAAGTTTTACTGCAAAACTGGGGGAGACAAAAGAATGTGTAGCACCCGGGTCTAATAACACATGAGCCTCAAAAGAACAAACAGAAAGAGTACCTGCTACCACTGCATTAGAGGCCTGGGCATCCTGCTGAGTAAGGGTATAAACCCTAGCATAACCTGGTTGTTGTCCTCCACTCATATGACTCGAGACAAACCCTTGGCTCCGACCTCTACCTCTTGTTCCTGAGCCACGGCCCTGCTGGCCACCAAATCGTCCACTTGACGACGAAGGGTGCATGGGTTGAGTAACACTGGCAAAAGATCCTTAGGTAAACCCTCGAGAACCTCCTCTTTGTCCCCCAGGAGAAGGGCACTCCCTAGCAAAATGACCCGGTTGGCCACAATTAAAACAAACACTTGAACCTGCAAAGCACGGTCCTTGGTGAATCCTCCCACATCTGACACAGGTCGTGGTGCCTGAACTCGGTCCTGAACTGCTAAAACTGGAACCAGCACTACTGCCACTGGTACTCCTACTATGCCTTATTCCCCCTTTATGCCTACCCCTTCCTCTCTGTCTGAAAGAACCTCAAAAATCTGACGAATAAGATCCCATCGAAAAAGTACCACTTGTACCCACAAATTCTGAGACATTTTGACCTTCCTTATTCCCCATTCCTTTAGTTCTCTTTTTCTTTTCTTCCAAGGCTAACTCAATATCCCTAGCGTCATCCACTAACTGGTTGAAAGGTCGACCTTGATGACCTATAATTAATGACTCAAAGCCTTCTCCTAAGGCTCTAGCAAATCTAAACTTCTTGGTCTCTTCGTCTGGTACGGCCGACGGCACAAATTTACATAATTCCAAAAACTTACTGGTAAAATCTGCCACAGAAGTTTGCTCATCCTTTTTCAAACCCTCTAACTCAAACATTTTCCTGTGCACAAACCCAAGAGGAACAAACCAAGCTAGAAATTCAATAGAAAAATCCTCCCAAGTCATCTGTTGATACCTAGGCCTAACATAGTCCTTATACCAAGTCTGAGCTGGCCCCTCCAAACTCCTGCTAGCAAAATAAATGGATCGGGCATCTGAACACCCTAATTCCAAACAAATCTCCCGAATGCTATTTAAGAAATCATGAGCCTGCTCTTCGTGACCAGAAAAAGTTGGAGGATGGTGTTTAAGAAATCTTTCTAAAGAAACAGCAGATGTAGTAGCTGGGGGAGGTGGCTGGTTCACCCTAGCCAAATCGGACATAATCCTCTAAAATCCAGCCAAAACAGTCTCAACTGCAGGGGTTTTCTCTATCTCTTGCCGGTGCCGCTCTCGGCGTTCCGGTCCTGGGCCTATTGGCCCTGTGGATCCCTCCCCCTCAGGAGTTTCCTGCTCTCTGCTAGCAGCTGCCTCAGCTCTTGCAGCTGCACGCCTAGATCTGGTACTCATGATACTGAAAAGAAACCAACAATTATCAAATAAAGAAAACAAGTAATACTCACTTCCAATCTTTTCATATAACCTACCAAACTCACATACCGTTATACTACAGCACGCAAACACAGATAATAGAGACAATGAGGACATAAAAGACATGTAAAGACCCTAAGTTCTGCAATTACAGTTCCCAAGAAAGTAAAATATGCTCTGATACCAACTTTGTCACGACCCAAATCCGAGGCATGTGACCGGCACTGGGGCACAGGAAAGCGTAAGGCTACCGGTGTCCCCAGTCAGCCTAAACAGTAACCTCCCAAAAAGAAAAATAAGGAATAACATGTGATTATAAAAACAATATCTCAACTGAATTTTCTTGCTACTCCATCTGCTGACAGGTTATTCAATAATCATAATATCACAATAAAAGATTTCCATAACAGTGCCATAATTATTTACAATAATAGTAATCAATATCATAAACATTGTCGGCAGAGAGTTTATTCACAATATAAGCCAATAGTTTTAGTGATATAATAATCCAACCCCAATACTGTAATTGCAGAAATCTACCATAATATCATAATAACAACATATTACATATACTCTGTCGAGGAAGGAGACAAAGACCAACGTGATAAAGTTACAACAAGAGGCTCAACCTGTAACCTGAAAAAAAATAACAAGGAGACAGGGGTGAGCGTCTCAACTCAGTGAATGATACTGCTAACATGCAAACCTGGTAAGCCAGATGTAAACAGGTATACATGATATGCAATTATGTCATCCAACATCCAATCATAACAAAGCATGCAAGGGTGGAGTTTAGTCCACAGAAGCCACGCTAAAATCCATCTGAGGGAGCCAATCCTCATATAATGGCTCTCTTAATCCAATAACCTGTCTCTTATATCCAATCCAAGAGGCCCGGCCGTCACTGGTCTGTACCACACAGCCCTGACCTGACTGACAGCAGCCTTGGCGATGAGCAGGCCCCGCCGACATCCATCAGTCATAGCTCATCTTCTCATACTCATCATAGCCATATCATAACCCAAAACCTAGGTGGCCTCTGTATCATTCTATCTCCACCCAACATACACAGAGAATATGCAGCACATACTTAAAATGTCAAATACAACCAGATGTCAAGATAATTGTATATGTATATACATTCCATTATGTGAGCATCATTAAATATATTTGTAAATACAATCAATGCAATGCATGATTAACAGGAAAGTATATTAGAAGTATCACTCACAATACAGAAGGGCAGAACTGAATGTTCACAGACTGCGATTGGGGGCGGCCGAAGGCACACCAGGACGATCTATACAGTAAAATGAACAAGATTGTCAGAGTATGAATATACTGACCAGGAAAATACATATTTCCTATATAGACCGTCTAATCTTTCCCAAAGGCTCAATTCTTTCTAACACACCTTACATCTATTAACTGTTAAACAGAACGTAATAATATACCACAAGCTTGCACAAACTACGAGAAACGCTACTCACCACAAACTCACCGAAAAATGAGAATGTCGACCGATCGACACAAACTTACTACCAATGGAATCACCTTAGCACAAAGAATTCAAAAATATAATCTATTTCGCCTGGTTCACCGGAACCCACATCGGCAGTCCGGTCGATCATCGGAATTCGACCAATTTCCACATTATCCAAAATTAGTAATTTATATACCAAAATAAAGCTTAGAAGAAGAGGAGTCCGATGGTACCAAAATCACCTTGAACGGACGTCGGAACTGGCCGAAATTTAGCTCGGAAGTTTCTGCCAGCGGACGGTGCGGCGGCTGGAGATGGCGGATGGCGGCGATCTTCGGTGGACGGCTTGCTCGACACCCCAGGAACCTTACTAGGTGGCGCGTGTTGGAATCCGGCAGCCGGACGGTGGTCGGACGACTAACAGATTCTTCTCTTCCTTCCTCTCTCTCTCTCTCTCTCTCTCTGGCTTTATGTTTTCACCCACTGCCGTCCCTCTATATATATATATATATATATATATATATATATATATATATATATATATATATATATATATATATATATATATATATATATATATATATATATATATATATATATATATATATATATATATATATATATATATATATATATATATATATATATATATATATATATATATATATATAAACAGTTACAATAATAATAATAATAATAATAATAATATACTTTGCCAAAATATTTTATTAAAAACAATTTACTAAATTTAAATTCAACATCATAATAATAATAAATTGGAAGAAGTTGCTGTATTAAAATAAATATTTTCTGTCACTATCACAATATTTCAAAATTTATAACTTATAAAAATTCATGATATTACAGATACTGTGGACTGTATCTCATCCTTATTTGCTTATGTGATTTGTCTGTCTTTGTGACATGGTACACAGCACGAGTATTAGAAATCTGTTTATAGGACACCTAATTAATATATTAGCTAGTATTATTCATTGAGTCGAATGCTCATTCCTGTTCAAATTATTTTTTCAGGTTGTGGAATGAGCTTGTGAAGGAAATTATAAATTGAGTTAAACTGCCATTTGTCTTTCGATAGTGTTCTTTATTAATAAGTACTGATTATATAAAAGATATTTGTATAATTATATTAAAATTCTAGAACTCCACAATATTACCTTATTATCTTTATTTTGTTTAATTGTCAGTTATATTATATGTATCTTATGAGTTAAGAATTTGGCTTGTTAAGCAGAATCCAATAATATGTTAATTGATATTTTCTTTGAGATGATAACCTAATGTGGTTTTGATTTGAATTAGTATTTTAATTGGATCTGCTTAACATGTGGGCTCATAACCCTATTATGTTGTGGTTTTGTCATTTAATGTGATATCAGGCTTACTATGGGCACTAGTAGCCACATGCATCACTCGTCGGTCACGTGCCCTAGTGCCGGTCACGTGTCCTCAGATTCGGGGCATGACAATTGATTACTTAATATTTAGGATATTTGATTTGATTACTTGATATGAAGTTATAAATACTAAAATTTCAAAGAGTATAGTGTTCTAATGAGTTATTAAATTTAATGAGATGATATTAAGATGTGTATCTAAATAAGGATTTTATGTAAGAATAAGTAAAAATAAAATGGAGTGAATTAATATTAATAAAGAAAAGAAATAATTGTCACAAATAATATTAATTTCAAATATAGTAAGTATGAAATATTTAAATAGTAGATTCATCTCAAATACATGAAAATTACTCTTTACCATTTTTACACTCAAAATTATGAGAAGCAAAAAGAAAAACCATAGAACAATATTAATTCAATGAAAGCTTATTTAATTATAGAACCAAAGAGAGAAGAATATCCAGAAAAAAGAAAAGAAAATTCAAAGGAAAAAAAAAAAAAGAAAATCCAAAGAGAAAATAAAATGAGATCTAGAGAGTTTGAAAATATAAAATTTGCAGATAGTTTGAAGAGAGCAATTTTAAGAAGAAAATAAATGAAGATCCAAAAAAAAGATAATTAAGAAAAGATGATGAGCAGAATGAGAAAATGAGAAAATAAGACAAATTTAGGATTAGGTTTAATATTATATATCAATGATACAAAATGACTTTTTTTTGTTTTCAATAAAATGATAAGGTATAATAAATTATTTAACTAAACTAAATGAGATTCTGGTAATCTAAATGAAATTATTAAATTACTAAAAATCTATTATTAAAACGACATAGTTTTAATAACTGAAATACAAATTATTTAAGAACATTTAAGTCAATTTAAACATATTTTTATGTTTAAGAAAATATATGAATTATTTTAGATACTAAATTACTAAAAACTTTATATAAAATAATAAAATATATAAAGTTTTGTATAAAATATATAATCTCAATAATTCAGGTAGGGTATTATACTATCCGTACCCTACCAAAACCCAATACTATTTTTTTCAGGTATGAATCTATTCATACCCATTACCCAGTTAACTAAGATATTACCAGCTTTGACGGGTAGGGTTCAGGCTATGGGTAAGGTACAAATTGCCATCCCTACTTTCACCTACCATTCTTTACACCCCAAATAGGAGTGAAGGAAAAATTGGATGTAAGCCCATTTAAGGGTAAAATATACTAAAAATCACTAAATTTTTGATAACTTTCTATTTTGCTTACTAAAAATTAATTTATTATAGAAATTCACTAACTTTTAAATTTTTCTCATTGGTAGGTCATTAAGCCAATCTCGATGAAGAAATCACTAGAAAGTTGATGTGACATTCCATGTTACTTACAAAATGCTAACTAAGCTGAACACGTCAAATTATTAAAATTACATGTAAACTCACTAAATTTTGTATTGTTTTTTAATTTGGTCATCAACCTTCAATTTCTTACGATTTGATTACTAAACTTTTAATTTTTTTCACAAGAGAGTGACGAAGACAAATCCGACATATCCAATAACGATTTATCATTTTCGGCCATGATTTTAAGCGTTCTTAGTATCATTCAACTTTCCCGTATCTAGTATTTCATTTCAATAGTTATTTCATCACTTGAGTTTAAATGAAGATAAAGATTAGAAAATGAGACCATTGAAGTTTTTTGCCATTTTCTAGCCAAAAATAAAAGAGGAGAGTGAGAGCAAATGACTCATGTTTTTATATTTTTAACATCGAGATGAGCTTATTCAATCTTGATAATTTTCACCAAATTTGTCTTCATAACCCACCTATGAAAAAAATTAAATTTTTAGTGATCAAATTGTAATAGCAAAAAAAAAAAAAAGAGGAGAATGAGGGCGAATAACTCATGTTTTTGTATTTCTAACGTCAAGATGAGCTGATCCAATCATGATAATTTTCACCGAATTTGTCTTCATGCCCTACTTGTGAAAAAATTGAATTTTAATGATCAAATTATAAGAAATTGAAAATTAGTTATCAAATTAGAAAATAGTACAAAGTTTAGTAGTTTTGTATATAATTTTAATAATTTGACGTGGCAAGCTGATGTTTCTAACTTAGTCAGCATTTGCAGGTGACGTGTAATGCTATATCAGCTTTCTGGTAAGTTTTTCATCAAAATTAGTTTAATAACTTGTTAGTGAAAAAAAAAATTTGTGACATTTCTATAATAAATTAATCTTTAATGAACAAAATAAAAAATGTCAAAAGTTCAATGATTTTTGGAGTATTTTACCCCATTTAGGGTTGAATTTGAAAAATCACTTTCAATAAAACTTTTTTTGATTTTTTAAAACTACTTTTTAAAATTAATTTTAAATAAAAATAGATAAATTGATACTTTTTCATAAATAAATTTGAAAAAATAATTTACAAAAAATATAAAATTCAATCAATTAAATAAAAAATTATAAAAGCAATTTTTTAACTATAATAGTCCCAAACGTACCCTTAGAAGGATAGAAGATGGCCTTCCTTTCTCACCCTTCTCTTCTCTTCCCCTTCATTTTTTTTTTCTATACCAGTTCTGTCGAACAAATGTACAAAGGTATCTTTTCATTAATTACCCTCCCCTCCCCTTACCCTCTCCTCCCCTTTTTTTACCTTCATCCAAACATGGTGTAAGGGCAATGCAATTGGTGCAGAATTGTATTTTAGGCCATTTAGACTACAATTGGACCCAACCCGAAGACAAGAGTTCAGTTCGGCTATCCACATGTCATATTACAGTTGGGCGAACATAACAAAGTCAAAGTAAAATAATAAAAAAAGGGGGTAAAAAAGTAAAGTAGGAGAATAAATAAATAATCTTCGGATTTAATGAAAATCTGAAAATCAATAGAGCCCTCATTTTCTTCTCTCTCTCTTTCAAAGACACACAGAGAAACAGAGACAAGAAAGAAAAAGAAGGAAGAAAATGTCAGGAGTGACTCAGGAAAACGAAGTTAAGAAGCCCAATGATCAATCTGCTCATATTAACCTCAAAGTCAAGGGTCAGGTTTGTATTTCTCTATTTTCTTCTTTTTCTTAATTTTTTTTGGGGTATAAATAGAACCCCCAAAAGGGGATTATAGGGTTTTGTCTTCTTTATATATATATATATATATATATATGTGTGTGTGTGTGTGTGTGTGTGCGCGCGCGCGCGGTTTGATTGTCGTTTTGGTTTTTAGGTTCTTGGTTTTGATTTAGCTTTAATTTCTTGTTTATTTTTTATTTTGAATAAGTTGATCAGAAAGGGTTTTGTGCTTGAATTTTGGGGCCTTGGGTTTTGTGATATGAACGATTTACTGGGTGTTAATTGTTTAGGTATTTTGTGTTCGAAAGTTTCTGACTTTGTATATTTGATTATGTGGTATATAAGTTTATTTTCGATTTATTAGGTTTTTGGTTTCTGTTATTCTTCTGTTTTGCTACTTTGTTGGTTTATAGATGTGTTTGAATTCTATTAACATAGTAATTAATAAGAGGGATCCCAACTTTGTACTGTAAGCTGATTTAACATGTAATTAGGAGTATATATTTTTCGTTCTTAGGATGTTTCAGAATTCCATGAACTACATAGGTTGCATGGTCTTTGTATGCATGAGGGTTTAAAATGAAGAAAAGGGGGGTGGGGTTGGTGGTGGTGGGGGTGGGTGGTATGTTGTTCTGGTGTTTAAATTTGACATTATATTTGTGTTTTTTGGTTATCTTAAATTGGACCCTTGTATTGTTGGGTTAAATAAAAGAGTACACGGATTGATGCACCTTAAACATATTTGTCACTTGTGCTCCTACAGCGTATGATAACTTCTAAGCTCTTCATACTTTATTGGTTATGTTTTTTTTTTAAATTGGGTGTATCTTCTGAGGATCTCTCGACAAGCCTGCAGGATGAGGGCTATTCACTTGTTCTCCCTTCTAACTAGCTGGATGAGGGATGTCTTTCATAGTTTGAAAATGCTGCTGGTTGACTTAAGAATTAACTGGTCTTTGGTATGCTTCTTGCATTCATGATCTATGAGATCTTTTGTGTATAACAGATACAACTTAAAACTGTAAATTATTAAAGAGAGAGGTTTCATAGGTTAACCATGAATAGATTCAAATGCTCTTTTTGGTTTTCGATGCGGCAAAAAGTGTTGCATGGAAATTTAGGAATGAAATTTTAGAAAAAGTTGTAAACACATTTCAATTTTTTATTTATCATCTTCACAGGAGTGGTAACTCCTATGTATTAGTCCCAAATAAAACCTGCACTGCATGTAAAGAAGTGTTGAAAAGGAGGTGGGGAGTAAATAATTGAAACTGTTATCAAATTTTTAGAAATATTTCCTTTGTTATTCTATTTCTCACAGTTGAATTACAAATTGCTTGTCAGTGGTTTATTAATGAATTAAACGTACAAGTTCATGCTTTAAGAGTGCAATTTTGGAGAAAGTGCCTAGTATATGGGCAACTAACTTGATTGTGGTTGTAGGATGGAAATGAAGTTTTTTTCAGGATCAAAAGAAGCACACAACTGAAGAAGCTGATGAATGCCTACTGTGATCGGCAATCTGTCGAGTTTAACTCGATTGCCTTTCTGTTTGATGGTCGCCGTCTACGAGGAGAGCAAACTCCTGATGAGGTCTCTCTCTCTCTTCTCTCTCTCTCTCTCTCTCTCTCTCTCACACACACACATGCGTATGCACAATCGCACGAAGGTGAATTCACATTCTCAGACAAATGGATATTTTTGGCTTGCATTAATGGTTTGTTTTCTCTTATGCAGCTGGAAATGGAGGATGGCGATGAGATTGATGCAATGTTACATCAAACTGGAGGCGCTCCATGAAAATAAAAATAAGTTATTATACGTAGTGGGAAGGTAGACTATCTGGACTTAGGCTGTCGTGTAGGCTCAGGTTCTTGGCATTGTATCGAAATATCTTGATGTCAGTCTTTGTTTTGTTATATGACTTGCTGACAGCTTCTCTGGCAACTGTTTGCTGTTTTAGTAGGATTGAGAATTTGAAATGCTAGATGTTATTCACTGAGTTTACTGCCGATGAGTCCCCTGAGCTAAATAAATGGACCATATGCATAGAAAATCAGTTATTTGCATGCCTTTGAAGTAATATGGTGGCTTTTAGCATGGATAAATTATAAATTGGGAAATAATGATGAATGGACTTGTTACCTTGCACTACTGAGGAAAATTAGGGTTTGATCTTCATTTTTGCCTAAAACGGAGAAGTAATTCTGAAAAACTGGTCCGTAATTATTGTGGAACCTTGCTTTAAGGCAAGACAGGAAGGCTCATGATGGATGGAAGAAGTGGTTTTAGCTGTAAGAAAATTTTTTAAAAAAGAAAAAAAAAATAAACTGCTTAAATGACAGCGTTTCTTGTTTGGAATGAGCAAATAGACAAATTTTTCAAGCGTGAATTTGGCCTGTAATGGAAGCATGTGAAGCTAATGTATACCTAATTCATTGGGAAAATCAATGTGACCAAAACTCTTCTTCTATCACTTCAAAGTTGTGTTTCGTGGCAACTAGTGCCTCTTAGAGTTTGGCAGTGTGGACACTGTTTTTTCACTTCTTTAATTGTGGATATATAACTTCTTTTTCTCAATTTTTCCAAAACATTATTTTTCTAGAAATTAATTTTTCTTTAAAAAAAAAAAAAAAAAAGAGTTTTCAAAAAGAAATGGAAAAGCTTGACGACCCGAAATGCTTTTACGCATTGTTTAGATTTAAGGAATTTAAAATCCAATAGAATTTGTTCATCTCTTGAGGAGTCTGTTGAAATTCAATTCCA
Organism: Reutealis trisperma; assembly: GCA_947687605.1. Classification (NCBI taxonomy): domain Eukaryota; kingdom Viridiplantae; phylum Streptophyta; class Magnoliopsida; order Malpighiales; family Euphorbiaceae; genus Reutealis; species Reutealis trisperma. Next base: position 24,698 of record CANTUT010000864.1, read on the forward strand.
AGTCACCCATAATTACTCTCTCAACTTGCAACATGATTCAATTTTGAGTAAATGATTATGATATTAAATGATTATGATACGAAAGGCAAAACCACAAAATGTATATCTATACTTGAGAGTAAGATCAAAAGCTTCTCAACATTTGATGACAAGTTAACTGTACAATGTTATTTACATCTAGAAACTGACAATTAAGATACAATAAACATATGCAAGAATAAATTAAAAAAAAAAAACTAATAAATATACAAAAGAACAAAAGAATGAACCTCTTCCTGTAGGACTTCAGCTTCTGTAGCTAGCTGCAGATTTCCGAAGTGAAACAGGCGATGTGCTGTTCGGCAGCTCCTATCATCTTTGCTTTAAATAAAGTTCTGTCTAGTTGTCAAAGGTATTTTTTTCCAGAATACAAGTTTAAGATACCCTTTCGCCTTATAGTATAAAAAAGAATGATTGTATCTCAACTAATGTGAATTTTCCTACTTACTTCAGCCTGCAATACCATCAGCAATATAATCAGCTTGACAAAAACTTGCACACTAGATGGTACTTGTCGGATGGCATTCAAGATAGCTTTCATATGTAAGATGATAAGTATTACATATGCTTTCGCATTTACATTAACAACCAAATGTTCCATGCCATCAGTACGATGCTCAGATCAAAACATACCAAAGCAAAACATCTAGTAGAAACTAGAAAGAGCAGTTTAAAAGAACAAATTTAGTAAGAAAGATGGCAGAGAAAGCATCAGCTGAAAAAACATCTCGATCCATGAAAATAAAACCAAACCAAAAAACCCCCAAATTCAGAAAAGGAATTCCATGAACACGAGTCTCTTTCAGCCATTTCATCAAATGGCTTCTGGATATTCTCCAAGTAATCACATTTTGCATTCATATCGAGAAGCTGATATGATATAACCAGACTCTGCATAATCCCATGCACTTTTATATGTTCATGGACCCTTTTTTTTTTTTTTTTATTAACTCCTCAAGCCTACTCTAGAGACATTTTGAGCTGAGCTCTGCACAAGCAATTTGAGGTTATCTTTGGCGTTACAAAGATGTCTATGAGTTGAGTTCAAAGGAAATAAGGAGAAACATTATTATTTTGGCATCTTTAAAGGAATTAAAACTACATTGGGATGCAACAATTCTTTTTTAAGAAATATCATTAATATTATTTGTATCAAGTTGGAGACTAAATCAGATAATGTGATGCAATGTGGCATCTACACAGCATTACTTAATGGAAATTCCTAACACAACGGTTAAGGGCTGAGGATTCACGTTTTAAAGGAGCATCAAGTTTGATTTGAAAATGGCAAAAACTCAGGAATTGGGTATTGGTATCCAATACGAAAAAATCCCCATTGATACTTTTCCATTGCATAATGTTTTTCTTTTCCCTGTACAATAAAAATCATTGGAAACCTTTTTTTCCCCGTACACCCTATCCTTGTTTTTTAGCTGTGCTTTCCTTCCTTAATGTGTGCATTCAACAATTTTACTTCCTCCGTCCCAAAATGATTGTCACCTTTCTATTAGTAATACCATTTTTTACTTCATTTTCCATCTTAACCCCTTCTTAATACTTATCTTTAAGATGCATTTAAAGTCTAAAAGAAATAAATATTAAGTATATAAAAGAAATAAAATTAAGTTTATTTATGATACTATCAATGGTATAAAATGAAAAATGTCATTTTATTTATTGTATTCTTAATCTTTGTGCAAAAAAAGAAAGGTAATAACATTTTTTGAATGGAAGGAGTAAAACATTACCATAGTCCTTGTGAAAAGAATAACTAACTAACAGAAGAAAGAAATTCACACTCGAATGCCATGAAATTATCCAATAGATGTTGGTAATAGAAGTTATGCAATCTCTCATCCGATCGCAGTTTTCCTTTCTATTATCAATTTTTAATTGCTAAAAATGCTCCAAAGACTAAAACCTATCCTAAAACTTAGAGATCATGCTTAGAGCAAACAGAGCAAACTAATGATAAAAACACAATTAAATTACATTATGTATCAATTGCAACAATATATTTGTATGTTCCATGCAAAAATATGTTTCAGGAGATAGAACTATTTTTTTTGCCAATATTCACAGTTAACTTACCAGACTTTGCTTCCCACGTGCTGGCCTATTATGCCTATAACCTGAGGGCTGTGATCTTGGGGCTCGACCAAATATTCTTTGAATGAAATCCTGCATGTGATTATAAATGCTGTATGCCAGCACATCAGAGAATCATGGTAAGAAAAGTTGGGTTTTGTCAAAGAGTTGTGTTCTTTAAGAGCAGTAAACCAAAAAGAATGAGAAATAGTTCCTATACAACAGTTGTAATCACAAAATATTTGCATTAGCTATAAAGTACACGCCCAAGGTTTGGTGTAAAAATTACCTAAGACGATGCCTATTGCAGGCTGTGAAGAAGGCAACAAAACCATTCAATATACTTCTAAGAGCACGAAAAACCTGAAAACATTTTAGTGACCAATAAGAACCACTGGCTTTATAATGTTTCACTATTATCATAAGCAAGCACAAAAGTGTTTCTAACCTGAGAAAAAAGGTCATTCCAAAGTGATCGCCACATGGAAACTTCGTAAGTGCTAATTGTTGCCTCAGATGCTGCAGCAAGCCGGAATATGCTGCTCACAGTCCGCCAAATATCTCCAATCAACTCTGATATCCAGGCACAAATAAGGGCTACAAAACTGGCCATTGCAAGCACCATCCGAATTGGAGCATATAGTATTTCCCAGAGGATCCAAAATATGGGATATAAAATTGATGTTGCTGCAGCACAAAAAGTAAAATTAATATCAGAAATTATTTTGGTTGTATCTAAACAGAAACTTACTCAGAATAAATAAACAACAGGTACCTACCAATGCTCCAGATCATCAAGATGATAAGCCACATAGGCCACAGTATAATCTGTATTAAATCTACAACTACATTGAACACAGATCCAGTTGCAACCCAAATGATAGATAACAGGCTTTCTACCACTTCAACGAGCACATTCCACATAGGGACAAGGAAGCCTAAAAGCTCCATAATTGGTTCAAGTAATGGTTGAGTGAAAACAGAAAAAAAAGATCGCGTGGTACGTGTGACCGTCAAAAACCATGTAATAGCCTTCTGAAAGTTATGCAAAAATAGCATTGTTCCCAAGTACTTTATCCTTGATATCATCTCCCAGGTCTCTATCCAATCAAAAAGTGGTCCACACAAACGAGATGCAGTTGCCTTAAGAACTGGAACATTTTTGTATAGATCATAAAATCCTATAAGAACAGTGACAATTGAAATTAGCACATATAAAGCTCTAGCCAGAGGACACATCCAAGGACGATAAAGATGGCAAAACCCAGGATATGACTGAAGAAAGATAACCCATGATGGAAGGCCAGCCTCTAATAAAGTAAGTAGTCGCAAGTCAGACACTACTATATCCCTCAGTTTAAATGGAAGATCACGATCATTAAACCTAAATAAAATCAAAACATCTCGGTACTGCTTAGCTTTGACAGCATTTTCACTATCATTGCTATCAGTCTCTGAGTTGTCAGACAACTCTTCAATTTCAACCCGTGTTTCCTCGGAATAAAAGTCAACTTCAAATCCAGTACTATTGGACTTGGTTACCCTTCTTCTCTTATAAGGCCCAGTGGGAGGAGGGGTGTGTGGATCACTTGATCCGTCTTCCATGGTCTCATGACATACATTAAAACTGTCACCTGGGCGGCACAAAGAAATATCCTCAACCCCCAGACTATCATTGCAGATATTGTCCTCATCATCAATAGATAGAGTGCTTGAGAAATTTTCTTCAGCATCATAAAAGATTTCACCTGAAAAATTCCAAATAAAATAAAATATATTATTCCAGCTCACTTCATTCACCCTGAAAGAATATATGCAACTCCAGAATGCATCAACATGCATGATGGCAATGCAAGCAAAATAATGCTCCAATAATACAAGGGAAAACCATAAGCTGACATTGAAAACTAACAGACGGATCATAAAAATAATTGCAGAATCATACTAATGAATCTTCACCATGACAGTTAAATGGCATCTATATGGCATCTATTTCAGCTAGCACTAAATGCATGAAGACAACTGACTTGTCATCAGCCCAAATTAGGCAGTCACGAAGGAACATTAAGATGACAATGAAAACTGCAACACTGAAATGGTTTCATCTCATTTGATTCTTGAACATGAGAGGAACACCTCTAGAAATATACCATTAAGTTAAATGCTTACAAGGCGTTATATTTGAGGCATCAACTCAACCCCACGGATCATTATAGACCAAATACTGATACAAATAGATCATATATATGCTAACAGTAAGATTATGGCGAAACCAATTTATATCACAAGTTCATATTAATGAAAATACTGTCAGTTTACACCTGCAGCCTGTTACATTTGACAGCATTTGGCAAAATAAGCATGGAAGAAGATGATCAAGGACCATAGCATGTGTTTATAGGCTCAGGGAGACTTGAAAAGTATAGATTCAGAATGGACGCACTTTGGGCACCTCAGCTCTTTGTTAGAGAACATGTGTAGTGAACTGCTTTAACATCTCAAGTATATCAAACAGTTTGTCCCATAAATTCATCCCTTTAAGGCTACCACACGCATTTAATCTTGCAGCACAAGTCATCTTGCACAGTTGCACATATGGAAATTTTTGGTAACAAATTGAATATTACTGAGAAGTGCAAATGACGAAGATGCAATGTATGTTTAAAATTTCATAATGTACAAGTCAACAAGAGTAATGTGGCAAAATGAAATAGAGTCTCAAAGAAGGGTTCAATTACTGTGAATCAAACACCTATCAGAGAATGCTTGTGTTTTTACATTTGGCACCAACCTGGACAACGATTAATACACTATTGGATATGATGTAAAATCTCCAAAATGCACTATGCTCGCTGAGTGAGGCTAGCAGGCGAGGCATTATAGCTTCTTGGGTAAGGTAATCCCAAAACAAAGAAATACACCCACAAGCACACACATGGATATAAAGGGCCCTGATGCCAGCTAATGTGTAAATTTATTCACATGGCATATGCTAATCAGTGAACAACAAAAATCACGTATGACTCCCAACACACAAGAATGTCATGAAACAATGATTTTAAAGAATTTCTATGGCCATTACTATATTGTTGTGGATAGTCCAGAATTCATCAAAGGCAATTGTCTTCCTCTACTGTAGGAAATAATGAAAGTTAAAGAATACCTATTGCTGAGTCCAGATACTCTTTCAAGTGTAGCTTTTCAGAAAATGTTCCTGAGAACCACAAAGGTAAACAATTTGCAGCCTGCTCAATACTGTCAAATTCCCATCTCCGCATTATCTTAGCCTCAATAGCCATAGATGTATCAGTCTGCAATTGACATGAAAACCACACATCAAAATGATGTCAAGAGCTGCAAACAAAAGATGAGCAATTAAAAGAGATAATACCTGAAGCTCATCCAAGTAGTTGATACCTCGAACATCGATCCAAGCAACTTCAAACACAATAAAACCATACAGGGTCCTGTGCAGCTCACTGCTTAGAATCAAAGAATGTCTTAAATTCTTCACAGGTAGCAAACCTCTTTTCCGAGATAAAGTCGCCGCATCAACCAACGAGATCCATCTGTCAATCTTCTTTGATTTACTAAGATTGGATTCTTCCTTCCTTTCTTTTTTCCCCTTTTGAGCCTTTGTGTTTGCAAAAGGAGATAACCTAGACTGCAGATTAATAATATGAACAATATTACTTCGTGAAGATCATCAATGAATTTAAAAGTAACTCTTTTTTTTCCCAAGCCCGTAAAGGTGTTCTTAATAACCTTGGTAACCATCAACTGCCACAAGTGTGCTGGCCGTGAACCATGGTTCCTCAACCATGGCCGATTGTCCACCAAGATATAAAATTTATTACTTTCAAATGCCAAGAAAAGGCAAAGATCTGAAAGATAAGCCTGCAAGTCTCTGAAACCATACAAAGAACAAAAGTTAGAATAAATACTAAAAACATAATAGTGAACACTCCGTCATTTAAGACCACAAGATTCAAAATCATCTGATATAACAATGAAGTAATGAAATGAATGTTCTTTTCTTTTTTTAAATCAGTGATCTTTACAAATTAGTCAGACCCAAGATATACCATGCTTCAAGGTGACCAGACTGCCACATTTTACGGGTATATAAAATTTTGTGAGCTAAGTATTAAAAGCATGAGCTCAGTCAAGTAATTCAGAAATAAGTGAAATTTATACTCAAATCAAATGAAATGTGAGAGATTATCAAACCATAGAATTTAGAATCTAGTTTCCACTGTGACTCATTCCTTATCAAGATCAGTAATACTTGTAAACCAGAATATGACAAACAAAATTGAATCTATTTCCATAAATGTGTGAGATTCTCCTTCATCACACATCAAACAGAAAAGGAGACCAGAACCCATCATCATGCTTTACAAAAAAAACAAATGGACAAAATCAACATTTTTGCACACTCTTTCGCTTTTTAATTGGGCAAAATAGGTAATGATGCAATGGTTATCAAAACCAAATAACCAAGTAAAAACCCTTTCGTTCCTCTGCGAAAGGAATTCATTCAATTCCAACATACTTTCACGTTGTCAGTTGTCTTTTATTCAAATTAAAAATGAGCAGCAGAGAGCTTCTACCGACTACCCACAAATTAATTCTCCATAAACAAACTAAATACAACTGACAATCAGAGAATCAATTATTTTCTCTTATATAATTAATGAATAAAAATGTCATAATTACAAATTCCAAAAAGAAGAAGATGAATTAAGTAACCAAAAAAAAAAAAAAAGCAGAAGAATTCAAGCAAATATTGGTAATTACAGAAAGCAAAAAAGAAAGAAAGAAACGCACCCAATTTGGAGACTTGTTAAAGGAAAAACAAATTTGGCATTATCGGCTTTCCCCATGAAAATTACTCTTTAATGCACGAATAAACTTAAAATTACCTCCAAAATCACCGCAATTGACTGCTTAAAATCCCAAAAACCAACAAAAACACAGCTGATTAGTCTCCACAATGTTCTCATAAAAACCAAATCCAAATTCAAATTTTCATAAGAGATAGGACAGAGGGACCTGGAAAAGGCGAATTCCATATTACTGAAGGAGAAAGAAGAATTATAAGAAGAAGAAGAAGAAGAAACGAAAAGAAACAATCTCCACCGAACTTCATATCATAATAACAGCAACAAAACGGCAGTGTCCAAGCTGGAAAAATCACCGAACGACGACAACAACAAGATACACAGACATGGCCGGTAAAACAGGGCACAACAAACAACAACAGAAGATAACAATTTACGTAATTAATGCTATATTTTGTTAAATGCGAACAATAAAATACAAAAACAAAACAGAGAAAGTTTGTTGATGATGATAATTGGACGCAAAGGCAATTAAGCTTTGGATTTGGCTATGGCTTTAAGGCTTTTGCTTGGCTTGAAAGGCGTGTCCATGGGAAGCTTCGACACGTTTGAGCTCTACAGCGATGCATCATTAAATTCACACAGAAGAGAGATAATAGAAAGAGCAAGATAAAGAGACAGAGGGTGTAATGGTAATCTTGAATCTATCTATCGAGATCTGATTCTTTTCCCGCGTCACCATCTTTCTTCTTCTTCTTCTCGTTCATTCTGTTGCAACCGCCTCTGCGTGAGAGATTTTCTCCTTGAAAGAAGAGCAGCACAGATGCCACGGAAGGAAAGAGGAGATATGAGACGAGAAGGAAATTAAGAAATACACGAGATATAGGCTCGTGGAGGAAACTTTATGTTAATTATTTGTATTATGTTTGCATTATTTGGTTTGTCAATACCTCTCACCTATAGCATTATTTATTATTATTTTTTAAAATTGAGATTCAATTTTATTTTATTTAATAATTCTGATTAATTTAAGTTCAAGCCAAATGATGCTTGAGAGGCGATAAAATTAAAAAATAAAAATATTTTTTCTTGACATTTACATTAAGTTTTTGAACGAAAAGTAATTACATTTAATATATAGATAATATAACGCGTTTTATAAATTAATCACATCAATCAATCATGTATTCACTGTTGCCTTTAGATTTTTTTAAATTTCAATTTCAATTCTTTGGCAAAAAAATTAAATTTCAATTTAGCATAGGTGGCCATGAGGCACTTGGCATAGTGGCAAGGCGTCTCCCATTTCCCCTTTTAGTTTAACTATTAATTCCAACTCGATGAATAATTTTTTAGGAAGAAAAAAAAATAAAAAGAAAAATAAGTTTTATATTTCATATTTTTTCTTTATATTTAGATAAGAGGAAATAAGAAACGAAAAAGAAAAATATTAAATAATAATATTTTTTCTTTCAATTTTCATTTTTTTCTCTTCATTTTGGGAGAAAATAAAAACGAAAAAATATGTAGTATTTTCTTTTTTTTTTTTTTATTTTCCTCCCTTTTCCGAATAGAGAAGTGACATTCTCTTCTTATTTTTCACCCAATTTTTTCTCCCTCTCTTACTTTCTCTCCATCTAAATATAGAGTTAAAGCAACCTTAACTTACCATTAAATTAAGACTCTAATTGCTAATTATTCACCCCCTTCTAAATTGATACTTCACTTTCCTTTTACACATATATTAAAATAAATTAGTTAAAAATTTAAGATGGAGATAATATTAATTTTTTAATGTATATTTCGTGGCTAAGAAACATAATTGTATTCCTAAAATATGTAGGGATATGAGGATATTATAATATCAAAATAAAAATATTAAAATGTTAAAATTCATAAAGCTTTCATGTGTTTCTATTTTTTAGCTTTACATGGTTTTTAAATAACAAATATTTTTTTAATTTTTATTAAATTAAAATCTTATAAATTTCTACACATTTTAAATGATTATTAATAATAATACTACAAAGCATACAAAAGATTTTATAATATATAGTTTTATATAACGTAAATTGTAATATAAAATTCAAATCTTCATTATATTTTGTATAATACGAGAAAAATAAAATATAAAATATTTAAATTTTATATTTCATTTCATATAATTAAATTTAATAAGTTTTTACTAATTATTTCATTATTTTAGTAATTAACTTTTTTAATTCTACACATATATTTTTTAAAATATAAAAAAAAAAATTGGGTCTAATTTATAATACTATCATACAATTATTTAAGATATAATGTGGTCCAATGTTTGACCAACAGAGAGAATAATAATGAGCTGCCCAAAGCATATGGTTTTTGGCAGGAGAGGAGATTTAAATTTTAACCCATTATTCAAACTGTATATACACTTTTAATTAAGTTATGCTATGATACGCCTGAAAGCATATGTTTTGTTAATACGGAAGTGACTTAATTCACTGTTCATCATGTGTCAAAGTAATATTGGATTATTCCCTTTAAAAAAAGTAATATTTGATGAAATTTGAAAATACTCCATCTTTCATACTCCTTTTAGAATCTTATAAATTAAAATTAAAAAATTTATAAATGATCACCATTCGCCAATCAGCTACCAATGATCACCACTTACTCTTTTTTCATAGTCATTAATAATTTAAAAAGATATTCCTAAAAAATTTAAAAAAAATAAAATTATTAAAATTTTAACATTTTTATTGGCTTAAAAATTATAAAATAATTTCAAATTCTAAAAAGAAATTCAATTAATTTTTTTATGCATTAAAAAGGAGGGAATTTGAATATGGCCCTATTCTAATACTTAATTATAATAGCATGAGTATTTACTTTATAATAATAAATCAAAAACTTAATTATTAAATATTGTATCCTATAATTAAGTATAGGTAATTTACTTTGAATTCTTGAAATTTGATAAAATTATAATATATAATTAATATTTTAATTTTTTAGTATTTTTTTTAAATATATAAACACACAAACACATACACAATGATTAAAAAAAAAAAAGAAGCATATATATTTCAAAACCATGGTAATTTTGAAAAAACTTATTTATATTCTACACACATAATCCACACTACCTCGAAACCATAATAATTTTAAAAAAGTACTTTAACTCTTATATCCCACACACACTCTACGCTATCAATGTGAAAAAATGAAATCTTAATTCACTTTTCGTTAGCTCATTCATATAAAATAAACTTCCCTAAATGAGAGATGCACACACAGTTAATTTCCATTATTTTAAATTAATATTTAAATTTTTAAATTTTGTTAATAACCAATACTTTGATATATTTGTTTGTAAAATTATAACATTTTTATTATATCTTAATCCTTAATATTGTAATTTATATAAAAATTTTATTCATATTTTTTAATATTAATTTTATTAATAATATTTAAATTCTTGCATCTATTCATAAAATAGTTTCACCTTACAATTAAACTAAAACACTTCTTAATAATAATAATAATTTCTTTCATAAAATCTTAAAATATAATATATTTTAATCATTCAATTGTTATATTATAAAATTTTAATATCTCAAAATCTAACTTTTTCATAGAAATTAATTTAAAAAATTAAAATGCTAATTATATGAAATATCAAGGTACTATAATAATTTATCCATAATTACAATAGAACGTCAAAATTTTAGTTTAATTATAGTATATATTTTCGCAAAAGTGGGTGGAAACCGAGGTAGGTGGGAACTGAAGTGGGTGTGATGGTCGATTTCAGGATCTTCCGCGTTAATATGTCGTTAGAATTTGACCAAATCCTTAGTTGCTAAGCATGTTTTATTTTTATTTTTTTTGAAAAAAAAAAAGGCCAAATGTATTTTGCCCAAAACTTGATATAATTGGTCATTTTATGCCCTGTATTTTAAAAATGACTAACTTAATACTCCAACTTGACAAAATGCCAACTTATATCTCCTAAATATTCAGTTTAAAGATACGTGTACTACACACAATGGCGTAATCAGGATTTTTAGTTACTCCGAGCTAGATTATAAATATTTCATAATAATAATTGAAAAAAGACTAATTATACATATAAATAGAACTTTTTTATATATATATATTGAAGTTAAGCTCTTCGATTCTTCTTATAATAAAATTCATCTATTATCAAATATGAATTTTAGTTTTTGAAATATCCCTTTCGATATAAACCGCCATTGAATCATTTAAAAATATATCTTCCATCTTATTATGAAAGCATATTTGACATGCTTCATAATTGAAAATGCTTATTTTGTAGTTGTTGTAAAAACAGATAAAGTCAAAAAGAGACGAATCAGTCTGGCTATCAAATGATAAGATTGCACCTTATTTATTTCAACCAACCCTCTACATAATTCAGAAAATATTTTGAAACTTCACATGATTAAGTACATCAACTCTATAATGCTCCAACTAACTTTCTAAATAATGCATATCTTGTTTGTTGAAATCATCAAGATAAAACTTCTCTGCAAGCCTACAAATATGATCAACATTAAATGATTTGAAATTATCCTTAGGCTCTAAAGCAGAGCTAAGAATTAGAAGTTCTAATGTCTCTTCATTAAATCTATCACTTAACTCTTCCAATTGAAGATCTAATGTAGCATTGAATACATCAAAGTGATCATGATGATCAACTGTGTTTTGATCTCTCTATTGGCATGAACATCTTGTAAATTCTTTGTAATAAGCATTCATATCAGGCACATCAATATCATACTCTTTGCAAGCTATTTCCATTTGCTTAAATAGAGTATCAAAATCATCTTGTCGCAGAGTTTTCAGCAATGACTTTGTTGAAGATACTAAATCCATTGCATTTAAAATATCAACAAATTTGAACTGCAATGCTCGACAAAGCATATATGTGATGCCTATAGCTTTATGCATAAGACACAATATGAACATAAAATCAAAAGACTTCAACACAATTAAAGAACCTTTAGCTTCCCCACGAATAGTGTTTGAAGATCCTTCCTCAATCATGCTTTGAAGCACATTAATTGTTGCTACATACATATCTATAATGCTACAAATTAAAGCAAAATGTGAGCTCCAACGAGTACTTCCAGCTCGATGCAAAGTACCCATCTGATTAGCAATTTTGCTAGTCCCTCGTTCACCAGTAGCTACCATACGTGCAACATCAATAACTTGAGCATATTGTAGCTCAGCGTGTCGTTTGGGAGAAGCACTAACAAGATTAACAATCATTATCAGTTTGAAAAGAATTGGCATGTAGAAACCTCATTCTCTGTAATGGCAACTAATGTAAGTTGTAATTGATGAGCAAAATAATGAACATAACATGCATATGGACAATCTCTTAGAAACAAAGCTTGCAATCTATTCCATGCACCATGCATGTTACTAGCTCCATCATACTGTTGACCCTGCAAATCATGAATGTGTAAACCACATTGAGTTAGGACATTTGATATTTCTTTCTTCAGTGTTGAAGCGAAAGTGTCTGAAACATACACAATTGAAAGAAAACATTCTCTTAAGAATCCATTAGCATCAATAAATCTCAAAACAATAGCCATATGCTCTTTATTAGAAATATATTTTACTTCATCTACTAGAATACAAAATTTGGCTTCCCCAATTTCAGCACGAATTTTTTTCCTCACTTCATTAGCTAGAATATGCAAAATCTCTTTTTGGATAAGAGGTGAAGTATATGTTGCATTCCCAACATCATCAATTTCAACATTTAAGTGTTATTAGCTCCATGCAATTGCCATGATTATTCGAAACTACCGATTTGTCATGACCTCTTAGTGCACATCCTTGTAATGTAAGCCAACAAATGCTGTCAATTGTTGCTTTGAGACGCAATCGATTTTTCTTAATTTCTTCTGAACTTTGTGCATGTACAATCTTATCTATATGTTGAGTTACATTCATCAATGCCTTAATAGATTTTGCAGCATTATTATGTTGAGAAGTAGGACCTCCTACATGCATCAATAAGGCACACTTAGTCCCTTCATTCACCCTCTTCCAACTTTTAAAACCATTAATAGTAAATACAAGATACAAAGGTTTATCATTTTCGAACAAAAAACATGGAAAGTAAAATAAAGCATCCTTTGATGGAGAGTATTCTATCCAAGGAAATTGCTTGAACCAAGATTGTTGAAATCGTCGGCGTTGATTTTTGGATTGAGACCATGGATACTCAATCAAAATAGGCTAAAAAGAACCCATTTTAATATAAGAACGTTTGATTTTGTCACATTGATTAACCTGCTGCTTCCATATAAGAGTACGCAATCTGGGATCTCGTTCATGAATGGTATCATCAAATTCAAGACACTGAATCTGAGCAGGAGATTCAGGTTCTGTAGTAAGTATAGGAGCATCAACACTAGATACCAAAGGTGCTTTAGTTGTTGATGATTCTTCTATACCCATCGGCTTAAACAATGAAAAAATAGTGTTTTCTTGCTTTTTTTTTTTTTTTTTGTTTTCCATTAGCACTACATGAAAATTATTAAAATCAAAATCAAATAGAATAGAATCAAACTAGACAATTATCAAATCAATCAATTATCCCTCATACTCATCCCCCACCATCATTAATTTGGTCAATGAGTTGGGACCTACCAATTTTACATACATTTCTTCGGCATCTCATCAAATCAAATAAATCTAGAATAAAAAAAAAACTTCGTAAAATTAATAAAAGAGATAAGATAATACCAGGTAACTTGAGTGAGATTTCTTTGAGAAAAAAGTAAGCAATATTATCAATATGGAATTCTTCTTCATAGATTAAAATGCCTAAAAGTTAAAAGCATATAAGTACAAAAATTATTAAAATAGAGAGATAAAGGCAGAAAATCAATAAATTATTCTTCTTTTTGTTTATTAATAAGAGTTTAGTATTAATTCTCAACCCAAATTCTACCTATCTCATTGTATCATTTTAATTTTTAATAATTGTTTTAAGTATTTTGCTTATTTTAAACTTTGCTATATGTCATTCTCTTCTTTGTGGATCATGGATGATATGTCTAATATAGCATGTTGTGTTGAAGAAGTCTAAGAAATGTTAGATTTCAAGATATAAGAGACCTACAGTTTATCAAATTTTCAGAAGGATTGTTAAAAGGAGTAATGATTTCTTATATAATTTGTCCTATTTCAATCAAGGTTTATTGAAAATGGTGAACATTAGAGACATTTCAATTAAAACAGTCTTCTTCATTTTTTTTTGCTTAATTTGTTTTTTAATTTCTTTATCATATTAATAATCACAGCCTCTGAAAGCTTTCTTTAAGAATAGCTATTGCTATTTGCATCACCTGCTATTATAAGAAATGAAAAAAAAAATACAAAACCCAACTAAATTCTTGTTGGACAAATAAAAACATTTAAAGAAAATGAAAAATATAGCAACTTATTTGAAGGAATGACTGATGCAATATTAAGTGCTTTTGGCTCTATTATCGATGAGCTCATGGTCTTTTTACTTGATATACAAAGACCATGCTTTTATTTAAAATCATGAATACACAAACAACCTCATCCATTATCAAACTATATTGTCAAACATTCCCTAATAATCACAAACTATTTTTAACAAGTCATTATAATTTTAAATTTTTGTTACCTTACACAAGGTTCATATGAACAAAAATTAAGTGAAAATTTTCAATATGACCTGTTTAATAAGATTCAACTAAAATTAAAACTAAAGATAAATAGTAAATGAATATAAGACTACTGGCCTATTGGTAACTTTTCATTGGCTTATTATTATTATTATTATTATTATTATTATTATCATCATCATCATCATCATCATCATCATCATTATCATCCTCCTCCTATGCCTTCTAAAAGAAACAAAATTCAACAAAATAATCTAAATTTAATCCTATTAATTTTATAAAAATAATTTAATCTTAATGTAATTTTATATTGCAAATTCATATTTAAGAAGCACAAAAATTAATAATTTAATCTAATTATAATTTTTTTCTTGGGAAACAAACATAAACTAAAAATAAATAAAAACCCATTTACAAACACAAAAAATACAAAATACAAAAATATGAAAATGGATAGCACATTACATACCTTAAATAAGAAAAGATTAAAGAATGCTTGAATTTGATAAAAAGGCAAAGAATAAATTGATTTTGAAAGAGAAAAACACAAAAGAAAGCATGAGAATCGAGTTGTGTATGAGAAGTTTTTTTGCCAAAGGTATACTAGAAGTTTGGAATAGCAAAAGCCAAGTACGAGAAAGAAATTTCTTAAATTGCACTTGGCTAAAGTACACAGCAAGTTTTAAACAATTAAAAACCAAATATAAATTTTTTTTTCCAAATTGTCCCCGGGCTACAGCCCACCTTAACCCATTCCTACTTCTGCCTCTGACTACACACGTGTTGATGTAGAGAATGAAATATAAATTATTGACTTTTATGCTTACACTTGATGAACTTTTCACCAAAACTATTTAGTTCCTTATTCTTTCAAATAAAATTACATTACTACCTTACCAAAATTTATTAAATCATGAAAAAAAAATGAAATTCTTAAAAATTGAAAAGCAAACAATTCAGCCATTGCACCCTATATCCCTGCCTACTAGACCACCATATTTTGTCATCGATTGGACCACAAAGTGCACCTTAGATCGCCCCATTTCGCCCCCATCATTATCTATCTGCAAATGATTTGTGTATATCATTTTCTCGGATTTTTTCAAAAACCAAATAGATTATAAAAATGCTTTTCAATTCAAATAAAATCTCTAATATTTTGACTAGATAATCAATGGACTTAACAATCAGATTCTAAACCGCAAAAATGCGTGAGAAGAAACATTTAAATTGAAAAATATTTCAAAAAAAAAATTGAAAAATCAAACTTTGATTTTTCAATCAAAACTAAATACAAATATCAAATTATTAATATTCAACTAGTTCTTGTTCACTAGAAATGCTGGTTGGTGCCAACCGATCAATCGTCATTTACCATCATACAGTGATCTCCAGCAAAAACACTCATGGGCATGGTCTTAGGTGTTAGAATTTTTGAGGATTTTAGTTAAAGGGTCATGCAAAGTGGATGTGAAAATGGGTGAAAATTTCGAGAGCCAATGAATTTTCATATGGAGCACTGGATGTTTTCATATATTTGATACTTTGGTTGAAATAGGTTTTTACTTGGTTGATCTTTCTTTTCTTGTGATGGAATTTTGAGTGATTTGATTCTGAAAGTGGAATGGTTTGCTGCTATGTGGATTTGTTTTTTCTCATTCCTTGAACACAGAACATAGAAACTAAGAGAGGATTAATTAATTTTCAAAAAAAAAAAAGGAGGATTAATTAAAAAACAAAAATCAAATTTTAATCTACATTAGACCTTATTCTAAGTGTCACTCGCTTCACTTGTGTGTAATCATGCTCAATGCAGACCTGACATTTAGGAGATATAATATGATATTTTGCCAAGTTAGAAAGTTAAATTGGCTATTCTTAAAATATAGAGGGCAAAATGACTAACGATGGCAAGTTCAAAAGAAAAATATGCATTAGTCGAAGAAAATAAAAATAAAATTACAATTAGTTTGAAAAAAATGAATTTCATAAAATTTTATGAAATTTATTTTGAATTTTACATTTTTAAAAAAGTTTATATTTAAAATATTAAAAAATATTCATTTCAATTATATGAATTCAATTTCATAAAATTAAACATAATAAAATTTTATAAAATATGTTAAATTTTTTCAAATGAATTTCACATTAAAGATAAAAATACATTTATTCTTTTTTTTTTTATTCATCATATTTTTATCTCCTCTATCTCTCTACCTCTTTTTTTCTCTTCCTTCCCTCTCTCTCTTTCTTCTTCCTCTTTCCTTTTTTTTCCTATCTCTCTCTAACCTTTTTTTTCTTTCTTCATTTTTTTATTTATTTTTCATATAGTTTAAATTATGTCTTTTTAAAATTTATATTTGTAAACCATAGAATTTGGTATCTTTGACATTTTATTTTTGAAAGAAATTGAATTAAAATAGTATAAGTAATTTGAATTAGATATAAATTAAACTCACGAATAAATTAAGTTTTAATGAGTTTGGACTAACAATTACTAAAATATTAAAACTAACTAATTAAATAATCAAATCAAAACTATATTTTTAATATATTTTTCTAATGTGGGACTGGCTCTTAATAATTTTTATCATATATGATAGTAATTCTTCAATCATTATTTTTTTTTCCTTTATATAGAAAACTTGCTACAACTAACACATCATATATAATAAGTTGGCAAGATGTGTAGCTAAATTTTATTTTATTTTATTTTTTGTTAAGTCTAGGAGTGAAATTAATATTTGTGAGACTTAAAATATTATTCTAACTCTTATAAGTCAGTAAAAGGAAAAACATATTTTTGAAATCTATAAATTTTACACAATTTGTCTATTGAATCCTTAATGTTTTATTTTGTAAATTCTTTTGTACAAGTTGAGGGTTTTTTTTTTTTTTTTTTTTTTTTTGCATAGCTAAAACAAAATTGATGATATATTATGTATCTATAATGTATAAATTATTACAATATTATATTATTTTAAAAAAAAATTTACACTATTTAATACCTAAAACTTGAAAACTTTATGATGTAAAAATGAGTATTTCTTTTGTATACCTTCAATAATTTTCATAACAAAAAATTAATATAAATTTTTTAATGTTTTTAAATTGA
The DNA here is from genome assembly GCA_947687605.1 of Reutealis trisperma. Lineage (NCBI taxonomy): Eukaryota > Viridiplantae > Streptophyta > Magnoliopsida > Malpighiales > Euphorbiaceae > Reutealis > Reutealis trisperma. Next base: position 42,475 of record CANTUT010000864.1, read on the forward strand.
TATTACATAATTTCTCATCAATTTTACTTTTATCATTAAAAAAAAAAAATCAGTGTGATTTTTTTAGGATTAAAAGATCCAATAGACAATACATAATAAGGAGTTTCAAAATTAATTTTATTAAAATAATTTAATAAAAAATACTAAATTAATTTTAGATGTTATTTTATATTATTAAACATTGCCTAATATTATACATACTCATGAGTATATAATTTAATGGCAACTCAAATTTCTTTTCCCCAATATTAAAAAAAATCACATCATACATGCATGAATGAGATAATTCTTTATGTGTATATATATATACAATGAATATTTTAAAAGAGCATATTTTTACTTGTAGGAAAAAAGAATTAGTGTTAATAAACACAAACTTATTTTTAAAAAAATGATGATGGAAACAAATTATTATTTTTTATTATCAATTGGCTTTTTTTTAGGTCAACAATAGCATTATTATTATTATTATTATTTCTAAAAAGGAATAATAGTTTCATCATTGAAACAAAAATGAAGTGGATGATTTTTTATTATATGCTGAAATTGAATGATTATATTGAAATTAAATTAAGTGATAACAAATGAAATTGAGCTGTTCTCACAAAATCCACATTTTCTTTTCAACTACAACTGGCACAACATCCATATTTTTTTTAAAATAACCATTACCACAACAACACACCTCTCTCTCTCTCTCTCTAGTCTTACAATCAAGGTAACTGTTACACTTCACAAAAAAAAAGTAATTGTTATACATATAAGAGGACCACATCGTCGTTCAAATACTGTTTCTAACAGAGATTTTATTTCCATCTCCAAATATAAAGCAAAATCCGAATATCACTCTAATAAACTAAACATGACTCTTCCTCCAATTTCAAAATTGATATTAAGAATATGTCTCCAACAATGATTCGAATTACTAGATATCTCTATATAAAGCGTACTTTTTCTACTATTGAAATAACGTAACTTTCTCTTTAGAGATTTCAATTCTCCTGATTAATTACTATGTACTGACTTAAGTATTCGAGTAGTCCCTCAAACACATCATTTAGACTCCCTCTAATTATCTGTCTTGCAGGCTCCTCAGTTCCCTAGTTTGTATACTTGATATCACTTTTCAACATGAGTGTATCAGTAACCTTTTAGAAATTAAGTAATGTTTCTTGCATTTGAAGTTTAATTTTTGTTAGCTCTCTCATTTAAAATTTTAAATTTTGATATTATAAAAAAAAATATTGATTCTTGATGCATATATATTCTGCTTGATATGTAATTAGTTGAGGTATTGTCGAAAAATTAACATTTTAAAAATGTTGATTAAATAACATTTAAATTTGTTTTTAAGAATTTTATAAATGAATTTCATAACAATTTGTTTCAAACACTTATATATTTTATATTTATAGTATAAATAAATATATATATATTTAAAGCTCAATATATTTAGTTTAAATTCTATTGAAATTCTTGGAAGTGTATAAACAATGCCGGCTTTAGGCATAAGCCACTAAGGCCTATGCCTAGGGCTCCACAAAAGAAAGGGCCCCATATATATATATATATATATATATATATATATATATATATATATATATATATATATATATATATATATATATATATTTATTTATTTATTTATTTATTTATTTATTCATTTATTTATTTTTGTGTTAAAAAATAATAGTATTAAAATTCTAAAAAAAAAGGACCCCACATATATATTGTGTTAAAAAATACTAGTATTTCAATTATAATAAAATTGTAAATAAATTTAACACTATCTATTTAAAAAAAAAAGGCATAATGATCTAAAATACTCTGACTTTTTGCCATTTTATCATTTCTACTCTAACCTTTAAAGCTTATCAAATATATACCTGACCTTTTCGTTGTCTACCAAATATACCACGGCTCCATAAGTCAGGTGCTTATCCTGACTTGGCGCGTAAACGTGGCAAGTCACCCTTTTGTAGGTACTAATGTGGCATGCATGAAGGAATTAAATTTAAATAAAATAAGTTTTAATTATAAAAAAAAATTAAAAGATAGAGAAATGTTGTCGTTTCTCTAATCACCCTATCATATTGCCTTAGGGTTTTACCCCATTCTATTCCTTTGCTCTGTTGAGAAGACGATCTGTGCCCTAAAAGCGATGGTTGTGGTCCCTTGATGCTGCTCTTTCTTTATCGTTTACCCCATCCAATATTGCTATACATTGAATCTGTTATTTATCAGTTGTGGTTCCTGAAGCAATGGCTCCTAAAAAAATGACAAAAGAGGTATGTATTATTTAATCATGTGCCAATAGTTAGTGCAGAGCATGTTGGGAATCTTTTTATATATAGAAATATCATATTGCCACTTTTTTTTAGGGATTTGGTTTTTGAAACTTATTCAGTGTTTATAAAAATTAAAATGTTGTTTGTAATCTAATGTTCCCATTTGTGTTTTGAAATGGCAGTACATCTGTTGAGTTTTGACATGGTGGAACATTGGTTAGTAACCCAGTGGTCAATTACATAGGTGGAAAGAGTCACACTTTAAGTGAAGTGACCTCAATGACTATGGATTCTATAGAGAAGATAGTAAAAGGTTTAGGTTATAGTCATTTCCTCAGTATAGCTTATTGGCCACCATATAGATGGAATCCAATAGGGAAAGATTTAGGTTTAGTTTTCGTTGAAACTGAAGAAGAATGCAGGAAGATGTTTGCAGAAGGGCTAGATTATGGGTTTTTAAAGGTGTATGCTGAAGCTGTCCAAATTAGACCTGAGATTATTTCAAAATATGCACTTGAAAATGTTGTGTGTAATGAAGATGAACAAGAAGAAACAAGGATAAATGGAAATGAAGCTGAAAATGGAAGTGAATGTGTAGAAAAGGTTCAACCAGTGCTGAATGAATATGCAAATGAATCAGAAAGTGAGGATGAAGACTATCTTCCTGGAAATGAGGAAGCTGAGGAGGAGGACAACCTGTCATCTGATGTTACTAACTCTGATGCAGATGAAGAAAACGTAATTGCTAAGCATAATTTGAAGTCTTTTAAGGATGCAATAGTTGACAATGGAATTGGATTGGGGTTAGATAAAGAGCAATTTACACACGGCAGTAGCAATATGGGGGCTGGTAGTAGTGCTCAAAATGATGGCAATAAGAGTGATAGCAGTGGGTATAATTATGAGTACCTAGATAGTGATTCTGAAGTTGAAACTCCAGTTTCAAGTGATGAAAATGACATGGAGTGTAGGAAAAAGAAAAGAGAGAAAAAGATAGTGTACAACCTTAAATGCAATCATAAAGAACTAAAATTTGTTGTAGGCATGAGATTCACAAACATAAAACAATTTAAATTAGCAGTTCAAAATTATTCAATTTCAAATGGATATCCTCTTTGGTGGAAAAGGACAGGTGATGATAAGATGGAAGCTAGGTGTAGGGGATGCAAATGGAGGGTATATGGATCAATGATACCTAGTGAAAAGACCTTTATAGTTAAAACTATTACACTAGGTCATAAATGTCCATTTCGTCAAAAAAATAAGATGGCCACTACCAAGTGGCTGGCTGAAGAGTTTCTAAATGAGTTTAGGAAGAAACCTACATATACTGTTGCTGAAATGGAAGTTGACATGATGGAAAAATATATGTTGAAGGTTTCAACAGTGTCATGCTACAGGGTTAAGAAATTAGCATTGGAGAAGCTTAGAGGATCAGTTGAGGCTCATTATGCTAAACTAAGATCTTATGTTCATGAACTTAAAAGAGTTGATAAGGAAGGGTTTTTTGACCTTGAATGCAAATTGGATGGAAACAAATCAGTATTTCAAGGTCTGTACATAGGGTTGAGTGGCTTAAGAAAAGGGTTTTTAGAGGGCTGTAGGCCTGTTATATCATTAGATGGTGCATTTCTGAAGACAATACTAGGGGGTGCCATTTGAAGTGCTATTGGTCGTGATGAGAACAACCAAATGTTCCTAATTTCTTGGGCAATTGTGTTGGCTGAAAATGAAAATAGTTGGAGATGGTTCCTAACCAGACTTTTCAGCGACTTGAACATTAATTCTGGGCTTGGGTGGACTTTCATAAGTGACCAGCAAAAGGTATAAGTCAACTTATTTTTTTTAGTTTATACTATAATGTATGCATTGTAACATTTCTTTATATTGTTCTAACATAAATTTCTAATATATGTAGGGTTTGTTGAAAGTATTAAATGAGATGGTGCCACATGGTGAAATTAGGAATTGTGCGCGCCATATTTATGCTAATTGGAAGAAAGTTCACAATGGGAGTGAACTAAAGGACCTATTCTAGAAGGTTGTGTATTCCACTAATGAGCAACAATTTCAAGCACAACTTAAGGAATTAAGAGATACTAACCCTAAAGCTGAACAAGGATTTTTGGCAAAGAATCCTAGAGTTTTCTGCAAAGCATTTATATCCATTGTTCCAAAATGTGACAATGTCGACAACATTGCAGAGACATTTAATGGGTGGATATGCAAAGCAAGGATGATGCATATTATTGACATGTTAGAAGAGATAAGAGGTGCCTTAATGGAAAGACAAAGGGTAAAGACAGACATGATGAAGGACAGTGAGGATCAGCTTTGCCCTAGAATTAGAAAGAAGATAGAGAGACTAAAGTGGGATAGTAGATTTTGCATACCAAAGCCAGCATTGAAGAATAAGTTTCAAGTGAAGATATATGATGATCAGTTTGTTGTTTCATTGCCAGACAAGACATGTACATGCAGATATTGGCAAATTACTAGACTTCCATGTATACATGCAATTTCATGTATTCATTGGTTAAGACAAGATGTTGATGATTATGTAGATGAGTGTTATAAAAAGGACAAATACCTGCAGGGTTATCAGTATGCACTAGAACCAATTAATGGTCAGAAGATGTGCGCATCAATCACAGAAGCTCCAGTCCATCCCCCCACCTTTCAAGAAAATGCCAAAAAGACCAAAAAAAATAATAGAAAAAAGGCACCAGATGAAAAACCTATAGATCGTAACAAATTATCAAGGCATGGTATAAGAATGCAGTGTCAAATATGCTATGAATATGGACACAACAAAAGAGGATGCCATATGAAAGATAATCCACAGCCACCAAGAGAAGTTCAACCTAAAAAGGTATTATTCATTATAGTTTTATGAAACTATATGTATGTTGAATATTGATCCTATAATTTTATTTATATTGACAAAGACTTAAGAAGACAAGAGCATGCCCATCCCAGGCTGTGGAAAGTGATATTAATCAATCACAAGTTGGTCCTTCTACAAATAAGGTACTTACTTTTTCCTTGTTATAGTGATTTAAATTAAATATGCTATGTCGTTTGATGAATTGCTATGTTATTGATATTTGACAGAAAAGTATGAAGAGATCTAGATTCACATCACAGAGTGGAGATTCTATTATTGCAAACACAAATATCAGTCAAACACAACCTAGTTCAAGGACAGATGATGCTAGAAGACCTACATCTAACAATCATACAATAGCAAGGGAGAAATATCAGGCTAGGAAAGGTTATGGCATGCACATATCAACAGATACTGGCAATATGTATTTAAGGATGCTAAGGGAACGAAGGGTTAGATGTGTTAGTGGTTCTTCACAAACAACAGCCGCAACTGCACATTCCAGTAAGAGGCCTACAATTTCTTCACAATTGAGGTCAAAAAAGTCCTCCACTCAAAGCGGACAACACTTTGGCAAAGGACGTGGAACTTCTACAATCAATCAAAGCCAGAGGTCAACAGCAGCTAAGGGAAAATATAAGCAGAGGATATCCCAGCCTTCATCACAAACTAGTGCAGCCACAATTCAACCCTCACTATCAAAAACACATACCACTGCAAATACCCAATTGATGCTTCATGAAGGTCATCATGATGATAATGCAGCCATGATTATTTCTTAGGGTTGTGTAGTTGTGTATGCAGTATTAACTGCTTCTTTCGGATTGTCAAACTTTATTAGTTCTATAATTTGCTACTTTTGGATTGATGCAGTATAAACTGCTACTTTTGTTGACAATATGATGATAGTATGTGTATGTTGCTTAAAATAGTATTATTAGAGTGAGTTGATTTTGTACAGGGTTAATGCTTTTGCATTGCCTTATGAATACTTTATTTATACCCAATGTGGTCCATCATGTCTTTGTCTCTTGTCTCTTTATTTTTTAATTAGACTTTATTGTATCTTTTATACATCACATGGACATATTTGTTTTTGTGCCCATTTATGCAATTCACCTAACATAAATAAATATATATTCAAATCTTACAAGGCATAATATGTGCCAAAATGGTCCAAATTTAATTCACATAGCTTATAGGTTGCAGTACATGAAAGGTTCTTCTACTTTCCTCCATATTAACTACTACAATTACAAACAACAAATAACTACTGCCTGACTTAAAAACAACAAATAACTAAACTAATGCCTAACTAACAAGAAGCATGCCTCCTACATTCTAACTTCAATGTTCCATCTTTTACCCCTTCATCATATTACCAAAAAATAAGCCACATGACAAATGCCACCGGTTTAAGCACACATCTTATATATGAGGATACCAATTGCTGCATAAAACCTAACCTTATAGAAACTCAAGCTACCCTGCAATTTTTCCACTTCATCAATCTTAGTCATTAGCAATGATGATAGTGCCTTATTGGCTTTCTTCAGTCTTTCATTTAGAGTTGCATTTTCTCTTACCAACTCCCCTAATCGATTATTACTGACATCAGAGTCCACCCTCTCCAAATTGACATTCAGTCGCCTAAGTTCAGCCAGCACCAACAGTGTCTTTTCGTTCACCCAATCGTCATGCCATCTGAAGAAATCACAATTTCCTGTACAATCATTATCACCCAGACGTCAAATATGCCTAATGACCTACATTTTCATTTTATAGCTTAGAAAATCTTTTTAATAGCTTACATTATTAAAGGAACAGCCCCAAAACCTTCGGTAAGGGTTAGCTCCCGTTCGTGATACCCGGAGTCGAGCTGGTCTTCCACAATCGCAAAAGCATCTCTCTATTCCAACAAGAAATTCATTGTTTCCTTGCTCTGATGTTGATGTTCTTCTCGATTCCATCTTCAATTGTTGTCTATGTGTTGGATCTATTACACAAACCCTAACCCTTTTACATTTTTTGATTTTTTTTCCTTTATTTTGCTTTTAAAAAGTGTGTTTATTTCACAATATGGAGTTGATGCTGTGTTTTGTCCAGGTGGACACATTTACTTGCCATGTCTGCGCGCTAGGTCAGGAAGCACGTGATTTATGAAGCCTTGGTATATTTGGTAGACAACGAAAAGGTCAGGTATATATTTGATAAGCTTTAAAGGTCAGGATAGATATGATAAATTGACCAAAGTTTAGGGTATTTTAGATCATTATGCCTAAAAAAAATAACTAACAACTTGTTTATTGGCCTAAATTGTAGGATTTTATTGGGAATTAGAAAGAGTAAATTTTTGTTAATGTGAATTAACAAAATAACTATTAATAGTATGCTTCCTTGATTAGAGGAACAACGGTATAAAATTAATTGTGCAATGTTATTTTTTTTGAATTGTTTAACTTAATTTTTTGTACTCTATATATACTTAAACTAAAAAAAAAAATTATCATAAAGTATTCCTACTATTTTCTTTTGTGCTTCTTGCTATTAAGTATTTCTATTATTTTTTTTTGTGCTCCCATTATTAAGTATTCTTACTATTTTCTTTTGTACTTCCCACTATTTTAATATATTTCTTCTTTCTATTGCACTTCCAATATCCAGTATATTTAATTTATTGCTTTAATTTAGAAGGGCTCCCATAATTATACAAAAGGTATGATATTTTACATGTTTATGTTATAATATTTTATTCTTTTCTTTATAAAATTATTTGTTTCTTAATTTTTTATTTATGTCTTAATTTTTTTTAATAAAAATTTCAATCAAATTATTATATCTTCTTGTTTCATGTCAAAGTAAAATAATTAATTTCTAATAATATATTTATTTTATTATTTTATGTAGGTAATAGGATATCATCTTATCATCAAGCAAAATAATCAGAAAAATATAAATAAGGTGATATTTTTTCTTTACATTTTTATTGGTATTGTATTATAGCAAAATAATTTTATCATTTTTAAACTATCATTATTATTATTATTATTATTATTATTATTATTATTTTGCATAAAATGTCTACTAGAAAGTATGAATCTGGATTTGAAAAACGTAATAAAAAAAAAGAAAAATTGAAGAACTAATTCAATCTCAAAAAGGTGCACTAGATAGATTTGTTATTAACACTAAACACCAAATGGTAGAAAAAATAAATGAAGATTTAAATGAAATATTCGTTGAAAATTTTGAAGAAACAATTGAAGATAACAATTTAAAATTCACAAAAAACTAATGAAAAATGTGGTGAAAATTTTGAAAAAGATAAACTAATAAATGAAAATAAAAATATTAACAATGAAAATAAAGAAATTATGAAAAATATTTATGATCCAGCACAACGGAATAATTTAGATACAAGCTTAATTCATTTATCAATGGAAAAAGGACCAATTAGACTAGTTTTAGATTTTCCAAAAGATGAAAATTCTAGACACTTTTCTACTGTTCACTATATTAAAAAATTATCAAATGGAGAAACACATGATAAAAAATGGCTAGTATATTCAAAAGAATTAGATAAAGTATTTTGTTATTGTTGTAAATTATTTAGTTTAAAATCAAATAAAATTCAATTAGCAAATGAAGGTTACAGATATTGGAAAAATCTTAGTGCCAAACTAAAAACTCATGAAACAAGTAATGAGCATACTATTATTATCAATATTTGGATCGATACTGAGATGAGATTGCTTAAAAATAAAACAATTGATAAACATTTACAAGAACAAATAAATAAAGAGAAAGAGCATTGGAAAAATGTTTTATTAAGAATTATTATTGTTGTAAAAAATCTTTTAAAAAATAATTTGGCATTTCGTGGGACAAATGAGAAAATTTATCAAGAAAATAATGGAAATTTTTTAAGTTTAATTGAAATGATTGCTGAATTTGATCCACTAATGCAAGAACACTTTCAACGTATTAAAAATAGTGAAATTTATAATCATTATCTTAGTCATAACATACAAAATGAATTGATAAATATTTTAGCACTAGAAGTAAAAAATAACATTATTAAAAAATTAACGAATCAAAATATTTTCAGTTATGCTTGATTGTACTCCAGATGTAAGTCATTAAGAACAAATATCTCTTGTATTAAGATGTGTAGATATTTCAATAAATCTAATAAAAATAGAAGAGTACTTTATAGATTTTTTAAAAGTGGATGATATTTCTGGTCAAAGTCTTTTTAATGTACTAATAAATAAAATAAAAAGTTTTGAACTTGATATAAATGATGTGAGAGAACAAGGATATGATAATGGATCCAATATGATGGGAAAGCAACAAGGTGTACAAAAAAGATTATTAGATATATATTTTAGAGCATTTTATACACCATGTGGTTGTCATAATCTTAATTTAATTCTTTCTGATATGGATAATTCATGTACTAAAGCTATAAAATTTTTTGGAATAATACAACGTATATACTCATCATTTTCTTCTTCTACAAAACGATGGAAAATTTTATAAGACCATGTTTCTAGTTTGACACTTAAGCCATTATCACAAACACGTTAGGAAAGTCGTATTGCAAGTGTCAAAGCAATAAAATTTCAAGCTCCACAAATAAGAGATGCTTTATATATCTTGGCAGAAACTAGTGAGGATCCTAAAATAAAAAGTGAAGCCATTTCATTAGCAATATATGAAATTGAAAATTTTGAATTTTTATTAGGTATAATTATTTGGTATGATATATTGTTTGTTGTTAATACCGTTAGTAAATATTTGCAATGTAAGGATATGGATATTTCTATTGCAATAGATCATTTTAAAGGTCTTATCATTTTTTTTGAAATTTATAGAGAAAATGGGTTTGAATTTTCTATGATTTCTACAAACGAAATTGCAAAACAAATGGATATAGAACCAAAATTTCATGAAAAACATATAATAAAAAGAAAAAAGCAATTTAATGAGAATGAAAATGAAGAGATAAAATTATCTACTGAAGAATCTTTTAGAATTAATTATTTTGTATATTTAGTTGATCATGCAATTTCCTCTCTTCAAAATAGGTTTGAACAATTTGAAATATACGAAGATAATTTTGGTTTTTTTTATATAATATAGAAAAGTTAAAATCACTAGATGATGATGATGATTTGAAAAAAAACTGCTTAAATCTTGAATTTTTTTTAAAACAAGATACATTTTCTGATATTGATAGTTTTGATTGATTTTCAGAATTAACAGTTTTAAAAGAAATTATAACTACAGAAATAACAACACCAATTGATATATTAAATTTTATTAAAAAAGTAAATTCTTTTCCAAATGTATGGATAGCTTATAAAATATTATTAATTATTTTTGTTATTGTAATTTCAGCTAAAATGAGTTTTTCCAAATTAAAATTAATAAAATCTTATTTACGTTCAATTATGTCACAATAAAGATTGAATAATTTAGCTATATTATCAATTGAAAATGATTTAGTTTCTAAACTTGAATATATAAATTTAATTAAAGATTTTGTATTTCAAAAAGAAAGAAAAATAAATTTTAAATAATTCTAATTTTTTATATTATATTAAGAAAATTGCCTAGGGCCCAAGAGTTCCTTAAGTCGGCCCTGTGTATATAAACAAAAAATATGTGTAGAAAGGTTTGTATTTACTTTTTATTATATGTTTGTTTGATTTGTTATTTAGATAAATAAATTTATAATCACCAAAATAAATAATTGCAGCGAATTTATATCTAGTTATAAATTTAAAATGACGAATAAAGATATAATCATTTCCTTAAAAAAAAAATAAGTACAAAGTTAAGCATATAAAATTCAAAATTTAAAATAAATTTAATATACATGAAAAATTCATTTATAAATAAATTATTTTATGAAATGCATTTGCAAATAATAAATGTAACAAAGTATGTTCATTTGATTCCAAATAATAAGTTTATATTTTATATTAATTCAATAAAAAAATAAGAATAATTAAATAATAATTTTAAATAAAATTTTCTAGCAACTTTTTTTTTTTTTTTTTAAACTTTAGAAGACTAGGGTAAGTCTTCAAAGGCAGTACCACTGAGAAGCAAAATTCGAGGCTTCTACAAATGGAAATGGATAAGATGCTCAATATGCGGAAGCGGCACCGCTTTAGGTGTTGAAAATGGGTCCCACTTCTCAGCTCGTGAATTTTATATTCTAGTACAAACAAAAATTGACCGGACAAAATTTTTGAATCAAATTAAATTGAAATTATATATTTAATTTGATTTTTAGAAATTTAATTTTTAATATGGTTTGAGATTTTAGATAATTTTGATTTTTGATTTGATTTTGAAGGTTGAAAAATTAAAAATAAAATTATATATTTAAATATATTTTTAATACTTTTAATATTATTTTTATTTTTATTTTATATATTTATATATTATTTTATAAAAATTATTTTATATATTTATAAATTATATATTATTTTACAAATAATTATTTTATATATTATATATTTTATACATTATTAATATATTTAAAAATTTTATATTATATTATATTATATATAAAAAATCAAAAATCAAAATTAAAAACTAATTTTCGACAAAACTAAAATTTAAAATCTAGTTTAAATATTTATTCGGTTTAATTTTAAAATTTTTAAAACTTTTATTTTTTATTTTTTAATTTTCAAATCTATCTAAACCGATGTCGACCTTGCAAACATCAATCGTGGATTGTGGTACCCACAAAAATTTTTTTTGGACACATCTGATCTCCTCTAGTAGTATTTTAATTTAATTTTTCTCTTGAGTTTCATGGTAGGGCCCAGGTAAAGATTTGTACATTTGTAGGGGGGTATTTTTGTATAGAAGTGTATTAAGTAAAATAATATTATAGGACAGATGCAGGGAATCATTACTAACCATAGATGCCACCTGATGTGGTTACATTATCAGTTGGAACTCAAATGGGAGCCAAGTGCTTTTGTCAGAGATAACACCGTATATTATGTACAGGTACAATAGTGATGTATCTTATTTTTATTGATTAATTTATAATAAATAATAAATTTAATTTATTTAAAAAAATTTTATATGTGTGGAATTTAAGGTATTTACTTCGTATTATACATGTCTTTTAACAATAACCGCTTAAATTAAATTATATTTAATTTAATATAAATAACAATAATTACTTAATTACATCTCTCAAAACAAACAAACAAATATATATCATGTGCTTTTGTTTCATTGAAAGCATAATTTCCAATGTTCTAAAAAAATGGAATGGAATTAGTATGATTTGCTCTACATCAAAATTCAATGGATCAGTCTATTAGATTTACTAAACTAAGGCATGTTTAATGTAACATAATATTTGAAATGTATTTAGTATGTGATATGATATAATATAATCAAATGAATTTTTAATATAAATTTATATTATAAATTATTTGATTACATTATATTATATTTTATTACAGTCTACTAAATATAATTTTAGTTGTCAATAATTTTTTGATTGACAGCCAAAATTTTTTATTAATTATAAAATTACCGAAAAGAATTATATTTTTTTCATGTAAAATGATGGTAATTATGAAAAAAAAAAAAAAAAAAAAAAAGCTTTCACCTATCCCAAACAAAATTATGGAAATATTTCAATGGTAGTAGAAGATTATGCATTCAAAATTTGAATAGCTTTCTTTTAAGCATTTTTTTTTTTTATGTTTTCTGATTTATTGATAATTATAAACAATGTTTTGGTGATAAATATATATCTCAACTTGAACTAAAAGAAGATTTTAAGTAGTTCAAGTTTTCTTTTCCTCCTTATAAATTCAATAATTAAATAAATAAGATATTTTATTTAAATCCTTTAATTTAGTGTAAATAATTTTATTTTAACCATATTAAGAAAATGAATTGAGTAAAATATATGTAAAATCTTATTTATAATATTATTTTATCGTAATATTAAAATATTCTTGCAAAATTTATGAGGCGGTGAATTACTTATCTACAAGAATGCCAATCCTTATATGGATGATATATATTTATTTCTAATCAAATTCAATATTTAAAATATTACTACTATTTTTTTTATTTATTATTGTATTGGCTAATGATTGAGAACTCAAATATTCACCTTTAAATTTTGAAACACTGAATTTATTAAGGGTTTGAAAGAGTTTTCTCCAACCATTAATTCCAATGGTTGACATTATGGGTGAGTTTGTTTTGATCATAGGATTGAATAAATTTAATTTGTATAATATGTAGAGCATTTTTATACATGGACATGATTGAATAAAAATTATTTTTTGTTCAGTCTCATTCATTTTTAGTCCTTATATTTTATGAAAAACTCATTTGTTCAGTTTTTATAACTCAATTAATAAAAAATTTATTTATTTTGTTTGAAATTTTAATACTTTATTTATTTTTCCTTAGGTCTTAATTAATAAGAAAATTATTTCCAAATTACCCTCAACAAATATAATTTTATTTTGTTTGAAAATTTAATATTTTATTTCTTTTTTCCTTATGACTCAATTAATAAAAAATTTACTTTTGAATTATCCTCAATGAACATAATTTTATTTTGTTTGAAATTTTAATATTTTATTTATTTTTCCTTAGGTCTTAATTAATAAGAAAATTATTTCCAAATTACCCTTAACAAATATAATTTTATTTTGTTTGAAATTTTAATATTTTATTTCTTTCTCTTTAGGTCTCAATTAACGAAAAAATTATTCCTAAATTACGCTCAGTAAATATAATTTTATTTTGTTTGAAAATTTAATATTTTATTTATTTTTCTTAGGTTTAATAACTTGAATTTTTATTTATTTTATAAAACCTTATTTTGCACAGAAATATTTTATTTAATTATTTCGCTAAAGTGTAATTGAAAAGTTCATTTTTATTGAATTTTAGATTTTTATGAATTGAAAAACATATTATTAGCTATAATTCTATCTAAGTGTTAGAATATGTGAATTTAATTAAAGGAAATATTTGTATTTATTTAATTGTGAAAATATCATAATTTGTTATTTTGAGGAAAATTATTGATTTAAATCAAATTTTATTTTTGATAGAAGTTGATACTAATAAATTATTATTATTGTTGTTGTTGTAGTTGTAGTTATTGTTGTTGCTGTTGCTGTTATTATTATTATTAAAAAAAGGAATTTAATTAGAAATAGACTTGCGAAAGTGAGGAAGGGGGTAGAGAGAGAGAGAGAGGCAGGGAGAGAGAAACTCTGTTCATCCTCGTATCAATCATTGTTGACCACCAAACTCTAGTCAAATACTCTCCTCCATCTCACCAGCTATCCTATAATACTCATTTCGCTTAACATTGATTGAGAATGATCAATCGAAGAGGGAGAGAGATCGTCGCCTGCTGTCATTACTAGAGCTCACCCCTGCTAATATTTTCCAGTCAATCCAACACTGAAATCAAACACCCCGACCCCAAAAATGCCTACCTAGAGTGAACCCACCACAAATGTCATTTTGCCAATGAATGAGTCTCATCAAAGCCAAATCTTTCTAGCCTCGATCTAAAGGCTTTCGGTGAGTTTTAAATGAAAATATTCATATTTTTGGGTTCCTTGCTTCATGGGCTCATGTATGTACTTTCAGATTTCAAATGCGCCACTATGGAAATTTTCGGTGACTGGATTCTAGCGAACCCTGAGTGGGCGTCTTTGGATAGCGATTTCGATTCATTAAACCAAACTCATTGGTACTGATTGCAATTCCTAATTATGTTTAGATACTGAGTTATGATCATAATAGTGAATTTTGATATAATTATTGTTATCAGTTAATTTTAGTTAAAGTATGATTATGTTTGATTATGTTTCTATCAATAAATTAGTAAATTTGTCTTCATTTCAAATATATATGATATTTATAACGAATTATTATGATTATATAAAATATTATCAAAGTTTTATAATAAAAATTTAAAAGATATGTTGATTTCAAACAATTCATTAGTTAAATAATTTATTAAAAAGCATAGTTATGAATATAACTGATTTGTTGAACTTCATTATTCTTAAGTTTTTCTTTTGAATAAATGACTTTGAATAATATTTTGATAATATTTCCTAACTAAGTTACATATGATTGTTGGGCTAAGATTATAGTGTTATTGCTAAGTTGGAGACTCAGGAGGGGTCACTAAAATTGTGAATGATGTCTAGAAGTATTATTTTCTTTATTTTAGGGGAATAATATCCTAGTTATAGAAGACACTCTGCCGAAATTTTTACAGAATCTTAAAAGTCATTTAGGTATAGCTTTAAAGATGAATCATTCTCATTATGATAATCTCATCTATTATATAGTGCTGGTGTCTTAGGCGTCCTTTCAGTCACAAATGCTATACTTCAAGAGGAGAGTCAATTGGATGTTTCATAAAATCTGTGAGTGATACTATCTAATATATTTCCCTATTTTTCATGCATTTGAATTTATTGTGTGTGTGCGTATAATTGTGCATTATTATTGCATAAAAGCATATTAGTATTTAACTGTAATTGATGAATTAATAACTATTATTGCATATTGACTGTTGTTGACGAATGGGATTGGGATGACCAATGCCACTTAGGAATGTGAATCTGATTATAATAATTGGGATAAAATGAGCTTGGACTGGTGGCTAATGGATGGAGGCCTGGTCATCGCCTTGCTGCATCTAATTAGGTCAGCACTACGTTCTTAGTATCGGATTAAGAGACAATATTAGATTGAGAAAGCCAGGATAAGGGAATCAGCTCCTCATATTAAGGTTTAGTGTAGTACTGTGGATTGTATCTCATCCTTATTTGTTTATATGATTATCTATCTTGTGATATGATGCATCAACGTGAGCATTAGTTATCTGCCTATAGGACATTGGATAGGTATATTGGTTAGTATCATTCATTAAGTCGAACACTCATCCCTGCTTAATATTTTCTAAGTTGCTGGATGAGCTCGTGAAGATGTTTTAATCGAGTTATATTGCCTTTATTCTTCAACAGTAATATGTATTCTATTAAACTTAGTTATGTATTAAGTTTATTATCGATTTGTATTATTACTCTAGAATTCTGCAATGCTATCTCTATTATCTGTAATTTATTTTTTTCATTAGCTGCTAAATTCTTTTAGAATGATGAGTGCCTAGTTAAGCAGAATAATTTTTTTTTCGTTGTTTGAGATAATTGATATATTAAATTAGAATGGCATTGAATTAAATGGATGATGGGACAATTCTACTTAACTTATGGGCACATAGTTCTGTTATGGGATGCAAATAGTTGTTGTTTTGATGGTTTGTTATTTAGTAAGTTATTAGGCTTACTACGAGTACTGATAGCCACATGCATCATATATGTCTTAGTGCCGATTACGTGCCCTTGGATTCGGGTCATCATAAAGATGGTATCAGAGTATTGGTCTTGTGACCTTAAGTAAAGGTAGAGTCATATAAGTCTTAGGTGGTTTAGGTTTGAGGCATGCCGAGTATAAGATTCCTTTCCCTCTTTTGAGTCTCATTTGTTTTTGATTCAACATTGTCCGTAGTCCATGTCTTTTGTAATTAAGTACACTTATTAAATATTAAGATATCTAAATTTCTCCAAATTTAACTTGAGCAAGTTGTGATTATGAATAATGATCATGAAACTTCAAGCATAATTGTGAGTTTAATGTTTATCTACTAAAATCAAATACAGTTATTATTTACTTAATCAAGAACTTTCATAAATTGTATGTGGCGTAATTCAAAATTAATTTTGAAGCCCTGGTCGAGTAGATAAGAATCTCTTTATTGGAAAATGTAGTAGGATGGAAATATGATTGACGCCTCTGTTTCTTTTGAATTATTGGAGTATCTTCATTGAAAATCTTTCAATGTATATGCTCTTTTGTAATGAGGATTCACTATTGACTAACGGTAGGATAAGCTTTAATCAGCATTACTTCTAACCATCTTGTGAACTAACCTAATATTTTCAGATGCATGCTGAGGACTAGTTGTTACCTTAGGTGGAGTAGTATGAATCCTTAATTTTACATCCTTATCATCTAGTCATAGTCTAACACTAGCTAAGTTTACTGTGCTATGTAGAGCTAGTACGGCGGACTAGCTGACTCATGGCCCACTTTTCAACGCTTTTTAGTCTTTTCAACGCTTTTTAGTCTTTTCACCCCACACTCTTCATCTATAAATACCGCCCTCATTTTCATCATTTTTTCTCACCCCTTGAGTTAGTATTGATGGTTATCTATTAACTTCTTTCTTTTTCTCATTCCAATCACTCTATAATTAATTAATTAATTAATTAATTCTTTTAATTAATTAATTAATTACCTCACCCTAACCAAATATTAATTGATTCTTTTAATTAACTAAAACTCTTTTTCCCAAAATTAACCATTCAAATTAATTAATTAATCCTTTTAATTAATTAATTAATCACTTTTTTAAAAAAAATCAAATCAATCTTTTTTAATTAATTAATTCATCCATTCATTTCATCATATTAATTAATTAATCATTTTAATTAATTAATCAATCTCACTATCATGTCCTGAAAAAAATGAATTTCAGTCTGACAAAACCCTCCGCTCTCCAAAAGTAAAGGTACAACATTTTTTCCTCACTCTCAAAATACCAAAACCAAAATCAATATGATCAACTCCTAAACCCTTCACTTAATCATGGAACGAACTACACGGATTTTGATTCCCATTCAATAGGGTATATAGGCATGTTTAGAATTTAAATCCAAATTGCAAATCCAAATCCAATCAATTCCCCTTCCCCTTTTTAATTAATCTATGTAATTAGGTTAATTAGGAATTAAGGAGTGACTATGTGGTTCCCTAGAAAATAAGGACTAGAAGGCACACTTTTCTAATTTGTAAATGTTTTACTTAATTGCTTTTTAATTTCCTATCAATTCATATTATACTTATGATTGTCATTTAATACTTATCATCCATGAAATTAATTTTCAAAGTCAAATTAAGCTTACGAGCCAAGTTTAGATTATCCAACAAAAAACCTAATCCCTAAGCTCAACTTGGTTTGAAAACTAGTGATTTTTATCCTTAGGTAAATTAATTGTAAAATTAATAAATTAGAGTCAATTGGGTTTTTCCTTTAAGGTGGCGACTCTTGAAATCATTTTTCAAATCACAAATCAATTTTTTGAACATTTCCATTCCAATCATAAGCATCGAAACTCGTTCTATGACCTCCTTAAAAATAGCTCGCCTTTCCTTAAAGCAATTTCCCCAAGCGAGGAAGAGGCATTTGGGCGAGGTCTTACAAATAGTGAATTGTAGCTATACAAATAGTACCATCAAATATATCCACTTTACAGACATGACGAAATTTTCTTACAAAAAAGATCAATTTTCAAGAAATAGTTTTAGTTGGATTCCTAGATATTTTGTCGGTTAGAGAGATCAACTCAATAAAAGTTGAGGAACACGTATAATGCAACTCACCATTTAGTCTTATTTTCTTTCAAACTTGAAGTGTCTCTCTACAACTAGTAATTACCTTTCCAAGCTATTCCTTAACCTCATGGCATCCTCTGCATCATCTTCGTCTAAACCTAGTCCTTTCCTATATCAAGGTCTTCCTCCTAAAATTTAGTATGATATTTCTCAGAAAGCTCTCCATAATCTAGCAGCAGAGAAGATTTTTGAATACCAATCATGTCTTATTCAAAAGTATGGTCATTAGTTCCTTCGAGATTTAACCATTCATTTTGAGTATCTTTTTCTTATGTCTTATGCTTTCATTGACTTCACGATAAATTCATTTTGGATTTGGCTAAAGGAGTTTTTGTGCGTTCTGTAGTATTTTCTTTTCTTTACCATATCGCTGTGGGAATCAAAACCTTCCATTTTCTCAAATATATCCATTATTTGAAAGATAATAATGCTGCAAACCCTCATCTAGTGACCTTCCAGCAATGGTTTAATCCTCCTGATCGATGGGATGATTTTCTTCACACAGTAATGGGTAAAAATATTTGGGTAGATGGCCTTGCCATTCATACTATATGTGTTATTCATCGTCCTTACATTGTGGTGGAAGATTAGCAGTCAGGCACCCAATTCGCTGTGAATCCTTAAGTCCTTGCCTATAAATCATATTCCTATTATCTTTATAAAGATGTATTTAAATTCCCAAGGGAATCTACTTCCTTTCTATATTATATGTGTGAAAAGAATAATGTTGCTCTGCGTGAACTATGGCCCCTTATTGAACCTGATGCCTTTTGGTGGGAATTTTCTCCTGAGTATTGTTGAAAGATTCTGATGGACAAGGAAGATTGGCATAAGAACTGTCTTAAAGAATTATACTAAAGGGATAGCCCTTAACCTATGCTTCCTAATGATGACAAGTTCGACCCCACTCATCATCTATGGACTCATCTTGTGAAGCAATCTCCAAACCCCTACGAGTTTGATGAGACGGCCATTTACAGCCAGTATGATGATGACGATGATGATATAATGAATTTGTCTCCTTCCATGAGCCCATTATTAAGTGATAGATCAAGTCACTTGTGCTAGAGTGTTGGAGTGTTTTCTTTTGGATTATTGAGTTTAGTAGTGTGGAAGCATGATGTTGGTGTGTTTTCTTTGATTTTACATTTGACCATTTTGTGCATTAAGTTATGAAGTTGTGTTTAAAGACTGTTTGAGGTAAAAAGTTAGACCAGAGACAGTACCTCAATATATGTTAAATAAGATTCTTTTGTGATGTACCCTTTTCTTATTAAATTAATCTGTATGGTACAAATGTAATTTATGTGTAGCAGAAGGTTTTCCTTTTTGGGATTAAATTATGATGTTTATGATAGTCTAAGTAAAATTTAGTTGATGGCAAATAGTTGATCTTAAAGCTAATTAGCAAAGAAACCATCGGTTCATTTTTAATCCCTTAAACTTACACCTAGTAGGTATAGTGCAATAGAAATATTGTATAGCCGATTAATGATGTTAGGTTGATCCTTTGGTAGGCTGGCTCACGCCATTTTAGACGTAACCCCATTAGATTGTAGGGTAGTGATCTGGCTAATTAGTAAACCTCATTTAAGTGGAGGTTAGGTCTAAAATGGTTATTAGAAGGTGAGATGTATTTTAGAAATCAATCGAATCCTTTTAGTGACCTTATTAAGAGTGATATATTAATATGAATTGTAGAATTAAGAAGTTGATTGATTAATTATTCTATAAGCGTATATCGGTGATTTCAATGTAATATAATAAAATATATACTTGAAGTACATTGGAGAATTAGCTAGAGCAAGTAAGAGTAAGTATTTGTGAACTACGTGTAAGATCATAATGATTACGAGTGTTTAGAGATTTCAAAGATTTATAGAAAATTAATTATGATTATAAGTTGCTGATATGCATGATTATGAGGTTTAATAAGGTTGAGTATTTTAAGCACAAAATGATAAAATTTTTATTAGTAAATGTTATGTTTTGTAAAATGGAATGGAAGTGTAATGTGGTATTACTTTAGATTTTAAGAAGTTACGAGAAGCTTAATTGAGATCTTAAAATAATGGTACACATAATCATATGGTGATATGCTACATGATAATATTTATACATAAGACTAAGGTAAGTTTAAGTAAGCTCTTTATTGATAAGTAATTAGAATGTAAGATTTATAAGTACCAATGAGACTATGTATAACTCCAAAGATTACTAATATAGAGAGAGATTTTTGTTGGATGATGAGGTTGAAAAACATAAGAGTTGCATAGATATTTCCATTAAGCATGAATTGTACTAGGATTTCACTATTTTTCATTAAGATAAGTTAAATTAATTAGTAATGTGAAATATGAAATCATGTTAGTGAAGAATTTAAGCGAGTTGGATACTATTATTGCTTGTACATAAGTGAGTACTTACTATATAGTGAACGTATGTAATTGCTAGATATTACTATTATGAAGTAGTACAAAATTACATGAAGATTATATATATGGAATTATTTATTTGAAGTGGTTTAGAATTAAAAGACATGTTTAAGTTCATAATTGAACAGGAGGAAATTAAAATTTGTATTGACTATATTTAAGGTTTGTTTGGATAAATGATGCTAAAAGATTGATGATACATTGAGTGTATATTTAAGGTTTATTATTATTATTATTATTAAAAAAGGAATTTAACTGGAAATAGATCTGCGAAGGAGAGGAAGGGGGGAGAGAGAGAGAGAGAGAAAAAAAAAAGGCAGGGAGAGAGAAACTCTATTCACCACTATACTAGTCAAAGTTCGCCACCAAACTCTAGTCAAATACTCTCCTCCATCTTACCAGCTATCGTATAATACTCATTTGGCTTAACACTAATCGAGAATGACGAATCGAAGAGGGAGAGAGATCATCATCTGTCGCCATTGCTAGAGCTCACACTTGCTGACATTTTCCGATCAATGCAACATCGTAATCGAACACCTCGACCACAAAAATGCCTACTTGGAGTGAACATGCCACAAATGATGCCGTTTTGCTGGTAAATGAGTCTCGCCAGAGCTGAATCATTTCAGCCTTGATCTGGCAACTTCTGGCAAGTTTCAGACAAAGATATTTATATTTTTGGGTTCGTTGCTTCATGGGCATCATGTATGTAATTTCAGATTTCAAATACACCACCGTGGAAATTTTTCAGCAACTGGATTCCAATGAATCCTGAATGGATGTCTTTGGATAGCGACTCCGATTCATTAAACCAAACTCATTGGTACTAATTGCAATTCTTAATTATGTTTAGATACCAAGTTATGATCATAATCATGAATTTCAATATAATTGTTATTATCATTTAATTTCTAGTTAAAGTATGATTATGTTTCTATCACTAAATTAGTAAATTTATGATTATTATTCAATTTGTCTTCATTTCAAATATATATGATATTTATAACAAATTATTATGATTGTATAAAATATTATCAAAGTTTTAAAATAAAAATTTAAAAGATATGTTGATTTCAAACAATTCATTATTTAAATAATTTATTAAAAAGAATATTTATGAATATAATTGATTTGCAGAACTTCATTATTCTTAAGTTTTTCTTTTGAATAAGTGACTTTGAATAATATTTCAATAATATTTCCTAACTGAGTTACAAATGATTGTTGGGCTAAGATTATAGTATTATTGCTAAGATGGAGACCCAGCAGGGGTCATTGAAGTTGTAAATGATGTCTAGAAATATTATTTTCTTTATTTCAGGGGAATAATATCTTAGTTATAAAGAAAAATCTATCAAAATTTTGGCAAAATCTTAAAGGTCATTCAGGTATAGACTTAGAGGTGAATCATTCTCATTCTAATAATCTCGTTTGTTATACAATGTTGATGTCTGAGGCATCCTGTCAATCACAGATGTTATACTTCAAAAGGAGAGTTAGTTGGATGTTATACTATTTAATATAATTTTTTCTGTTTTTCATGTAATATATATATATATATATATATATATATATATATATATATATATATATATATATATATATATATATATATATATATATATATAAGCATATTAACATTTGACTGTGATTGATAAATTAATAAGTGTTGTTGCATATTGATTGTGGTTAAGGATGACAATTTTACTCGATCTACTGGGTACTCGGTTTAGCCGCCCTGTTTAATGGCAGGTTGGGTATAGATTAAAAAAAATACCCGTTATAGGTACGAGTCGGGTGCAGGTTAAGAGTATACCCGTCCCGTACTCGATCTAATTATTATTATTATTATTATTATTATTATTATTATTATTATTATTATTATTATTATTATTATTATTATTATTATTTTAGTTTGATATTATTTTTCTTTATTAATATTATGTTTGCATTGTATTAGTTAAATATATATTTGTAAACCCTTAATTTTACACCCTCATCATCTAACCATAATCTTAGCATTTGCTTAGTTTAACTCGTTACGTGAAGCCATTACGGTAAAAAAAAAAAAGAAAAAGAAATCTCAAAAAATGTGCCAATGCCATGTGGCATGCCGCACGGCAGGCATGCGGTGCCACATCAGAACTGTACAGCACCGCTATGAAGCCTAGCTTGAGCATCGGCTGGGTCTGTTAGCGAAAACTGAGATGCTCATTCGAGTTTAGTTGATTTTGAAAATAATTTTGTGAGTCGCCACCTTAATTTTATTTAAGTGGGAAAACATTAAGGAAAAAACCCAAATTGACTCCAATTTATTAATTTTTACTTTAATTTACTCATGTATAAAATTACTAGTCTCGAACCAGGTTGACCTCGGGGACTAGATTTTTTGGTTTTAAATAATCTAAATTTAGCTCTTAAGTTTAATTTAACTTGAAAATTGGATTTCATGAATGACATTTATAAGATGATATTAAAGAAAATGCATGAATATGGCATAACATGAATGCATGGTGAAAATAAAATATCCACAAATTAATTAAAAAAAAAGGGAGAAAGATGATTGATTGAGATTTGGATTTAGATTCCAAACGTGTCTATGTACCCCATTTAATGGGATCAAAACCCATGTAGTTCGTTCCACGATTAAGTAGAGGGGTTTAAAGGTTGATTGGATTAATTGATTTGATTTGGGTTTGAGAGGAAAAGGTTGATACCTTGACTTTTGGTAGGCAGAGGGTTTTACCGAACCGAAATTTTGTTTTATCATAACCGGATGATTGGAAGGATTGGAAGATTAATTAATTAATTAAAATAATTAATTAACTAATTAATGTGATCAAATGGATGGATTGATGGATTAATTAATTAAAATTATTAATTAATTAATTTGGATAAATGATGGATTAAGAAAAAGGATTAATTAGATTTTTGAAAAAATAATGATTTTTAAAAAAAGAGTGATTAATTAATTAATTAAAAAGATTAATTAATTAATTGAGTGATTAAAAAAGAGTTTTAGTTAATTAAAAGATTAATTAACTTGATTAGGGTGAGATAATTAATTAATTAAAAAAATTAATTAATTAATTAGAGAGTGATTGGAGAGAGAATAAGAGAAGAATTTGAGGATAACAATCTACTCAAATTCCAAAGATATGTCGAAATGAGAAGTGGAGCGGAGTATTTATAAGAAAAATGGGTGAGGGTAATTTAGGTAATGAAAATGTGAAAAGACCATAAAGGATAGGGGTAGAAATGGCTGAAAATTGAACTGAAAGGGGTAAAAAGGTCATTTTCTGTGCAGGTGAGGCCCACGGGTAGTCAGAAGACTGCAGAACCTAGTGCAGCGCTGCACTAGGTCTGTGCGGCATGCTACGTGTCACATGGCACATTTTTCAAGATATTTTTTTAGATTGGTTGTTAGTATGGAGTTTAGAAAATTTAGATGTCTGGTAGCAATGTAAATAAAGTTTAAAAAATTTTCTTTTGGGGGTGTTGCCCCTGAACCCCTGCTCGCTAACCGATTAACAAGACCAACGTAATGGTTTCGCATAATGCATTAAACTCAGAAAGTGCTAAGGCTGCATTTAGATGATAAGGGTTCACAGCCACATGTCCCGTGTGTGGCATGCCGCAAGAACCTAACGCGGTGCCGCATAGGGTTTTGCAACCTCCTGATGCCAGTGAGCTCTACCTGCACAGAAAATGACCCTTTTACTCATTTCAGTATAATTTTCAGTCCTTTGTAACCCTATCCCTCATTGTCTTTTCACAGTTTCACTACCCAAATTACCCTCACCCATTTTTCCTATAAATACCTCCCTTCATTCTTCATTTCAACACACTATTTGAATTTGAGTAGATTGCTATTTTCAAATTCTTCTCTTCTTCTCCCTCCAATCACTCTCTAATTAATTAATTAATCTTTTTAATTAATTAATTACCTCACCTTAACCAAGTTAATTAATCTTTTTAATTAACTAAAACTCTTTTTTTAATTAATCACTCAATTAATTAATTAATTAATTAATCTTTTTAATTAATTAATTAATCACTCTTTTTTAAAAAATCATTCCTTTTTCCAAAATCAAATTAATTTTTTTTTCAATCCACCTTTCATCCAAATTAATTAATTAATCTTTTTAATTAATTAATCTATCAATCCTTTCCGTCATACTAATTAGTTAATTAATCATTTTAATTAATTAATTAATCTTCCAATTCATCCAATCACCCGGTCCCGATAAAATGAAATTTCGGTAAGGTAAAACCCTCTGCCCACTAAAAGTCAATGTATCAGTCTTTTCCTCTCAAATCCAAATCAAATCAATTAATTTGATCAATCTCTAGACCCTTCCGCTTAATCTGGAATGAACTATATGGGTTTTGATCCCTATTCAATGGGGTACGTAAACACATTTGGAACCTAAGTCTAAACCTCAAATCTAAATCTCAATCAATCCCCTTTCCCCTTTTTTAATCAATTTGTAGATATTTTATTTTTTCCTTGCACTCATATTATATTTATGCAACTTATTTACAATTATCATCTTATAATATTTGTCATTTATGAAATCAATTTTTCAAAATCAAATTAAACTTAAGAACCAAATTTTGATTATTTAGAACCAAAAATTTAGTCCCTGAGCTCAACCTGATTCGAGATTAGTGATTTTATTCATGGGTAAATCAAAGTAAAAAATTAATAAATTGGAGTCAAATTGGGTTTTTCCTTAATTTTTCCATTTAAAAATAAATTAGGGTGGCGACTCCTAAAATCATTTTCAAAATCAACTAATCTGAACCTAAGAATTCCATTGTGAGTCTAAACTCAAATGAGCATCCCAATTCCCTCTTGCGGACCGGGCCGGTGCTCAAGTGAGGCATCACAATATTATAGTTGTTTCATTTAATGTTTTAGATTTTAATCATATTAAATTACTTTTAAATTGTCAAAAAATTAATATTTAAAATTAATATAGGTAAACGGGGCGGGGTGGGTATATTTAATTTTATACCCATTTACCTGCCTTGCCCGCCGCCCTGCCCCATAACAAATTACTAGCAGCGAGGCAGGAGCAGGTAATGCAAAACCCGCCCCGCTGCCATCCCTAATTATGGCTAACGAATGAGAATGGGATGACACAGTGCCACTCTAGAATGTGAATATGATTATGATGACTAGGATAAGATAAGCTAGAATTAGTGGCTGATAGCTGAAGACCTGCTCATCTCCTTGCTATGACCAGTTGAGTTAGCGTTGTTGGCATGACTGCGACCTTAGTATTGGATCGAGAGAACCAGGATAGGGGATTGGCTCCCTATATTAAGATTTAGTATGGTATTTTGGACTATATCTCATTTTTATTTGTTTATATGATTTACCTGTCTCTATGATAGATGCATCAGTATGAGCATTAGTTATCTGTCTATAGGACATCAGGTTGGTATATTGTTTAGTATCATTCATTGAGTCGATTGCTCATCCCTGTTCAATATTTTCCAAGTTGCTGGATGAGCTCGTAAAGATGTTTTAATTGAGTTGTTTTGCCTTTATTCTTCAGCACTAATTTGTATTCTATTAAACTTAGTTATGTATTAAATTTATTATCGATTTGTATCATTACTCTAGAATTCCGCAATACTATCCATGTTATCTATAATTTATTTTGTTTGTGAGTTGTTAATTTCTTTTGGAATGATGATTGTCTAGTTAAGCAGAATATTATTTTTTTTTATTTTCGTTGTTTGAGATAATTGATATACTAAATTAGAATGGCATTGAATTAAATGGATGATGGGACAATTTTGCTTAACTCTTGAGCACATAGTTCCATTCTAGGATGCAAATAGTTGTTATTTTGATGGTTTGTTATTTAGTAATTTATTAGGCTTACTACATTTGGCCAAAAAAAATAATTATTGGGCGTATTATAGGCACTGATAATCATGTGTATCACTCATACTCTAGTTCGATCATGTGCTCTTGAGTTCGAGTCGTGACATTAGGACTCAATTAAAAAAATATAATTTTTGAATTAGCCTCAATAAGCATAATTTCTCATGTATGAAAATAAACATGAAAATTTTTTAAAAATTGTTATAATTAAATTTTTTATACTTAGTTATAAAATAATTTTATTTTATTTAAAAATTAATATTTTATTTCTTTTTTCTTTATAGATTTATTGTGTCTATAATAACATTTTAACAAAATACATAACTTTATAAGAGTATTGAAGTGATTTTTATATAATATTTAGTTTTGCGGCATGATAGCCAAACATAAAATAAGACAAAATTATAGTTCAGTTCTAATTGCTCCAAACGTAAGGTAAGATAAATATTTTTTCAATCATGTCATGTTTTATCCTATCCCATATTATCCTGTCCACGCAACAAAATACAACTTATAGGGATTGAGATTCTGAGATAGCTAAAAAAAAAAATAGGGGGCAAAAAGAAAAAGAAAAATTAATAGTGAGATTTTTCTATTATAATTGAAAATTCGAATCTTTATACAAACACTAAAAAAAGATAAAATATTTTTATATATATCTTTTCTTCTTGTTCTTTTTAAAAATACAACTTATTAAATTTTCTTCAAAAATATATCATTAATACATCAAATATTTATTATAAGTATATTATAAATATACAAAAAGGGGACATTTTTGAAAAATTAAAAAGACAAAGAAGTATTTTCTAAAAAAGTTAATAACTTGTATATAATCTCCTCTTAAAAATTAATGTGGTCATTTTGAATTCTGTATCGCTTGTAGTAAGAGTATATAGGTTTATATAAATTAGCATGCATTTATAAAATTTTCATAATTTTATGAAAAATGTGTCTTAAAATTGTCATGATTTTCTGTATGAGTGTGTCATATTTTTAACATATGTACATTTAAAAAAAAGAAAAAAGAAAAAAAGTGATCGAGCAAATCAAATCTTGGCCACATGTTTGATGGTTGTGTTAAATTATTTGCAGAGGTGACAAAAAAGTTATGAGAATTATTAATAAGATATTAATCTCAGTTAATATATGCAAATATTTCTTTTTGGTTTGATTTGTAAGTGATAATTTCGATTTATTTTGCATGTCTATCAAAATTAAAAAGTACATTTTTTTTTTCCAGTAAGTTCAAAATGTGTATTCTCATGTTTGGCATTTAATTTTAAATAGTATTTTTTAATATTAATTTGAAAATTAAATTTTGATAAATAAAGTAAAAACTAAATTCACATTATTAATAGAATCAAAGGGTCGTAATTTTATTTTAATTTCATCTGTAATTTTTATTTTTTTATTCATATTCTTCTCCTTTAATTTTTTTTATTTACTTCTTAGATATTTATTTTTATTCTACTAATTTTAAGAAATTTTTAATTAAATTTTTATTTTTATTTATAATCCGATGTTGTGAATTTTTCAATTCCTATTTGAGAGTGAGGTAGTGTTTAGTAACGTTATACAATACTTAAAATTAAAATTTTCAGTACTGAATCATTTTAAATTTATTTGATAATTATTTTTTAAAAGTCTCAATTAAATAAAAAAATTATTTAAAAAGGTAAATCAAAATTTTTTATTTAAAATTTATACTGAATATAATAAATATTTAAATTTTAAATCTTTTTATAATTTAAAAATTATATCACTTATTTTTTTAATATTTAAAATTTAATAATTAAAATTTTAATATTTAATTTTATCAAACAACAGAAAATGCAAATCTAATTTCTCAATATTATTATAATTGCTATTCTTCTTCTCCTTATTATTATTATTGTGGGTAGGTGGCGGCACATGAGCCTTGGAAGAGTCTATATTTTAGATGCATATTATTATGGGTGCTTTTTCATAGGGATTCGAGTGCCTGTCTTCTAACAGTGCATATATATATATATATATATATATATATAAGAGTTAGGTAATTGAAACCTTTTGTTATGCAACTTCTCATAAAATTAAAATTAAGTGTTGAATTACAATTTTATGAATAAATATTAAAAATTTATTTTTAA
The DNA here is from genome assembly GCA_947687605.1 of Reutealis trisperma. Taxonomy (NCBI): domain Eukaryota; kingdom Viridiplantae; phylum Streptophyta; class Magnoliopsida; order Malpighiales; family Euphorbiaceae; genus Reutealis; species Reutealis trisperma. The sequence continues at coordinate 71,682 of CANTUT010000864.1, forward strand.
TATCCATTAAAAATAGAAATAATTTTAGCTTTATGGTAAATGTCAGTTTTAAAATATTAAAATTTTAATATGAGTAATTTTAAAATATAAATTTTTTAATAGAATCCATCATTTATTCAAATTTATGAATTTGGCTAAAATTTATATTTTAAAAATCAAAAATAAAAAATTTAGAGCATGATAAATTTTAATAAATTTATGAAATGTAGTTCTATTTCTCAAATCAAATAAAAGATTAAAGTTACAATATATAAATTTTACAAAATTCATTATTGAAATATATCATACCAAACGATTTTTAAGTGATATAATTTTTAAAATATAAAATTATTTAAAAATTTAATTATTTATTATATTCAGTATAAATTTTAAATTAAAAATATTAATTTATTATTTTAAGTTTTTAGCTTAATTAAAAATTTTTAAAACATATATTATAAAAAGTGGCTTTAATGATTGTTTGTAATTTTAATTTAAAAATTTAAACGGCTATTAAGTTATAAATTTTTATCCTTTCGCGATATTAATAACTACTCTATCATTATTTCAATTTCTCCTCTCATAGTCCAGTTCTCTCTTCTCTCTTTACCTTCGATTTTTTTTTTTTTTTTTGGCAAGTCTCTTTACCTTCTAGTTTGATGTTATCATTTCCATCCAAATAAAAGTTAATCCAATTATTTTTTTTTCTTCTTAATATTTGATATTTAATTATTAAATTGGTGATAGGAAATTATTATTTGGTTTAAATTATATAACTTTTTTTTCCCTTTGCTTTGATTTCTATATAATATTTTAAAAATCAAACCGGACTAATTAATTTAACTTATTGAATTAGATTCAACTTGTTAAACTGAAAATCTCTAGTCAATCTAGTTCAGTTCGCTAGAAAAATTTGGATTTCTAATTTAACCACTCGTTGACCGATTTTAATAACTTTGACTAGTTTTAATCGGTTGGACATCTAGTAATTAAATTATGACCAAAAAATAAAAAAATGAAGAGATTTTGTCCAATCAATTAGATTACTAGTTCAATCAGTTTAATTGATTAAACTGTAAATTAATAATCTAACCGATTCGATTAACATTCTAATTTTTAAAACACTTAAAAATCATGATATGATAGCACTCACATGTTTGTATTTTCTCTATTTTATTGCATCGGCCATCATTATATTAAAAAAAATTAGCATTAGATGGTTGAAGGGGTTATAATGGATGAGTAAGTAAAGCACAAAGGTTCTATTCTAACACCTAATTGGAATAAATCCATTTATTGTTTGGCTGAACTTTTTAGATGGCACTGAAGTTTTTGTCTATGATCAAATAATTATGCTAAGCATTTTGAATTTACTTTCCCAACTTTCTGTAAATTAGTTGACACTCTTGTTAAAAATAATAACAAAAACACTTATTTTATAAAATTCATTAATAAATATAATTTTCTATCTTAATAGTTAAATTTACATTTGAACTTTTTGCGTATTTTTACAATGTTATCTTATTTTTTTTAACTAATTCTACTCTAATATGAAAATAAAACTGCAATTAAATTAAAAACTAAAAATTATTATTTTATTATTAATTAAAAGGCCGAAAGGTCGAAATATCAAATCTTAAACTTATTATATCATATTGTCAATTTAATTTTTAAATTTGAATTAGAATTTTTTTATCAATAATCTATTAAATTCACAAAATTAAGAAATTCAATTAATTTGTATCAAAATTTTAAAATTAAATTGATAACTTATTACAATAAATTTAAAATTTAATTTATTTTTACCTTCAAATTAACATGAAAATATTATTATTATTGTTAATTTAAATTTAAAGTATAATTATAATTAGTTAATTACGTCTCCAAATTAAGATAAAAAAAAAAAAGGAATAAAGTACAATTATACAATTGATTTAAAAAATTTATAACCTAAATATAATAAATATGATTATATTTATGGGTCTTTATGGTTCAATTTGATTAGTTTAAAGTAAATAGTTTTAACCAAATTAATCATATCGATTAATAATTAGTAACTATATATCCATACTACGTAAGACTCAAAATTATCCAAATCAATAGTATTAAATTTCAGTTCGAATAATTAGTTTGGTCAGTTTAAATGACAAAGCAAAAAATATTTAAAAAAATAAAAAAGTTAATATTATACAAATTAAAATATTTTTATAACCAATTCAAACTATAATGATATTAAAACCATAATTTTTAGTATGTATTGGTTTAACGATTTGGTTAAATTTTGAATAATTCTAATTATATTTATAAATATTTTAAAATCATAGTTACAAAATTATAGAAAGTAATTTTATTTATTTTTCTAATTTATTTTTTAAAATATAATTATTCAATGTTGTCGAATAACAAAAACCAAAATGAATACTTAAATAAGAGAAAAAAACATATTTTTTTTACTTAAGAAACAGAAATAGATGGCAACTGAGTGAGTGTGGCCATGCCCTTTGTCCATTGCCATGAAAATCCAAAGTGGTAGTTGAAATTTGCAAATGGGTATTATGCAAGCAAATTAAGCTGTAAAATGACATATGCCTTACACATGTTAATGGACGAGAACAGTTGAAAAAAGAAAAGTGGATAAAAGTAGTTAAAGGAAGTAGGGAAGAAGTTAGAGAGATTTGAGAGAGAGTGCTGTCACAACAATTATTTTGCTGAAACTCCTATAAGAAGAAAAGGGATTAATCACTTAAGCTTAGAGAATCATCCAAGAAACTACCTACTACTCATAGCAAATTCAACAGCAAATTCCTTCCAACATTTTAATTCCCAACCTTTGTCTTTCATTTAAATTTCTGCCTATTGTCAATATTTTCATTTTCAAGCATGTTACCACACCTTAGTCTACTGTTGCAATTTCCATTTTTGTCATTTGTGAATATTTCCAGTTTCAAGGCAATTTCAATTAATGCAAATACATAATTTCTGTTTATGTTTTCAATTCAATTAAAGCAAAATCAATTTCAATTTCTTTTATCCATATTTCATCAGTCTTTAAATTCCTAAGTTTTCAAACTACAGTTAAATTAGCTGGTGTATTGTTAAATTCGAAGAGAATTGCAGTAAATAATCTTGAGGATCTATAATTATTTTGATTTTAGAAATTTTGAAGGCATAAGAAATCATGGTTCACATACTTATTCGTACTCTTAAAAATTCCATCTGCATGATATTAAAAAAATTGATCCTTGTTGTTTTTTGTGTGTTGTAGTGGATTAGTTTTTTACATTTTTTCTCTTCATAATATTCAATTATTCACTGTTCAAAAAAAGAAAAAGGTAAAATCATTTTTAACTTTTGTTGTGCCAATGATCTTTATGAACTTTTTTCAATGAAGAAAAAAAAATAGCTTCAAGCAAGTGGTGGTAGTGCTCAAGTGGTGAGCTTGAATAATGACGTCAGTCATGGATTTAATGGCTTTATGCTCCTTATAATTAGTATTTGCTTTCTAAGAAAAAAATTAAAGGAAAAAAAATAAAAACCCTAAAAATTCAATTGAAATGATAGAATCGGTGTTATTAAAATCGAATCGAATAAGTCAATAGACTGATTAAATCAAGAACCAGCCACAAGTTTAATATAAAAGACAACTAAAAATTAGATTTAATATCTCGAGTTTAAGAAAAGGATGGAGACTGACAAAGATAAGGATCAAGAGGTGCATAGAGTGCTTCCATTGGAATTATACACCAACTAAAGGGAAAGGGAAGTAAGAACAAAGGCTCTCTATTCAAGCGAGTATTTGATACTAAGTATAAGTTAGTGGCCAATGGTGCTTCGGTGTTAGGGATGAGTGTTAAAAAAAATAAGAAAAAATTAAAAGAGAAGATATTTAACTCTCGTTAATTATTTTGTTTATAAACAGAAATCACAAAATTCACCTCCTAAATGTTTTTTAATAAAAGAATTAATGCAAGGTCTTAATACTTTTTAATATTAGTTGATTTTAAAAAATATCATCTGATTAAAATTTTAAATTCAAATCATTTTTTTAAAAAATCTATTTAAATAAATGATCATTTAAATTATTATCAATTTAAATTTAAATTTAAGTCAAATTTTTTAAATATTTAATTTAAAATGATTGACTATATATAAATAATTTCTAAAAAGAATATGCTTTTGAGAAATTTCCTTTGATAAGTTTCTTAGAAAAAAATTCACAAAAAATACCATCCCAATTTAACTCAATCAAACAGTGAACTTTGATAAATTAAAAAATATCACTGATTCAAACCTCTGAACCAAACACAACCAACGTAAATTAAAGGACAATGTTAAATGGCCAAAGTCTAACCAGAAATAAGCATTAATTACTTGTAAATGGTTAAGATACCCATTAGCAAAATTAATGGTATTATTGCTAAAAAAAATTCCTCTCTTCTTCCTTATCCTTTCCCTCCAAAACCATTAGACAAACTCATAAATATTTCATAATTTTTAATGCAAAAGACAGTTGTGTATTAATTATTATTCATTAATTTTATTCTCTTACCAATTTAAGTAAATACTTCATTCATTTCATAATACTCCCTCCATTTTTCTTTAAATGTCGTGTAAAAATGGAGTACACAGACTAACATAATGATAAATGACTATAAATTTTATAAAAAATTCATAATAATTTATCTAACTATCCTTTTTTAAAAATACTAAAAAAGAAAATGAGTAAATTAGTTAAGATTAGGAGAATTTAATAAATAAAGACAAATTTAGAATTTTTTAATTAATATTATCTTGAATTTATAAAAATGACATTTGAAATGGAACATGAATTTTTTTTTAAAGCGACACTTGAAGTGGAACGGAGGAAGTAATAGTTGTTTTAAAAGGTTGACAAATATACCCTTATTTTATTATTAAAGATAATAAATATTGCATAAAAAATATAGGAGAAAATAGAGTTGGAAATGAGAGTAAAACAAAAAAAAAAAAAAGGTAATAAATATTATACAAAACCCTTAAAACTACAATTAATTTGAATCAATTTTTTTTTCCTAAAATGAGTATCAGTATGAAATGAGAGAGTAATTAATTTAGTAATGTTCTCTTGTTAATAAAAATTAATTAAACACAATTTTAATAAAAATTAATTAAACACAATAAAAATTAATAATTAATTTAGTGGTGTATTAATTAAACACAATAAAAATTATTATTTTCTCCGTCTCACAAAGATAGTCCACTTTTTTTTTTACACACATATTAAGAAAATGTTGTTTATATAGTTAAATTAGTTGATTTTATATGTATTTACCAATATACCCTTAATTTATCATTAAATAGATGATCATGAATATTAGTAAAGTATTTTCTTGGAATTAATCACTTTTAATAAATTTTAAAACAATTAATTGAGCATTTTTAGAAAAAGGAAAAGAAGGTGAATGGTTTTTACTTTCTTTCTCATTGTATGAGAAAATAACAATAATGGATGATTTTTAGACTCTTTGAATATTCAATATTCTAGTACTCCACTAAATAAACATTAATGTTTATTTAGTATTTTAAGAATAATTAAATTGTTGTACATTTTTAAGTCGTTAATGACAAGAAAATAAATAAGGGCATATAAGAACTAAATAATTTAATACATTCTAAAAAAAGAAAATGAACTATCTTTGTGGGATGGTCAAAGGAATAGTAAACTATCTTTATAGGATGAAGAGAATAATATATATCTATTATACTAATAATTAATTAAATTATTAATTTTGATTATTATGTTAGAAAATGCTACAAACCACAAAAAATAGTCTCACATTTAAAAATTATAAAATAATCACAAACTATATAAGTAATAACCAACCATCCAAATGACTACTGCAAGTCATTTTGGTTATGGTTGGCCCAAGTCTCTTACTTCACACGTTCACTCCTGCCTTTTCAAGTCTACATTCTTAATTTCAATTTAATTAAAAAAAATTCTCACATGATATCAGAGCAAATTTCATCAGTTCAATTTGAATCACTTGGTATATGTCCAAATGTTCAGCCTAGAAGCCCGGTTCGGTTTACTGTTGTATTCAAAATTTTAGTTTCTAGTGGAGAAATTTAATTTTAAGTGGTTAACTGAATGTCAAAATCAAATCCAATTGCCACTTGAGAGAGAATGTTAAGAATCAATCACACATTAGAAAATATATACTAAAAATATATGGGTATATAATTATTTGAGTTTAATTACATAATTGATTAAGTTTAACTTTTTAACAATGGTTGCAAACTAATTAAATCAAATTCATTTGTAATTTTAATCTACACCCATTTAAGTTACCTTTACTCTTTTAATTTAATTTCTCACATGGTATTAGAGCATTCAGTAGATTTGGGTTGCGTTTTAGAGGGAGGATTTCAATTCCAAAAGATCCGATCTTTATTTCAAGGAAAGGATTTTAATTTCAAGTGATAACTAAGTGTTAAAGTTAAATCTTAGTTGCACTTTAGAAGGAGTATTAGAAAAAGTTACAAACTATAAAAAATAGTTTCACATCTAAAAATTACAAAATAATTAAAATCATATTAATAATAAAAAGCCAACTATTCAAGTGATTGGTACTAATCATTTTGGTTATGATCGAACTGAAGTCTCTCACCTCTCACCTTCACCTCCTGTCTTCTCAATTTAATTCAATTCAACCTTATCAATTTTAAATCAATTAAAAAATTCTTACATATTTTTATTAATTACTTGAAAGTTGAATGAATATAATGATTATTAATAGTTTAAAATTGGAGAAAGAAAATCTCATAGTTCGTATGAGTTGAACACTTATCCTTTATCATGTTTAAATGTGATTTTACTCATAATTTTTAATTATTTAATTTACTTATATTTTTATTTTATTTTAATATATATTTTTTTCAATAGTGAATTTTAATAAATTACACTAATCTTAATTTATCTTATATAACATTCATTATACACTTAACTAAATTATGATTTAAAATTTTCACTTAATTCAAATTTACATCTATTTTTAAATATTTCAGCAATTAAGTAAAATTTAATAATACTTATTATATAAAACATATAATTTTTTATCATATAAGAAAAAAAATTATCTTATAATTTATGGACACATTTACTAGTAGCTAATAAATATGTAATGATATCATCTTAAAAATCATGTTAAATTATAATTGTTATATTAATATGCAACTTATAATTATTTAAATATAATTTAATTCTCTTTATTATAATTACTTTTATTGTTGTGAACCCTTAATTTTACACCCTCAGTATCCAACCGTAACTTTAGCACTTGCTGAATTTAACTCATTGTGCGGAACTATTACGGTGGTCCCGCTAACTGGTTAGCGGGCAAGGGTTCCCGAAATAAAATTTTTTAGACTTCATTTACATTGCCACCAAGCATCCAAATTTCCCAAACTCTATACCAACAACCAATTTCTAAAAAAATAATAATAAAAAAAAGCCTCAGAAAACGTGCCAGCGCCACGTGGCTTGCGACATCGCTTCAGAGTTGTGCGGCGCCGCATGCCCTTTGTGCGGCACACCGCAAATGCCTAATGCGGCGCCACACAGGCTTGGTGCAGCGCCGCACCAGGCTCTGCGAGCTCTAGTCCCTGTGGGCCCCACCTGCGTAAAAAATGACTATTTTACCCTTTTCAGTCCAATTTTCAGCCATTTCTAGCCCTACCCTTTATGGTCTTTTCACATTTTTATTATCTAAACTACCTTTAATGCCATTTGCCTATAAATAAGCTCCCTATTCCCTCATTTCTACACACCTCTTGAATTTGAATAGATTGCTATCCTCAAATTCCTCAGTTCTTCTCCCTCCAATAACTAATTAATTAATTAATCTTTTTAATTAATTAATTATCTCACTCTAACTAAGTTAATTAATCTTTTTAATTAACTAAAAATCCTTTTTTTTAAATTAAAATTAATTAATTAATTAATCTTTTTAATTAATTAATTAATTAATCACTTTTTTCTAAAATCAAATTAATCATTTTTGTTAATCCACTTTTCATCCAAATTAATTAATTAATCCTTTTAATTAATTAATCACTTTTTTTCCAAAATCAAATTAATTCATTTTTCTCAATCCACCTTTCATCTAAATTAATTAATTAATCTTTTTAATTAATTAATTAATCCATCCTCTTCATCATATTAATTAATTAATCATTAATTAATTAATCTTTCAATCCATCCAATCACCCGGTCCTGATAAAACGGAACTTTGGTCTGGTAAAGTCCTTCGCCCACCAAAAGTCAAGATATCAGCCTTTTTCCTTACTTTCAACACACCCAAACTAAAATCAATCTGATTAACTCTTAAATCCCTCCACTTAACAGTGAAATGAACTACGTGAGTTTTGATCCCTATTCAATGGGGTACGTAAGCACGTTTGAAATCTAAATACAAACCTCAAATCCAAATCCCAATCAATCTCTTTTCCCTCTTTTTTCTTTTTTTAATTAATTTGTGAATGTTTTATTTTCACCATTCATTTATATTTTACTATATTCATGCATTTTCTTTTAAAATCATCTTATAAATATCATTCATAAAATCCAATTTTCAAGTCAAATTAAACTTAAGAGCCAAATTTTGATTATTTAAAACAAAAAACCTAGTTCCCGAGCTTAACCTGGTTCGAGGCTAGTGATTTTATCAATGGGCAAATTAAATTAAAAATTGATGAATTGGAGTCAAATGGGTTTTTCCTTAATTTCCCATTTAAAAATAAATTAGGGTGGCGACTCCTAAAAATCATTTTTCAAAATCAACCAAATTCGAACCCGAGGGTTCTATTGTGAGTTTAAACCCAAATGAGTATCCTGGTTCCCTCTAGCTGACCGGGTGGGTGTTTGGGCGAGACCTCACAATTATATAATCAATAGTATTATAAATTAATAATTTTCATCACAAATATATTTTTAAATGCAACCCTTTACTTAAATTAGTAAAAATAAACTTGCTTATTAAACCAATAAAGTTAATATTTTATTGAACAATTTGAATTCTATATGTTTCAAGAAAAATATTTGTACTTACTCAAAATGTTCTAGATATGACATTTGCATATACAACTATTGAGATTATATCCTATTTTGTTTGATTAATTAATTAACGTTTTAATGTTAGTTATTATCATTTAAATAGTAAATTTGCAATGATACGAATATAAGAATAAGTAGCTTAGGATGGACGTAGGAAGAGATATAATGTAAAATTTTTTAAGTGAACTTAGTTTACCACATTATATTATAGACTAATTAATTGTAAGTTGACATATTAACATGTTCGATAATACATACTCATGATTTAGGAAATTAATTATCATATTCACATCATAATTTTGTGTATTATAACTGACACACTAATGTGTTAACTAATTATTGATCAGTTCATAGTCTGATTTGGTATATCATATTCACCTAAGAATTTCTCAATATAATGAGAGGCCAAATTTTAAATGTAAAAAAATTTATATATAACACAATTTAGTTATATTTATTTGAAAATATAGAAGTTGTTCGTATGTAAGAAAAATTTTATGATTGTATTTTAATTATAATAGTAAATATTTTATAACGTCTTGTGGATAATTTTTTCTAAAATTTATAAATGACAATAAACTAAATTCAATATGAGAAATTATAATATGGAAGTTTTTATAAAAATTAGTAACGTAATATAAAAACTAGTGAACTAAAATACATCTTCATATTAATTTTTAACAATTATTTTTATACTAAATTACATCATTTTTAAATTTATTTGATCATGTATAATCATCCAAATTGCTTATGAAAATCTTTTTCTATTAATATTTAATTAGATTAAATAGTTAGCAAATTTATAATTGCAACCGACATTTAATTTTCGATCCTCTAATAACTGTTTAAAAGTATATTTATAAAATTCATCATTTCAACAGAGCATGTTGTCAGCTCATAATAAACACATAAAATGGCCTAACTGAATAAATAATTTTCAAGATGAGATGCTAAATAATTCTTTTTTTTTTTTGGAAGTTGATCAATTGTACTTTAATAATGAGAGAAAATAATTATTTTCTTTTTTTTTTATGGAAGAAAATAATTATTTTCTTAAAAATTATAAATCACTTAAATGTAGCGAGAAAATAAAACATTTCAAATTTGCACTATAACCTAATTGATAAGAAAAAAATATTTTAACCAATAAAAATAACTGTACCTCATTTAATGACTTAAAAAAATTATAAAAATACTATTCATTCTATTTTACTCCCTTCATTCTAAAAAAAAAAGACCATTAAGAAAAAATCATTATTTTTAAGATAGTAATAATTTTATTATAAATTGTCAAAAAATTTCTATTAATTGCAGTATAAATTAAGAAAACATCTCTTATACTTGAGAAATGAATAGGTAAATTAGTCATTTTATCATTTTTTTTATTGGATTGCTAAATGGTCACTTATTTATAAATAAAATTAATATTTTAATTGTCACTTTTTTTAGAATAGTGAAAGTATAATACTAATTGTTTTAGAATGTTGTACACATATTAAAAAAATTATTAAATAATTTTAATTTTTATTGAAATAAATAGACACAAATACTATAAAAATATTTTTATTTTTTTATTAAATATAATAAATGTTGCACAGAAAGCGAAAGAGATGATAAAATTGGAGATGATAATAAAATTAAAAAAAAAGTAATAAATATTATATAAAACTTTTAAAATGATAATCAATTCAAAATAATTTTTTTTTTAAAAAATTATTATTATGAAATGAAAAGAGGATAATTTTATTTTACTATATTCTACTCACATGGATTTTTTTTGTAAATTAAATTTGTCAGGTATCTTTAATTTACCTGCGGTAGCGTTGGCATTGCGAAAGGTAGCATTCCCGTAAAGAATGTGTAGCTTTAATAAATAAACGCGGCTCTATGGAAACGTGTGTGGCACACTCACCGTAGTTTTATTAATTGTTGCAAAAGAAGACACTTGTTAATTAAATTTTCTTCATTTTTTTTTTTTTACTCCCTCAATTTTAAATATTTATCACTTTATATTTATTTCAATTTACCTCTCATTTCAAGATTCAATAAAATATTTTTTTTTAATTTTACTCTTTATTTATTTTTTATTAAATATTTATATTAATTATTTTTATTTTTCTATATCAAAATTATAAAAAAATATTTTAGTCTTTTTATATTAAAATTATGATAATTTAATAATTTTTATTAAATTATTAATATTTTAAAATTGAAATACTATTTTTTTCTCATTAAATGAGCACTATTAGTGGTTAATACTTAGAATATATGTGGGTTGGTTTCGGCAGTTTGTGAGTAATATATCTAATTAAGTTGATATTTATAATTTGATAAATTTTTAAATTGTAATGAAAGTGAAATCAATAATTTCAAGTCGATTTAATTTATTAGAAATTACAATATATTCGATTTAAATCGAATTAAATTTATATCAAATTTAAATTTTGACTGATTTCATTAAACACTTAATTTAACTTTTAAAAATTGTAAAAAAAATTTATAAATGTCTTAAGAAAATGTTTTAATGCATTAAAATTAAAATAAAAAATAATGAAATATTTTAATAAATATAAAATATTATTAAATAAAATAATCGAGAAATTATCCCCTAAAATATATTAAATATTTTGATTTATTATTCGATCAATAGTCTCTTTTTATACTATTATAAGTTAATAGTTTATAATATAAATTTATATATATTTAATACATTGGGTTATAATGGTTTGAAATTTTATTAAATCGAAAATCTGATTTGCTTTTTTTAACCATAACCAATATTATACATTTGCAAACCATGATTTTTAGTTTAATTTAGATGAATTGATCGAGTTAAATATTTTTTATACAACTCTACTTATAAAAATAAAATTTTTTTATTCTCTCAATTTAAATAAAAATATAATAAGAGGTTCAATAAAATAATTAATTACTCATTAAATCAGTGATACTTGCTTAGTTAATTAGGACTGAGGCTATGAAAGCAAGAGGTTGCAAGTTGGATTGTACTTTTACTACTATTAGTTATTCTATTGAATCCCTTATTTTACTTTTCTCATTACATGAGTACCACTACAATGTTTTTTTTTTTTTTTAAATTTAACAAGAAATTTTATTGATTAACATATAGCATCCAATAAAATCTTGTTACGAATAAAACTAATAATAGAAAAATAGACTGAGGGAAAAGCTTGGAATGTGCTTCTCTAACTAAAACATGAACTGGGGCATTCGCTTGCCTTTTTGTGAAACTAACAGAATACTCTCTATTTTGTTGATAAGAAAAACTCTCACTCAATACATTGCCAAAGTTTGAATTGTCCACTTCTCTTGCATTAAAAACATCAACCACGCACTTTGCATCCATCTCAAATTGCATTTGGGGATATCTCAAGCTATGGACCAATTTCATGGCTTCAAGTAAACTGATGGCTTCAGCCTCCTGTATTGATCCTTTAAACTAAATGTTCATCATTTTACAAGCAATAAATTGACCATGATTACCCCTAATTATCATACCAAGACCAACCAAATTTGTGTGAGAATAAATACTTGCATCAGTGTGGCATTTGTATTGCCCATCATTAGGTTTCGCCCACTTCATCACTTGAGAATCATGTTGCAAGGGCCTTGAAATTTCATGCACTGCTCGCCAATCCCTGTAAAATTGAAGACATAGTTTTATGGCAGTCCATGCATCCTTAGCATCATTCTCCCATAATTTAGCATTTCTTTGCTGCCAAATGGTCCAAAACAGAAAAGCCATTTGACACACCAAATCCCTAGAGTCAATAGCAATTAAATGGAGAAGCCAATCTTCAAAATCTTCAGTCCTGATAGTCAGCAAATCAATATTAAAGTAAGACCTACAACTGTCTGCAAATTCACACTCATAAAAAATATGGTAAAATTTTTCCACCCCTTGTCCACACATAATACACTCCAAAGGAACCTCTATACCCTTACTTCTAAGTTTCATTATAGTTGGAAGAATATTCTGACGTGAAGGCTATTTCAGAGAGATTCTTGAGCCGTTAGGACAAACAGCAAACCAAGTATAAAAAATACTAGCTCGGACCAACTGCGATTTGGGGCCTTATAAATATGGGATTTAAAAGAAACGGGCCACCAGTTCAAAATCATTGCCTTTGACAATGAGCGATGTCGTTTTTTGGCCAAATTCTTTTGTTTGGGCCCCTAAAATGGCAGTTAGTCCATTTATAGAAATCTTATATTTCTGTCATAAGTTTTGATATTTAACTCTCTTTTTAGCGCCGTTTGTGGCGTTCATCTTGTTTAGTTTCTTATTTTTATTTATGGTAATATTATAATCTCGTCATTTATGGCAGTTTTGTACCTAGAGTTTCGGACCCCCTATTTAGACTCTTGTTTTGGCCTATTTGAGATATCAAATAATTCAGTCATACTTTGGAATCCTAAATTGGATTTATCCTTTTGCTTACGCTGTGTTATTCTGACAAACTCTCTAAAGGAAAGATAAAATTTTTAGGGGCAACTACAGTCTCCATAATTTACGCCAACCCTCACTCTCACCTCTCATATCATTATTCTCACATAACCCCCTCAGCACTCTATAACCTGACTTAGAAGTGTAATTCTCATTCTTTGTAAAATTCCAAATAAGCTTATCATCTTTCCTAAAGCTTGGAACATTCATATTAAGAATATTCTCCACATCTTCTTCACAAAGCAACCCATTTAACATCTTTATATCCCAACCACTTGCGTCCTCCATAACCAAATTTTCAACGTTCATCTTCTCACAACCACTCACCATCTCACTTTGGATTCGATAAAATGGACTTTCCCTCACCCGTGGATCATCCTATATCTTAATTGACTTCCCATTCCCTACTCTCCACCTACTACCCAAAGAGACAACATCTTTAGCAGTCCAAATACTTCTCCAAATGTAACTTGGATTAGATCCTATAGTAGCTTGTAAAAAACTCCCCTTTGGATAGTATTTAGCTTTGTATATCCTAGCTACTAAGGACTCAGGACTACTAATAAGATGCCACCCTTGTTTAGTAAGAAGAGAAAGATTAAAAGCTTAAAAGTCCCTAAATCTAAGACCCCCCTCTTCCTTCCTCTTACACATTCTAGACTAACTAAACCAATGGACTTTCTTTTCCCTCACGGTTTGAATCCCATCAAAAAGAATTAAGCATTCATTCTAATTCCTCACAAACAAACACAAGCAACAAGAAGACATTCATAGAATAAGTAGGTATATCTTGCACAACAGATTTAATAAGAACCTCTTTTCCTGTTCTTGCCTTAGAAAGAAGCTTATTCCACCTTTGAATTCTGTGCCAAAGTTTATCTTTCAGAAAACGAAAAAGAAATTGCTTAGACCTACCCACTAGAGATGGAAGTCCTAAATATCTACCTGTGTCCAGCCCAGTTGCTACTCCCAAAATACTTTTTATCTCATTTTGCTTATCCACTTGCACATTCAAACTAAACATAATACCTGATTTCATGTAATTAATAGCCTGACCTGACACACTTTAATAATCCCTTAAAATTTTGTGCATAATTCTCACCTCAACTAAAGTTGCTGTAAAAAATAAAAAAGCTATCATTTGCAAATAATAGATGAGATACACTCAGCGCCCTCCTACTAACTCTACACCCATGAATTAAACCCTCACTTTTAGTTTTCTGAATCATAGAAGAAAGACCTTCAGCACACAAAATAAACAAGTAGGGTGACAAAGGGTCCCCCGACAGAGACCCCTGTTTGGAATAATAGGACCCACCTCTTCCCCATTAACTAATACCAAATATTCCATAGTGGAAACACACAACAATATCCATCGAGTCCATACAAAGAAATTTTTTTATTCTCTCAATCTAAATAAAAGTAAAATAAGAGTTTCAGTAGAATAACTAATATTATTCATTAAGTCAATAATATCTGGTCTGGTTGGTTAAAATTGAGACATAAGATTAAGAAGTTTCATATTATATCCACATAGTTATATTTTTTACCTGTGTTGAGTCGATATTTATAATATGATTTGTATATAATAAGTTCGAAAAAAAAAACCCTCTTTTTTGGGTAAATGTTATCCCTCTCAATCATATTTAAATTCAATTTAGTCGATTTTAAATATCAAACATTTTAATTCATTTATTAAATAATTAAATATAATTATTGAACTAATAACAAAGTAGTCTAACATTTCTCATCTATAATGCAAGAGGATTCAATATTTAAATTTGGAGGTATCATTATCTTTAATTAGGTTGCATGAAAGCCTCTAAAAGTCACATTTTCGCAGCCAATATATTTTAGCTATCAATTTATTTTTTAATTTCGAAAATTCATAGAAAACTTTTGCAAATTTTGCGGAAAATTATTCAACTCTTTTAGAAAATTGAGAGGTAGTATATTTTTAATACAAATTATTCAACTATTTTAGAAAATTTTATTACAAATTTTAATATTGCATATTAGTAGTATAGTGTGTATGTGCAATATAAGAATTAGTATGCATTTTTAAAATTATCATGATTTTTAAGGTGATACGTATTCATTTCCTATTCCTATGTATGTGTTTATACATTTTGAAAAAAATAAAAGAAAATCAATTGTAATATATTTTATTCCAAATTTTAATATGAGATGTAATTAATAAAAAAATCAATTGTAATAGAAAGGAAAAAAAAAATAAAAATAGCGATGAAGGTGATTTTGATGGAATAGAAAATCAGCCACAGATATTTTTCTTTATATATTTCAAATATCACGGATGCTTATATATACATTTCAATTCTCATTGAAAGATTTAATTATAAATTTATATTTAATTGTTTTAATTATATATATATATTTTTATTTTTAGAGTTTTAACAACATATTATTAAAGTTAATGTTTATAGTGTAATTGATATAAAAATATTTATATTTTTATATATAAAATACGTGTTATTAATGTGTGAGAAAGAGAGAGAGATTTAAGGCTTGACCATTAGAATTTATGTTTGAAAAATTACATTTCAGACTTGGGAGAAATGAAATTGGAAAAAAACCAAATGTGAAATCAAAGGGTACAATGAGTTGAAAGAGAAATATCGCATCTATTTGATTACAGCCCAATTCCATTCCATACGGCCTCTCTGTCAAGGGCCCCAAACAAGTGGAGTACCCTTTGTTGTTTTAAATTATATCTTCATCAAAAGTCAAAACCCTTTTTTTTTTTTTTTTTTTTTTAATATTTCACTCGTGCCCCAAAACGTTAGATTTTGATGATTTTCATTGACATTCCATGTTCTAGGTAATACAATTCTAGTGGTACAAATTACAAATAAAAAAAAAAAATACATTTAGCAAATAGTAGGGCAATGGTGTTATTTTCCAAAAAAAAATATATATATATATAGAATTAAGGAATTTTAATGCATAGAGATGAAACATGGAGCATTACATTAAGTATGACCAAATTCGAGAACTCTCACATGTTTTGGGCATTAGAGATAGAAAATCGAATCTAAATCTATTACTTAAACTATACGTGCACTTGTGGCAAAACTATGTCTAGGTATGCAAAAGTCTCACATTTGATTACAGGAGAAGTATATCCAGATCTCTAAAATTGCATTGGATTTTCAACATTTGAATTTTGGTTGGTTTAGACTTTGCCACAATCACACAATCGGAATGTTTACAATATTTAGTGCAATCTTTCGGTAGGGTAATAGACTTGTTCTTGAATCTCACTCTCCATACTTGAAAAAACATAAAAAGATCTATCAAAGATGAGGATAGATGAGAATAGATATACAGATTCTTTCTTTCCCCATGATCTCCTAATTTCAATGGTGGTTTGTGTTTAACCCAACTAAACAGACAGATTTAATGCATTACATGAAAGTAGGCCTTGGCCTAAAAATAAAATTTCTTTCTCCTAAAGTAGGCCTTGGCCCTTGAGTGGACGAACACAAAACAGAACGTTGAAACAGGAAATGACATTTCATGCACTTCTTTTGTCGAGCAAATAGCCAAAAACATCTTATGCCATTCCTTTTATGCCAGAAGGCAAGTTCTGAAAAGAATGTCCCCTTGCAATTATTTTGCATCTTTTTCTATGGACCCCATATAATTTAACCAAGTATAAGAATATAGTTCAATATTTCAAATCAAGATTAAGTAATTAAACAAAATAACATACAAAAATCGATGAAAAGCGAATCACAATCAATAAGCTTGCTTAGAAAATATCAATATCAACATACTACTACAAACAATGTCAATATATATATATATAGTTATGAATCATTCCATCAAGAATTGCTAGGTGACAGTGGCGGATCCAGAAAACAGGGATTATTATTCTAACCAAATCAAAATAATAATTTTATATTTTAACTCAAATTAAATATGACAAATAAAAAATTTAAAACTTAAATAGGTTATACGACAATTAACACATTTAGTGAGGGCAGAATTGTCACCCCCTCATATATACCAAAGTATTTCCATGGGCAGTTACATGATTAAATACACAAGTGGATAAAGATTTCAGTTATATAATGCTTCTAATGCAAGATCATGAAGGATTTCAGTGCAACAAAAAATACTGCACAAAAAAATTCAATAAGGAAAACACAACATGAATCATGCATGGTATTCACTATATACCATTCTTTTTAATTGATGGAGGCCAAGACAATCTCCTTTGACTTGTGCCATCAACTAGATGGAAATCACCCACTTCACTACTTTCATCATCTGCTTCTTGCCGCTCGTATTCTTGTTTCCTAAGGCTTTTGATTGCTAAGTCATCAAAACTAGATTCATTTCTCCAAGGAGGTGGAGTTACACAATCTGAATCCCCTGGTAGTCTATGTGAGGGATCGTTTGCTGGTGTTGTTGGGATAGAGGAAATTGAATGGCCAACTCTCAAATGTTGGAGTGTAGCAAATGATTCTCTCATGGCAGACATTGCTTCAAAGAAACGGGTACAGGATGCCAAAGCAACAGGAATAGGACGTAGCATTTCCTGTATGAAAATAAACAAAAAAAAATATACATATAAAATGAGAATGCGTAACATTTACTTGGTTTCAAGAAAAATTGCCGTTCTGAAGCAATTATAAAAAGTTGAAGATCATACAAAAATGAAAATGATAGGATATCATGAGATTAGAGTTTGTCTATATCAAGAATAAGATCCTCTCCAAAATAATGAAAGTATGATAGTAATGCTTCAGAGAAAATCCTATTAATTCCTCAACAATTCGAATTTTGATATCTCCATAAATATTCAAGAAATAGTGCTCGTGTTTATGGAAATCTTAACAAAATTAAACATACAAAACCTTTAACTATTTTACTGTTGTAATTGGCCACCTCTTTTACTGTGTTCACAATTTCATGCGATAAAATTAATTCCGCACTCACAGGCTGTTGAACAACAAAATACAGTATTATGATATACACCTACATGGTTTCTTAAAGATAACAATTTCTCCTGTATCATAACACCACACAGAACAATATGGCACTTGGCAGGTTTGGTTAATACTCTAAAAAAATGAATTCTAATAAAAGAACATGTATGGCAATAAAAATGAGACCACCACAAAACATATGCTAAAAGCACGCGACATGTCAACATAATAAATAAATAAATGCATAATAATGGAAGCATACCCCCCAAACTGAAGGAGACTCCTTAAAGTTTTGGCTCCATTGGAAATCTGTAACAGATGCTGTCAAGGCACCATAATCACTAGCAGCATTTATCAGTAATTCTGAAAATTGTTTCTGCACAGACCCGAGGCAGTGTATTTCTTAAGCATTCAGAATAAATGCAAATGACAAAGTACCAAATTAAACATTCAATTGCCCTAACTTGAAGACTGAAAGTATAATTTAAAATTAAACTCAAAATTCATTATTTGCAATAGCCCTAACTTGAAGACTGAAGTATAATTTAAAATTAAACTCAAAATTCATTATTTGCAATAGGGCGATTAATTTATGATTTACATACTTGACAGACCAAATTGTATGACCTCATAACCAGTAAAATGTGCATATTTGTGTCATTAAGGCCATAAGTAACTTCATTTTTCCTTGCTTTTATATACCATAATTCAATACGGTATTATGAAGGCTACATTAATATTGAATTTATATAGTAAGTAGACTAAGATGAACAGAAAAACAGTTCATTCTCAGCATTCTTTATTTATTACCCTATACCTCACTTGGTGAACATGTATTTTAAAGATGAAGAGGAAAAGATGCACATCCATCAAAAATTAAATTTCAATGTCAATGCAAGCTATTCTACTAATTGGTCCCATTCTCTGTACATAAACTATTTTATACTTATTTTCTCTTTTAATTCATCCCTCACTTCGCAGAGAGAGTTAAATGCAGAAAGTTCACTGTTTATCCTCAAAACTTCAACTCCATGGATTTTAATGTCAATGCAAAATACTGTTTGACCTAGAAGTGTAAGCACAATCAAATCACAAGACAGCAAATATCCCGAAGAGGAGTTTCTCATGCAGTTGATCCTGATGAACTTGAAATCATTCAGCAAATGTTTATTGCCTATTTAAGTGTCAGAAGTTGCATCTAACCTAGGAATTTGACATTTGAATCCCCATTTAAGTTCATTATATTATCTTGCAGCATCAAACTTAATTCACAATTCAGCAAAACAATGACACAATCTTTGTAGGACAGAACATCAAACACAATATAAACTCTCAAAATCAATATGACTTAACACCTAACATTCATCACTACAGTTAAACATTGTTCTCCTGATGCAAGTGAACATGCATATAGATAGCAGATACAGTGTAAATGAAAAAACAACATACATAAGCCTAATCAAAAGTACATTATCATTGGATGACAACCTGGTATTCTGCTTCCACTGGAATACAATCAAGTGAATATGGCTGTTGGAGACGAGCTATAATACGATCCTGCCAATATTTGTGAAAACGAAAATATAGAAAGATGGTCATGACAAATGGAATCGCCAAAAAAAATTAGTGGATAAAGGAAGCTGTTTACTGCTTAGACCAGAAGTGTTCAGCAAAACATGCATTCTAGTACAAGATTAACTCATGTTTCACTAAAAATACAAAATTAATTAAAAATTAACTAGCATGCCTAATTTCTGTCTATGATACTTGAAAGCAAAGTAATTTTCCAGGATAGATGCCTAAATAAGTTATTACTTAATAAATTACCCAATAAACACATTCACAAAAAATTCATTCTTTACATCTGAAGTCTATGAATAGGGTTATTCTCTGCACTTTAAAATATTTTCCAGCAGAAATGAATGTAATCAACCCATCAAAAGCTGCTTCTTTGCAAAACAATGGAAAAGAGAAGGGACCTTGGTCTTCCAAATTTTCTTTTTATCCCAAAAAAAGCTTCCTAAAAGCATGGACCTCGACCACCATCCCCTACTCCCTGAGCAGGAGACCAAAGCAATTATAGAAATCTCATATTGTCCCAAACAAGTAAATTTTGTCAAAAAAAAAAAAAAATCAAATATTCCAGAGTCATTGGGAATAATTTAGAACTGTATTATATATCAAAAGAAATCCATCTTTGTACATAAATCACTGGAAATATAAATCCATGAAAGTGTGGATTCAAGAAGGCCTGACATGAAAACTAACGAAAATTTAAGCTTTCTCTCAAGTAAAACGCACAAGTGTGTTTCAACTTGATAATAAACACAAATAATTTACCTTATTCTGAATGACATCTTTCAGTATAGTAGTAATCCTTGCCAAAGTCTCAATCTTCTTTTCCATTTCACTTACGTGTGTCAAATGGCCCACATTTTTGTCATCCTAAAATTTCAGAATACAAGTTAATTTTGAAGACTATTACATACAAAATGATAAATGCGGCCTCAAACCCTCACCTTTCGACCTTGAAGTTCGACTTGAAGATCTGCAATTTTTCTTTGCACACTAGTTAATTCTCTTAAAACCCTAATCAAGTCATCACCTTTTTCACCAGTAGCATTGGATAAGTTTTGAAGTTCTTCCTACAAACAATAGCAAGTGAAAGTTAAAAAGAAAATGAATCTGTCAAAATGAAAAATGCCAAATTCCAGAAAAATTGGCAAGAATTATCACAGGAAGAGAGGGAAAGAGGTACCTGAGAAGGAGGAGGTGCCACAGAAAATCCAAGATCGGCGGCAATGGAGAGGGCATCGGACATGCCTCCGATGCGTCTGATAGGCTTCTTGCCGACCCAGGTTGTGTCACTCCCCATCGACATTAGATTTACCCAAACACGGCCTTACTCTTCGAAGATTACTCCCTTTACATGCAATCAGCAAATTCAAATTGGTAGACGGTGATTTTAAAATTTTAAAATCAGTTATCCAAAAATGGTTATATCATGGACTGTATACATTATACACCATGAATCGGGCTATAAAACATGTGAAAAATTTTGTCAAATAATTGAAGGTAATAATTGAACATAAAAAAAATATGCGATTTCTTTAATATTTCATTTTTGCACCGTTTTTTTCTTAATTTAAAATATTAATCATTTTTTTATTTTTTATTTATTCCAATAATTAAAATTAAATTATTATAATTAAATTATTTTTGTTTCTCTCATTTAATAATTATTATAATTTTAATAAATATAAAAATTATAATCTATAATTAAATATATAAATTGAGTTATTATATATTTTTTAAATTAACATATACTTTGTTGCTTAAAATGCAGCTAAATTGATATTGAATTACATGTATATTACTTTTGAATTGTCAGTTAATGATAAAATATTTCTTCAATTATAATATTAATGATAAAAAAAATATTTTGATAACAATTAACCTATGTACATTAATTTTATACTATAAATACACTGTAATTTAACTGTATGTACATCACTTTTCAACTACATATACATTATTACTTAAAATACATGTACATTAGTGTTGAATTGAATATATATTACTTTTGAACTATCAGTTAATGATAAAATATATTTTCAATTATAATATTAATGATAAAAATATTCTAATAACAATTAGTTTATACATATTAGTTGAAACACCTTGAATTTCTATTTATTTTATAAAATTCATTTTTTGTACAGAAATATACTATTTTATTATTTTCCTTATTAAATTTAGAATTGAATCTATATTTTATTAAATTATAAATATTCATACTATTTGAAAATGCATTATTAATAGTAATTTTATTATGATATTATATATGTATATTGTTATGAAAATATTAATGTGAATTTTTTGGAGAATTGCATTTTGGATTGTATTTTGATATTTGAGTATTAATAAAGGTATTAATTAATATTATAAGCTTAATTATAATATTTTATCGAATGTTTGGATTCCCGTCATAATTACTATTATTATTATTATTGTTATTATTATTATATATATATAACTATGAGTTAATATTGTTATGATTATTATTAGTATTGTTAGTGTTATTATTAATATTATTATTGTTATTATTATTAGTTTTATTAATTTGTATATATATATGTGTGTAGTATTATATTTATATTTTAAGGTTTAGTATATATATATATATAACATATCTGTGTATTAAGTAACAAAAAAGAAGAAAAAGAAATAAGGAAAGCATGTGATTGGTCAACTGAGGAAGTAGAACGGGGCGTTTTGGGAAGGAAACAAAAACGGGAAGCAGAGAGGAAGGAGGAGAGAGAAGGGAGAGGCTGAGAGAGAGAGAGAGTGTGGACGGTGGAGTTACGGCGGGCCGTGGTGAGCACTGCCACCACCGTTGGGTAGAGGGTTGTCCGGCGACCCCAGGGGAGGTGGTGGATCGTCGATCGGCCAACGGACGGTTGAGAAATCGCGCGCAAAGGGAGTCCAGCCACCACAACTTCAATTTGAGTTTTCGGCCGATTCTAGTGGCCAAACTGAGCATGGCCGGTCCCGTTCTACTCCTGAGGATGAGAGCTTCAAGTTGGTACCTGCCTTACTCCTTGAGGATCACCGGAGGAGGAGATAAAAAAACGCAATCCGAAACTTTGGAGGCGTTTTTCGGCAACTGAAGGGCGAGCGACGACGAGTGGTGACCCTTTTTGTGATCCTGGAGTTGAGGTGAACCTGCTGGTGTGAAGTTTTCCCAAATCCGCCACCAGCAGCGGCGGTGCGTGAGGCAGTCTAGTGGTTATGTTTCGACGTTCTAACATGATCCTCGACATCCGTATGATCGAAATTTGTGAAGGTTAACCCGAAACCCTTGTATTTCAGTCGTTAAATAAGTCGTTTTATGTTTAACAGTCCTTAAAGTATTTATTAGGTTATCGAGTCTGTCTTTGGGTTCAATGTGATTCTTATCCTGATTATATCCGTTGTTGCGAGGTGTCGGTGTCTGGCGTCTTCCTGGTTCCAAGGCTTCTCTTTTGAGGGAAGCCGGTCGGAAGCGTCGACAGTTAGGTGAGTAATACTCACTAGTGTATTATCCTATTTCCACTTCATATGCATTGCTGTGTGTATATATATGTATATTATGCACTACTACTGCATATATAAGCATGTAACATTTGACTGTGAATGATGAATTGATATTTTGTATTCTGTGCCATACTATAGTTGTGATTGATGGATGGAGGTCAGGAGGATACAATACCACCTAGGATTATGGATTTGTTAAGGTTATGATTTGGATTATGATGAGATTCAGAAGATAAGCTGTGACTGATGGATGCCAGCCGGGTCTGCTCATCGCCAAGGCTGCTGTCAGTCGGGTCAAGGCTGTGTGGTACAGACCAGTGACGGCTGGGCCCCTTGGATATAAGAGACAGATTATTGGATTCAGAGAGCCAGAGTAGGGGGATCGGCTCCCCATATTGAGTATTGAGTATCAGTGTGGTACTGTGGACCATACCCCATCCTTGCTTGATTGGATGATTTGTTTGTCTCTATGACATAGTGCATAGCATGTGCATTAGAGTCTATCTGTAGAATATCAGTTTAATATATTAGCTGGTATCATTCACTGAGTCGAACGCTCATTCCTATTCATCTTGTTGTTTTCAGGTCAGGGAATGAGCCGGTGAAGGAATTGTAACTGAGTAAACTGCCAATCTCTCTTCGGCAGTAGTTTGTATTGTTGAGTATTCAGAAATGTATATAATAGATGTATATTTGCAATTATAACTCTAGAACTCCGCAATGTTACAATTTGTACTTGTACATTGTTATCGTTTAGTAATGTATTTTAAAGAGCTGTAATTTGTTGTTAAGCAGAACCTCTTTGTAATTTACTATTTTCTGAGATATATGGAATAAATGAGTTGTTGGCCCAAGAATATTTATATTGTGTTGATATTATTTGGCTCTGCTTAACTCCATTTGGGCCCATAGCCCTTTTCAGTTTTGGGCTTTTTGTTATGTGTTTTGGGTTAGGCTTACTAAGGGTACTGGTAGTCACGTGCATTTCCTGTGTCCTAATGCCAGTCATGTGCCCTCGGGTTCGGGGCGTGACATTAGTATTGTACTAGAGATACATTATAATTTAGCTGCATGTATATGACTCTCCAACTACAGGTATATTATTACTTAAATGTATATACATTAGTATTGAACTACATGTACGTTAGTATTAAACTGCATGTATATTAGTCATAAACTCTCTATATAATATTGATTAGAATTCAGATTTAGTAATTTTTAATTGCAGGTACATTAGTCATCTTTTTTAACAATAATGCATATAAATTCAAAAACAAATGTATATAATATTCAATATCAATGTTAGTTATGTATTACATGTACATTAGTATTAAACTGCATGAATATTAGTCATAAAATATAGGTACAATGTTGGATTGTTAGTTAGCATTCAGATACAATAATTTTTAATTGCATATACATTAATTCTATTTTTCAACACCAATGCATATAGATTCAAAAACAAATGTACATAATGTTCAATATCAGTGTTGGTTTTGTATTACATGTACATTAATATTAAACTATATATATATTAGTATTAAATTGCATGTATATTAGTATTAAACTGCATATATATTACTTTTGAACTATCAGTTAAGGATAAAATATATTTTCAATTATACTATTAATGATAAAAATTATAATAATTATTAGATGAGAGAAATAAAAATAATTATTATATTTTTAATTCCAAGTATTGAAACAAATAAAAAGAATAATTAGCACTTAATTTAAAAAAATAATTAGCATTTAATTTAAAATATTTTATGGTCTATTTATAATTTTTTGGAATGTTAGATATCTTAAAAACTCAAATAATAAAAAAATGAAAAAACAAAAAAAAGAAAAGGAGGAAAACACACTAACATAATAAGAAAAAATCGCACGCCTTTATTTTTAACTAATCTCATACACGTATACCATGGATATAGTTGGAATATCCCAACCTGATATAGGACATATGTATAGTATACGAGTGAAGATACCCGTTTAGTATCGTAATATGTGACCAAATTGAAAATGAATATTTTTAAATATTCAAATGATTTGAATATAAATGTTTTAAAACAATAATTTTATATGGAAATATTTTCCTTTATTGTTATATTTATATTGATATTCAAAATTATCGAAATTTATAAATTTTCATTTGAATATTGATATTGATATTGATATTTATTTATATCATTATTATATTGATATTGATAAGCTAAACTCATATTGATATTTGATATATGATTTATAAATATTGTTATATGAGTATTCAAAATAGTAGAAAATTAATTCAAATTTAAAATTGATATTTGAAAGGATATTGATTTATTATTTTATCAAATTGATAGAATTTTAAATTAAAGAAATTGAAATTTTATTATAAAATATAAAAATTTATGTAATTAATATTTGAAGTTATATATTATAATTTTTATATTATAATTAATGGATAATATGATGAAATTAATATTTTAGTTAAAATTATTGTTTTAGAATTTATATGGCAAATATTATTATTATTATTATTGTTATTATTATTATTAAAGTTATTAAAGTTAGTATATATATATATATATATATATATATATATATATATATATATATATATATATATATATATATATATATATATATATATATATATATATATAAAGGTAGAGTCGGCACAGCCTATTTATGGGCAGAAGCAAGCAGAAATAGAAACAAAGGGAAATAAAAGGAAACGGACAGAGGGCAAAGAGAGAGAGAGACAAAGAGAGAGAGAGAGAGAGTGCGCAAGGATTGCACGCCGGACCGTCGCCATTCGGCCATCGTCGACCGACACGCGTCGTACCATGAGGAAGTGTGCTCGCCGCCCCGTCGACCGGTAGAGAGCCGTCGCCTGCAGCCACTGGATGGCGGCGCACGTCCCCTCCAAAGTTTCGCCGGCCGAAACTTCTAGGCCATTTTTCGACGGCTTTCTGATCTCCATTTTTAACGAAATTGGTATGGTTGAATCCCTTGTGATTCCAGCTTCGATTTGGTATATTGTTTACTAATTTTAGATAATCCTTTTATTGATCAGAATCCAGCGACATCAACGGTTGTAGACGCCGTTTCTGCCTGTTTCCAATGGACTATGGGAAACGAAAGTTATATTTGGACTCCCCGTGCCATAAGCTAACTGCTGGTATCTTCAGATCGTGATTTGGTCGGCGTGGAAATTTTTCGGCGACCTCCGAAACCGATAAATTTGAACAGAAACTTCAGCTCATTAAACCGAGCCATATGGTATAAATCCCGACTTCTAATGGTGCATAGATAGTGAATTATGATTTTATTTGTAAGAATTTAGGTAAATAGTTTATTGGAATTAAGTGATTAATAAGATAATTGAATTGAATTAATTATTATTTATATGATTATGGAGTATTATTGGTGATTAAATTGAAAGATTGAAGTAAAATGTTGAAATTAGAATTGATTTAATTGAATTGAATTATTTAGAAGAATGAAGTGAGATGTGGACATTGGTATTGATTGAATTGAATTAGTGGTTATTAGCTTGATAATGAGGAATAAAATGGGTGGATGGGATTAGTGTACTGAAGGTCCGGGTTGGATCATTTGATTGTGATATTGTGGATAATTTGAATTTATGAAAATGTTGGTGGAAATTGCTTAATCGATTTTACTTGAATAATATGAAGATTGAAATGTGAAATTGGAAGAAAAGATAATTATTCCTTTTTAAGTAAGTTAGTGGAAAACAACCAGAAAGATGTTAAGTTTAGTAGTAAGTATAAGTATAGAATATCTTAACTTTAACAATGCTAAGTTGTGAATAAGATAGAAGTGTTAATAAGTTAAACTAAATTAAGTAATGTGATAATGAGGAAGTAATTGATATATGATTGAAATGCAATGTGTAGCATCTAATAACAAGAGCAAGGATATTGGATTAAGTGCAAGGAGCACTATTCGTATCATAGTCAAACATACATAGGAGCAAAGGAGTCCACGGTGAGTACTTAATAATATAATATATCTTGTTTCATATACTTAAACCTTTATTGTTCCAACCTTAATGATTGAATTGTTTCTATGCCTTGATAAGTTGAATGGCTCATTGATATTGCACATTCTTGATTTCTTGATAAGCTTAATTTGCTTATTGAATATTGAACCGTTGATATGATACTTTCTTGATTATTAAGCTAAAGTGAATCAAACATTTCTTTATGGCACTTGGCCAAATGAGTCTATATTGTTTTGATCTTATAATGTGATCAATGATGAGAACCCAATTATTATTGATATATTATCCAGTGAATTATTTAATAGATGGAAAGGAAAAACGTTATAATGATACCATGATAAGCAGAATACCCCTCTGATGTGGAGCAATACATCAGACATTGTGCACAATGGTAATGGACCTGCGGATAGGGTAAAGATTATTCGAACCTTAGCTGGGAAGGGTTTAAGGTCCCCAGTACGTACGACCTAATCAGTTGTACGTGTGACTAGGAATGGGGGAGTGAGCAAGACGTAGGCCGCCACTCTATTGATTATGGGGGAAACACCCCGTTTCTAAGAAAGGAAATGTTCTGCTAAAATACAATATTCATTATATATGGAAAAATATTCTATACGAATAACTCTTGATCCGTTTTATTTTATTGCTATAAGAAATCATCATGAGACCACATACCATTTGTTTATTTTATATAGTATTATTTTGTACTCACTAAGCTCTGTCTCATATTGTAGTGGTTTAAACTTTTCAGATACAGTCATTGAGTTAGCAAAGTAAAAGTCTCAAGCCCATCCTCCGCTTGGAAACCGTTCTGTTAAGTTCCGGTGTTGTAAGTTAGAGCTCCATGGTTATTGAAAGTTATAGGGTCTATATGTAAGATGAATGGTTATTAAAGGGCTTAGTATTAATATGTTATAAGATGTTTGTATAATATGATTTGTATCATAACCATTATTGTAATGATGTATGAACTATTGAACATTGAGTTGATGACATGAAATGAAATTTTAAAGGTTTTACAAGTTATGTGTGTAAATGATATTAGAAATGGAAATGATAGTAGATAATGGGTAACAAGGAAAGGTGATTAGGTTACGGTCTTGGGATATGGTTCAATATAATGAATGTTAATCGACTATGAGTGAAATGGGTTCTACGGGTTTTCGGTGCCCATATGGCTATCTATGCCCTAGGACCGTCGCGGCTCAAAAAAGTGGGTCGTGACACTGGTCCATGTTGCAACATGGACATGAGGTCCGTAGTATAATTTGTGGTTATGTGAAAACAAAATATAAACTTGCTTTGGGCTTACACTGTTCATTATATGGATCGGACAGGTTAAGGAGACCTCATTGGGTCAAATTTTTTTATGTTTGATTTGATTTGGCCTAATTAATCTGGTCAGACAAGGAAGGAGAGGAGGGAGATAGAAAAAGTATTGTATTTAATTTGCATATAACTTTCTAGAAAGTAGATTTTTTTAAAGGGCAATAATACATTTTCCATTTATCTATATTTTATATAAATGTATGGAAAGGAGGAGGAGAAGCATATTTACATAAGAATCTCTCATTAAATTCTTTTTACTTGTACATTTATGATTAACAATATGGTTATTTATTAATTAAATAATATAATTATCTAATTATATTTAATTTAAATAATAAATAATGAATTCAATTAGAATAAGAAAATAAGAAAATAATTATAGTTAATATCTAAGTATGATTAATTTAAATAAAGAAAGATGAATTCAATTAGAATAAGAAAAAATAAAATAACTATTATTTAATATATAATTAATTATATTACAAATTTATAATTATATAGTTATTATAATTTAATTATCTAATTTAATTTAAATAAATAAAGAACGAATTCAATTAGAATAAGAAAATAATAAAATAATTATTATTTAATATATAGTTAATTATATTTAATTCAAATAAAAAATTTAATTAAAATAATTTATATTTTTTAATATTTTTTCAAATATTTAGAAGTTAGAGAAATTTTTTAGAGAAATTTTTTTGATTTTGATTATTTAAATATTAACAAATTAGAGAAATTTTAATTTAATTTTCATTTTGTAAATTATTATTTTGCTCCATTATAAATTTTAAAATTAGTTGTTTTAACCATTAGTATAATTTGTAGGTTAAAAAATTACTTTTGATTTTATAAGAAGATGCAGCAAAAAAAGAAGATACACTAATTGAGAGTTCATTTAATATCAATGAACAAAATCATTTTTTCAAATATTTAGAAGATAAAGAAATTCTTTTGACTTTAATTATTCGAATATTAACAAGTTAGAAAAATTCTAATTTGACTTTCATTTTGTAAATATTTTATCCCTTTATAAATTTTAAAATTAGTTATTTTAATTATTAGTAATAATTTGTAGATTAAAAAAATTACTTTGCACATTAGAAAGATTGCTATTGATTTTTTGGAGTAATAAAAATTAAGTTATAATATATCAAAGAGTTTAAAATTTATCAAAATTAATAAAAACATATAACTTACATTGAAATTCTGATAAAATAATAGATGTTTCAAATATTAACATGAAAATTAACCTATAATTAATAATTAATCAACATAACAATAACAAAATAAATTAAAAAATTATAATAAAACGTATCTATCAATTCATTTATTTTATTTTCTCTAAAATATTGTTAAATATAAAAATATAATTTAAAATTAGAATAAATGATTTATTTAGATATACTTAAGTTTTCTTTCAATATTGTTTATGTATTGCCTTTTAAAGTATATTTATATATTTATATTAAATCTATAATTATTTTTTATCATCATTCTAATTAAACAAACACGATTATACAATTTAGATAATATTTATTGTATTTAATTATATTTTCATTGAATTTTTATGTTTTTCATATGAAAATTTAACTTAACTTGAATTCAACAACTAAAGTGAATTTAATAATTAAGTATTATAAATATTACTCTATGATAATCTTAAAAGTTGACCAACAAGATTTTGGTTTTATGGTATTTATTTGAGAAATTTAATATCATTTATACTTAAATAACAAAACACTAATCATTAAAATAATAAGGAAAAAATAAAAAGTTTAAAATAACATTTATATTTCTAATGAGTTTTAATGAGTCATAATGAAAATCAACGTGCAAAACACATTGTAAAATAAAAATCTAGTTCAAGTAAGAAAGTTCAACTTTCTTAACTTACCATAAGGAAGTGTACTTCCTCTAAACTTAGGAGGTACGCATCCTATTTTCCAGAAATATTTTTTAATAACTAATTATCAAACAAATCAAAATTTTTTACTTATTAAGAAGTTTTAAATTCCATTTTCTTAGTTTATTTACCTTATACTATACAATATGTAAATTTGTTTGGCTACATATTCAATATATATATATATATATATATATATATATATATATATATATATATATATATATATATATATATATATATATGTGAAGATAAACATCGAAAATCTAATTCCAGGTAATGTTTTAATAAGAAATACTATATTGAATTAACTGTATTTAATCTTGAGATTTTTAGGGAAGAAATATAGGTTTAATTTTCATGGAAAGTATCACCACTGAAGAGTAAAATCAAGTACATGCGTATTAATTTCGTACACTTTTAATTTTAATACTGTAAAAATTTTATATTAAAAAATTCACATAGATAAATTTCCCCTGGATGCTTTATTCAAAATACTGTAATTTTTTAAAATGTTGAGCAGTCACTATCATTGTGTTTCTAATTTTATCTCAACATTTTATAGCACATAAAAAATTTACAGTGAATTATCTCTGATGCATATGTTATGTTAATATAAACAATGGATTTTTTCAATGGTTTTTGGGCAATTTGATGTTGACAAGGTTTCTGATTTCTTAATTCAACCAAAATTTTAGTAACCTATTATTCATTGAATAGACCAGCCAAACATAATGGCTGGAAACTTGTAATTATCTTAATAAAATCTTATGGAGAAGGATCAAATGGATTTGTGAGTTGGAAGTTGGTATCTGAAACGTGGTTTGGCTGTCTGTTTCATGTTTGTGTTTAATAAGGGAGTTTCTGTTCAGTGGATCAACTGATAAAGGGTTTGTGTTTAATTGGAAGAATTAGTTCATTATTACTAACAAAATTGACTGTCTACCTGCTTCAAAATACAAAATTTCAAGTCTCTGGAAAAAAAAAAATGATACAATTGGTCCAATATATTTAAAGGAAATGATATTTGGCTATTTGACTATTATACTCAAGATCAGGGCAATTTCTGATCTCCAAGTGCTTCAAGCAGATCATACTATCAACTAAAACATCAAACTTTTTGAATGATGCACAACCAACCGCTCAAAATTGTCACACTTAGCAATTTCTCGAGAATTTCTCCATTGACATTTTTCAAACATAAGGAGGTTAAGAACTTAAGATTATTGCTGTTGCAGTAGCCGGATAAGGCACAACTAGAATTTTGAACTGTCAAATTTAAAGGGTTTTTACTTAATTAAGTAAAAAACAAAATGTATATATAAGCTATTTCAAAGATATTTCCCAACTGTACATTTTTTGGACAGATGGTGGGGTTGAAAATTCAACCTACTAGGTCAACAGACTGCTGACCTTTGCTTTAGTGTTTGGTCGCCCCTTTACATACCAGCTCTGTGCTACATAGATAACCAAGCAACATAGCCACATGCCATATGGAACTAACATCAAAGGGACATTGTAATGAAAAGATGAGTATGTCAACTTTTAATTTTATATCCTCATCATATAACCGCACCTTAGGGCCTACTAAGTTTAATGCGCTATATGGATCCGTTAAGGCGGTCTCATTGGCCGGTTAGCAGACACTGCTCCCAAAAGAAAATTTTTAGTCTTCAGTTAAATTGCTATTGGACATCCAAATTTCTTAAACAATAAACCAATCATTTTTTTTTTTTAAAAAAAGAAGGACGAGCCGTGCAAGCCTGGTGCAAATTCGTCCCTAACTGGTGCAACGTGCATCGGCACCCTATGACGTGAATCCACGTCTCCTTATGCACGGAGCCGCATTTTTGTACTGATTTTTACACTAAAAATGACCAAATTGCCCCTTTCAACCCAATGAAAAGATGGAGTCTTGAACTCTTAATTTTACACCCTTATTATTCAAGTGTGTCTTGAACCCTTAATTTTACACTCTCATTATCCAGCTACACCTTAGCACCTGCCAAGTTTAATGAGCTATGTGGAGCCATTATAGCGGTCCCACTAGCCTGTTAGTGAGGCTACCCCAAAAAGAAAATTTTTTAGTTTTCAATTACATTGCTACCAAACATCTAAATTTCCTAAACACCAAATCAACCAATTTCTGAAAAAAAAAAAAAAAAAAAAAAGGATGAGCCTCACAAGCGTAGCGTGGATCCTCGTTTGACTAGTGCCATGTGGATAAGCGCCTACTCAGAGCCGCATTTTGTATCGATTTCTGCACTAAAAATGACCAAATTACCCTTTTCAACCCAATTTTTAACTCCTTTTCAACCCTATCCTTTTGGTTTTTTTTATTTTTTTTTAATTCCTAAACTACTATCACCCACTTTTCCTATAAATACCTTTCTCCACTTCTCATTTCTCTACACCCATTGAGTTAAAGTTGATAGCTATCCTTTAATTCATCTCTTCTTCTCTCTCTAACCACTCTCTAATTAATTAATTAATCTTTTTAATTAATTAATTATCTCACACCCAACCAAGTTAATTAATCTTTTTAATTAACTAAAACTCTTTTTTAAAATTAATCACTCAATTAATTAATTAATCTTTCTTTTTTTCAAAATCAAGTTAATCTCTTTTTTTAAATCCATCCTTCATCCAAATTAATTAATTAATCACTTTAATTAATTAATCCATTTATTAATTTCATCACATTAATTAGTTAATTAATCATTTTAATTAATTAGTTAATCTCTTAATCAATCCAATCATCCAGTCCCGATAAAATAGAAATTCAGTCTGGTAAAACTCTCCACCCTCCAAAAATAAAAATATCAGCCTTTTTCTCTCACTCACAATTCCAAATCAAATCAATTTGATCAATTCTTAAACCCCTCCACTTAATTGTAGAATAAATTACGTGAATTTTGATCCCCATTCAATGGGGTACATAAGCACATTTGGAATCTAAATTCAAATCTCAAATCTAAATTCCAATCAATCTCCTTTCCCCTTTTTAATTAACGTAATTTGTGAATGTTTCATTTTAATTTTCTCACTACACTTATACTATGCTCATGCATTAATCATGATATTATAATTGTCATATAATATTTGTCATCCATAAATTAGTTTTCCAAGCCAAATTAAACTTATCGGCAAAATTTAGATTATTTAACTAAAACTCTAGTCCCCGAGCTCAACTTGGTTTGAAGACTAATGATTTTTATCCTTGGGCAAATTAATTGCAAAATTAATGAATTGGAGTCAATTTGGATTTTTTCCTTAATATTTCTCTAACTAAATAAAATTAAGATGGCGATTCCTAAAATTATTTTTAAAAACAACTAATTCGAATCCAAGGGTTGTATTGTGAGCCTAAACCCGAATAAGCATCCCGATTCCCTCTAACAGATCGAGCCAGTACTCGGCAGAGGCCTCATAGAGTCAGAACTCTTGCATTCAAATAGAATATTCATCACATGATAACAACCATAGCGCATACAAGTTATAAGCAAGGGGTAAGCAACAGCCATTGTGCCTATGGCCTTGGCTCACTAGTCACTCCCCCCTGTATGTGCTAAAAGGAAAAACCTGGCTATGCAAGGAGAAGACATTATAAGTATCGAGGAGGAGAGTAGTTAAAATTACAAATAAAGTAAAAGGGAAAATTATATCTTTAATCCCTAAAAAGATATAAAATTATGAATTTTGCCTGACCCTTACATTCTCACCCACTCAACCTGTCGGTAACCTCATCATCAAAGATGCTAGTTCAGCGTCAAGTCACTTGTAAAAAACATAACTATCTCTTAGCTTCTTCCCTTTTGTTGCAAATGGTTTGACTTTGTGTGTGTAGGTTGTACATCTTTTTCTCTCTCCTAGCTAAACTCTTTTAAAGGCTTGTCTTTCCACTTCACTAGGTACTCTTTTTTGTCATGGCAATGGCGATGTGACTTTGCTGGGCTCTATGTTAGGATCTCTTTAAATTCTTAGCTTGGTGTTGATTTCTTGGTTGGGATGGCTAGGCTTGACACTTCATTACAACTTGCATATGTCTGATCAGGATAGTGTGACCTCAGCTGATCAACATAAAATACTGGGTGAACTCCCATCCATTCAAATGGATCTACTCTGTCAGCAACATTCCTCACATTGGCTATAAGCGGAACTGGCCCTTCATATTTTCATATCAAACACTTATCATTGCCACAACTGACACAAAATTGCTCCGGATTCAACTTGACTAGCACCAAGTCCCCCACTTTAAAGCTCTACGATCTATGATTTTGTTTGCCCATTTCTTCATCCTGTTGGAGGCCTTTTCAAGATATGCTCTTAAAACTTTCATGTTCCATTGCCATTCTTTTGTGAACTAGTAAGCTTTTGGATTGTTTCCTACATAAGGTCCATCAATGGTGTGAGGGAGCAACGGCTGTTAACCTATAACAATCTTAAATAGACTTTTGTTAGTGGTAGAACTCTTTTGTGCATTAAAACAAAATTGAGCCACATTTAACAATGTAGGGCAGTTTTTATGACTGGCATTGATAAAGTGTTGTAAATACTCTTCTAGCAGAGTATTAAATCTTTCTGTTTGTCCATTAGTTTAGGGATGATAATTGGTAGCCATATTCAGTTGGGATCCCACAAGATGAAACAATTTTAAGCAATTCTGCCCAGAATGATCCCACAAATTGACAATATTCTTTGGGACACCCTAATAGTTTACTACATGTTTGAAAAAGACTCGAGCTGTGTCTTTGCTTGAATTGCACTTCGACATTAGGGCAAAGGTGTCATATTTGGAGAACTAGTCAATAATCACAAGAATGGTATCATATTCTCTGACCTTTGGTAGGGTATTGATAAAATCTAGAGATACACTTTCTTATGGTCTACTTGGGACAGGTAGTGGTTCTAACAATCTTGCCTACTTCTATCTCACTGTCTTGTCTTATTGGCAAATAAGGCTGACACTTGTGTAGTAAGAGTTTCCTTAAGTTCCCACTTTTGGTATATATAATTACTGTCTTTTGGTCACTAATAAGCCCTCCTCCATCCAAAACTGTCTAGTCTTACCTGTTTCGGCCAACTTCATTATTGCCACTGCATGAGGGTCTTTGCTCAATTGTTCCCTTATTTGACCCCTTAAGGATGTAGCCACCTAACAACTTGATAAGTGAGCAATTCTCTTTAGAACCTCCAGCTCTGATTTTTTACTGAGTGTAGCATTGATTGAGTGGCAGATGCACTTAGTAAAAAATCAGAGCTGATAGTACTAAAGAGAATTGCTCACTTATCAAGTTGTCAAGTGGCTACATCCTTAAGGGATCAAATAAGGGAACAGTTGAGCAAAGACCCTCATGCAGTGGCAATAATGAAGTTGGCTAAAACAGGTAAGACTAGATAGTTTTGGATGGAGAAGGGCTTATTAGTGACCAAAAGACAGTAGTTATATATACCAAAAGTGGGAACTTGAGGAAACTCTTACGACACAAGTGCTACGATACTTTGTGGGCAAGACATCCTGGTTGGCACAAAACTCTGGCTTTTATCAAATAAAGGTACTACTGGCCTCAATTAACAAAGGAGGTACAAGAATACATAAAAACTTACCTCATTTGCTAGCAAGACAAGACAGTGAGACAAAAGTAGGGAGGATTGTTAGAACCACTGCCAGTCCTAAGTGGACCATGAGAAAGTGTATCTCTAGATTTTTTCTATAGCCTACCGAAGGTCGAAGAATATGATACCATTCTTGTGATTATTGATCGGTTCTCCAAATATGGCACTTTTGCCCCAATGTCAAAGTGCAGTTCTAACAAAAACGCAGCTCGGGTCTTTTTCAAACATGTAGTAAAGTACTAAGGTATCCCCAAAATATTTTCAATGACAGAGATTGTCAATTTGTGAGATCATTCTAGGCAGAATTATTTTGCCTCTAGGGATCCCACAAACTGATAGACAAATAGAAAGATTCAATAGTTTACTGAAAGAGTACTTAAGACACTTTGTCAATGATAGCCATAAAAACTAGCCTACATTATTAGTTGTGGTTCAATTTTATTTTAATGCACAAAAGAGTTTTACCACTAACGAAAGTCCTTTTGAGATTGTTATAGGTCAATAGCCATTGCTTCCTCACACCATCGATGGACCTTATGCAGGAAACAATATAAAAGTTTACTGATTCACAAAAAAAGGGTAACGGAACACTAAAATTTCAAGAGCATACCTTGAAAAGGTCTCCTATAGGATGAAAAAATGGGCAGACAAAATCACAGACTACAGAGCTTTGAAGTGGGGTGGCACTAGTCAAGTTGAATTTGGAGCAATTTCGTGTCAGTCGCGGCCATGATAAGCATCTGATACTAAAATATGAAGGGTCAGTTCTAGTTATAGCCAAAGTGGGGAATGTAGCTTATAGAGTAGATCTAGTTGAATGGATACGAGTTCACCCAGTGTTCCATATTAGTTAGCTGAGGCTATACTATCTTGATCAGACAGATGCATGTCGTAACAAAGTATTAAGACTAGCTATCCTAGTTAAGAAATCAGCACTAAGGCAAGAAGTTGAAAATGGAGAAAGAATAAATAAATGGTGACAAGAGAGATTAGAGAGAGAAGAGAGAAAGTGAAACGCATGAAAAACAGAGAAAGTGAGTGATGTGGATGTGTCGGGGAAGAGTGAAATAGCGTTAAAAAATGCTGACCATGACTTTATATGGGCTTTCCAGTGAGTTGATGGCTGTCCAAGTGAGTTTTCCAGCTAGTTGATAGCTGGAAAACTGTCTCAAAGACAACTGTTGCAATCAAATTGAAGTTGATAAATTTTATCATTGCAAATTGAAATTTAAAGACAACTGTGAATCTAGATCCTAAGTTCAGAGATAATTGGTAAAATTCAACCGCAAAATTAATGAACTTGCATTTATCTTTTTTTATTTACACTTCTATTTTTTATAATTATTTAATTTTAATTATGTTTATTATTTTTTGATAATTATTTTTAATTAATATTATATTTATTAATTATATATTTATCAAATTTTTATTATTTTATAAATTTTATTTGTTATTTTATAAAACTAAGTAGCAGATATATAGCAAATAGAAGCCAACAAAAAGCATGGTTCATATGAATAATAGATACAAGAAGAAAATCAGAAGGAAAAATATGGTGTTTGATATACCTAAATTTATAATGCTAATGCTATATGATAAGAAATTAGAAGGAATTATCTTGAAATCGGAAACTAAGAACACTCAATCAATTACAAAGTTAAATCAACCCAACATAATCAACCAAGGAAAACCAATTATTTTAAACAATAGGATTCAATTAAATTTTATAATCTCAAAAGTTATTCCAAACATATGGATACTATTATTAATTGAATTGAATTCTTACGTATGCATTGTCCCAATGCCTATATATAAACACTCATTTGTCTAGAAATTGTAGTATAGGCTAGAGGGAACACTTGAAAATGTCTTAATCTGAAATTCATCTCAAAGCATTCCACTCCATTTAAGCTTGCTTTTTCTAATTTAGTTCAGTCCTTAATTAATTTCAGATATGCTTTAGTTTTAGTTTATTCTTAAATAATGATTAATTTAAAGCAAGATGAGACCTTGAGCAAATCAACATTACAAAAAATAAGACCCCTCTGAGAATCTTCTATCAGGAAAGTAACTTAAAAAAAATGGCTTACAGGATTTTCAAGGATAGCAATTGACAGAGGAAATCAGGTGCATATATATATATATATATAAAGCATAAAATTTATTAGGAAAAATCAAATTTGAAGCTTGAGGGCTATGAGTCCCAAGCCCCATGTAGTTCCAGGATTAGATCTCAACTATGCAATTGAAATCAATAAACTCAGCCAAAACCATATCATAGTTCACTACATTAACAAAATCAAACCAATTACAGCGAGAATTAACCAATAAAATATTAATACAAAAAAGGGAAAACTTGTATTGCAAATTCCCAATCCTTAAATTTCTAGGGAATCAATGCTTTCTGAAAGATTTAGATTTTTCATTGTAATAGCAATCAACTCACTAATCTGTATAAGAGATCAGTCTACCAATAGATTACATGAGAGAAAGAGAATATTACAACGAATCTGAACCAAGAACGGCTAAAAAATTACACCAAGAAACGCTCCCAAAAGAGATGTTTTTGTATGCCTGTAGCTGAGAGGAGAGAGAAGAGAAGGGGTGTGAGACCTCGCCCAAGTACTGGCCTGATCTATTGGAGGGAATTGGAATATTTATTCGGGTTTAGACTCACAATGGAATCCTCAGGTTCAGATTTAGTTGATTTTGAAAATGATTTTGGGAGTCAATACCTTAATTTTATTTAGTTAGGGAAAACATTAAAGAAAAACCCTAATTGACTCCAATTCATTAACTTTTAATTAATTTACCTAATGATAAAATTACTAGCCTTGAACTAGGTTGAGCGTGGCGACTAAGTTTTTAGTTAAATAATCACGATTTGGCTCTTAAGTTTAATTTGACTTTGAAAAATTGATTTCATGAATACAAATATTATAAGATGATAATTGTAAATAAAATGCATGAATATGACATGAGTGCAAGAAGAAAATAAAATATCCAAAAATTAGAAAGGGAAAAAGTGATTGATTGAGATTTAGATTTAGATTCTAAACATGCTTACGTACCCCATTAAATGGGAATCAAAACCTATATAGTTCATTCCACGATTAAGTTGAAGGATTTAGGAGTTGATCATATTGATTGATTTGATTTGGGTTTGAGAGAAAAAAACTAATACCTTTGTTTTTAGAGAGTAAAGATTTTTTCCGAACTGAAATTTCGTTTTATCGGGACCGAGTGATTAGATTTGATTGGAAGATTAATTAATTAAGTAAAATGATTAATTCACTAATTAATGTGATGAAATGGATAGATGAATTAATTAATTAAAATGATTAATTAATTAATTTGGATGAATGGTGGATTAAAAAAATGATTAATTTGATTTTAGAAAAAAGTGATTAATTAATTAATTAAAAAAAGAGTTTTAGTTAATTAAAAAGATTAATTAAATTAGTTAGGATATGATTAATTAATTAATTAGGGAGTGGTTGGAGGGAAAAGAATAGAGGAATTAATAAATAACCATCAATACTAATTCAAGAGATGTGTCTTGAAATGGAGGAAGTGAGGAGGTATTTATAGGAAAATGAGGGTGAAAGTAGTTTAGGAAGTGGAAAAGTAAAAAGACTAAAAGGATAGGGTTGAAAAAATATTGAAAAATCAGATCGAGGGAATTTTAGGGACAACAAAAAGGAAGTGGGGCTGGCGCCACCGGCGCCACCAGAGCCACCAGCCCTTTGGGCTGCACGCCGCCCGACGGGGTGTTGGAGTCACCTAGAGGGGGGCCGATACCACCCTAGGCATGGGTGGGAGTGCCATCTGGATTTATGTTTTGCGCTCGATCAGATTTTGAGACTTCTTGGTAAGTTTTTGGGAATTTCAGAGCTCAAAAAATTAATCGGTTAGTTTCGATAAATTCAAAATTAATTTTAGAACAATTAAACAGTCAATCTGAAAAAAGATCTGGTCAGTTTTGAAAAAATACTATGTGATGCAGAAGGTCCGGTCAGAATAGGAAAAGTGCCAGTGTTTAAAAATTAAGCATTCTCGTACTAATGTGACTGAAAGTCCATTTTCAGCTTTGGGGGTATTACCCCCTTGACCCTGTCTGCTAACTAGTTAGCAGGACCGTCATACTGGCTATGGGTAGCACACTAATCTTAGCAGTTATCAAGCTGTGGCTGAATGATGAGGTATAAAATTAAGGATTTACAATTACCTCCTCATCAGAATTGTCTTATTTATAAGGCAATTCTGATGATAGTGAACCCAGAAGAAGGGGTGGTATAAGGAACAAAAGTGATATCTAGGTCGGTGCTTGGACATATTTGGATAGAAAAGATGGTTGCAAAAGGAAGATAGTAAAAAGAATTACAAGGATGTTTAAGCAATCATTCCTAAACATTTATGGAGGAAAAATGTGGCTGATGAATGAAAGTGAGAAAATGGACCAAAGGGACATCTAAGCTGGTGGTCAAATATTTTTGGGTGAATTGATAAATTTGGATAAAAGATGTGGAAAGTGAAACCATATAGATGTCTAGGTGATCGTTTCTAGACATTTATGGGTAAAAATGATGGATTGGGTAAAAGATGTGGGAAATAAAGCCATATAGGTGTCTAGATAATCGTTTCTAGACATTTATGGGTGAAATTGATAGATTTGGACAAAAGAGATGGAAAAAAGAATCACATTAATGTCTATGTGATCATTTCTAGACATTTATGGGTGGAGTTGATGGATTTGGATAAAAGAGATGGAAAAAAAAGGAATAACATTAATATTTAGGTGATCATTTCTAGATGTTTATAGGTGCAGTTGATGGATTTGGATAAAAGAGATGGAAAAAAAGGAATCACATTAATGTCTAAGTGATCATTTTTAGATATTTATGGGTATAGTTGATGGATTTAGACAAAAGAGATGGAAAAAGGAACCACATTAATGTCTAGGTGATCATTTCTAAACATTTATGGGTAGAAGGAAATTTTGGACAAGATAATTTAATGAAAGGAGAGCGTCGACCTGTGGCTAGTCAACTTGAGAGATCCTAACAAGATTTTAATAAAGAGATAGCCTCAGCTTATGGTGAGTTAGCTCAAGAGATTCTGATAAGATTTTGATAAGAGGAGAGCCTCGGCTTATGACGAGTCCGCTCGATAGATTCTAAAAATATTTTGATAAGAGGAGAGTTTCAACTTATGGCGAGTCGGCTTAATAAATTATGAAAAGATTTTGATAAGAGGAGAGTCTCAGCTTATGGTGAGTTGGCTCGATAAATTTTAAAAAGATATTGGTAAAGGGAGAGCCTCAGCTTATGATGAGTTGGCTTAAGAGATTGTAACAAGATTTTAATTGCTCCAAAGAAACTTGGGCTTCTGAATGTGAGAGGTTGGGCCTTTTCAGAAGGCTTAAAAGAACTTTGCTGGAAGTAAAGGAACTCTGGAAGTCACACTTCATTGATTAGATTTGGAAAGGTATCATTTAGCTTCAAAGAGACACTTGTTAGCTTATGCATGATGGTGCATGATTACATATGATAGATTCTAGTGCACAGATGATGCATGCATATTTCAAAATTCATAGATCTTTTATTTGACTTATATGCCATGCATGATTTGTAATGATGTCTGTAATGGATGATTGCATGGAAGCATGAGGGTGGATTCACGCATTTGCTTTGTAAATACAATTTTTTCATATGACTTTTGTGTTATGTTGAGACATATATTTGTAGATTGAGAAACTTTCCAAAGTTTGAGAAACTCAACTTGGATTGGTATGGGATATTTTCCATGGTGACTTTATAAAGAGTTTGAGGGGTTGCTTTAGGTTTTGGAATTTTGTGGCTCGTATTTTCTGCTTTGGTGCTATTGAGGAGGAGTTCAGTAGTATAGCTTAGTTGCAATCCAAATGTAGCTCTGGTAGTGCCAGAGCTTAGAGTTTGGCACCTCCTAGATTTTTCAAGAGTTTTTTTTTTTTTGATTTATCTCAGGTTGTCGCAAGTCAGATGATGGTGGGTGATAGTCAAGTGAATTTGACCATTATGATTAAAAAGTTTCATGATCCTAGTAACCGGAGAAATATGAGGGGGACAGAGGCTCAACATGAGGGCCTTGATTTTTTATTTAAGTGTCAGATATGGGTCTATTAATTAGGGTAATGCCAGAGTGGCAAATGGAATAGAGGCATTTTATGGTTAGAGCTATGCAGGAAAGACACTGATGAGCCTTGACTGCTTTGTTTGAGATTTAGAGAAATGAACTGTCTTGCCAGTTATTCACCAAGTGAGAGAATTTATCTATTCTTACCCTTTCTGTTGGGGGTGCTTTGTGGGTATGTGTTTTAGGTTTTGGGTTTTCTTGTAAGTATGGCTGATGGATTATTTTTGGGTGATAGCCCTTACTTTTCAGTATGCACATGCTTTATTGAAACTCTGTCAGAGATCGAATAGGATAGTTGTTTGCAGTTTGACCTCGAAGGATACATTTTTAGCATTGCCAATGATAAAGGATTAGATTTCTCATAACTGGGGGCCATGGGTGTTGAGTGGTTTACTTGTTAGGCTTGATTTGAATGACTTTCTACTAGGAGATAAGGGTATTGAGGTAGATGAGGTAGACTCAGGATATAGCTCTCATTGCCAGAGCTATTAGGTGATGGCTAGCTGAGGAGTTATCATGTCGTTTATTTTGGGATTTCACTTGGGATCACAGAGAGGTATGATAGGTGGTTGATAAAGGTGATTTGGGTAGTTGAGAATTAGTACCAGGCTGCCCTGCTGAGAGTGACATAACTAAGGAAGGGTGAGCTGCAAGAGAAGCCATTACTAGAGCGAGGACTACAACCTAGATGGAGGGGTGACTCAATTTTTTAAGGAGACTTGAGGATCTACTAGAAGTGTGACACCATAGTTGTGACAAAGGACATTGTGACTATAGTGAGACAAGATGACACTATAGTAGTGGTTGAGATAAGGACTACTATAATTAGGGCAGAAATAAGTACTATAGTTTTTGAACTACAGAAGAGGATTTTTGAAAATAGTTTCAAGATTACTGGTACTTAAGAGAGGGGTTTTCAATACTACTATAGTGAACAGTTCTAATTCTATTAGTATGTCTACTATTGCAGTAGAAGGAGCTACAGAGACCTAAAGGAGGGATGTGCCCATTTGAGGAGATTATGGTAGACTCTAATTTCGATGAGGACACGACAGATGTGCACTGTAAAAGGTAGAGGAGGACTAGCTAGACCATGACTTAGTCATGACCCTTTTATTTTTTTGCTTTTTATTTAAAATACTTGCAGATTGACAAGACTACACGATACAAAATAAGCGATAGAGGATATTCAAAGGGCTATCCTTTATGTCAAAATGATGGATTTGTATTTTGCAAAATTTTATCATCATTAAATGAGCCATATCTTATTTTTGCTATAATTTCTACCTAAACTGCCCTTTGAGATTTTCAGCTTAGCGAGCATTCTTTCCTTCTTCTTCTCTCTC
Organism: Reutealis trisperma; assembly: GCA_947687605.1. Classification (NCBI taxonomy): domain Eukaryota; kingdom Viridiplantae; phylum Streptophyta; class Magnoliopsida; order Malpighiales; family Euphorbiaceae; genus Reutealis; species Reutealis trisperma. Next base: position 115,640 of record CANTUT010000864.1, read on the forward strand.
TCTCTCTCTTTTTTTAGGCAAAAGAAGTGAATGATGTACTAGGCATAAAGAAAATGAGAATGCGATACAAATAAAATATTTTGTATTATGATTTGAACAGCACCTAAGTCGAACTGTCTACATATCTCTTATATCACTTTCTGTTGGTTTTTTTTTTAAAGGAGAATTAGGTCCATATAATTCAGATAACATATGCATGAAAAAAAAATGAAATACAGATGTCATCTTCGGATGATGTATCATTTCAGCTGATGGGAAAATTCACTTCCGTCCACATTTGTGAAAATGGTGACTTTGTTAAATAGGATCTTTTTGAGCATATACTATCCAGCCTACTTTAGTTTGAACTTCTTCTTGGATTATGAATAAGGGCTTGGATTTCTCCTAGAATTGGATTTTCTTCATACGAATCCTTGTCTTTCACCTTCCAGTTGAAGTGCACTGCTAGTCTCCATTGATGACCCTAAATTTTGTATAGAGCATTGATTCTCTTTTCATCAATAGTATTCAATTGGTCATGATACCTTTCAATCTATTCTACATTCATTCTCCATAACTTCTCCTTGGCAAGCTTCTTGTAAGTCAGGATCTTGTAAACTGTGATGCTTGGAACATTCTTATCATGTCTTCATCTTGTACAAAATAGCTCATAATCTTTTCCACTACTACCATGCAAATGCAATGCATGTGATTTTGGATTTTTTTGTTGTGCCGTAATAGATCTTTTGCCTTTTTCATATTTTTTGTATTTATTTTATTTTTTGTTCTCTTTTTTTGTTGTCTTTTTTTTAAAGATGTCCCATTTAAAGATAAATCAAAAAAAGTTAAAGCAAATCAGAAAGCTCAAACTTTTTATTACTGATAAAAGTCCCATCATGAGTACATTAAAGGATAAGCCTAAAAGGTAAAATACAGACTTAGAAGAGCAATACCTGACAGACTCAAATTTAAAGAAACATTTAATAGAAAAAAGACTTAAAAAATTTTGACTCAGACTCAAACTCAGGTGACTTAGACACAAACTTAAAAGATTTGGATAGGGTATAAGAGCACTGGCACTCTTCTCAAAATACTGATTATTGGGTGAGCTTGAGATGGTTGAGTGAGCTCGATGATTCAAAAAGGATTGATGGCAATGTTAGGCTTTGGATTTGGGAGCAATGATGTCTCCACTGTCAATGAAGTCTTGAATTTTATGCTTTAGAGCCTTGCATGCATTAGTTTTATGCCCTGGCCCTTGATGATAGTCGCAGATCTCATTGGCATTATATTTTTTAGGCAAGGCGTTTGGAGGAGGTTATGGTTCTAAGGGCTTAACCATATTAGCCTCTAAGGCCTTCTTGTAAACGGCGCCAAGGGGCATCCTAGCTCAGAAAAAGTCCACCTTTCCAACCTCATCAATTGGTGATAAGAGACAACATTTATCTCTTATTCTCTTTTGGTAGTGGAGTTTATGATACCTCGAATTAGAGGATTCATCGCTGATTTATCCCGATTGAATCAAATCCTCGATCTTAGAGGAAATGACAATGAGAACTTTGAAGCTGGGGAGGTATTGAGTTTGTAGATGAGCTTAATATTAGGGGATGAGGTTTTTTATGATGATGTCAATTTGCTTTACTTTAGATGGACGATTCACCATTTATGTTGCTTTCACCCTCCACCTTATAAGGAACGCGGTAAGGGACTCTCTTTGGCCTTGCTTAGTAGTTTTTAGATCTTAGTGGGTGACATCCACCTTAATGTTATAGCAGTATTGCTTGACAAAAGCATTGCAAATGTCATCCCAAGTTTTCTTATGATTTTTGTCCAAATCTAATAACTACTTAACAGTAGCTCTAGTCAATGACTATTGGAATAACTGAGCAAGGAGCTCATCATCCATACCAAAGGGTCTCATGGCGCCTACGTACATTTTGAAGTGAGTTTTGGGACACGTAATGCCATTAAACTTGTCCATGACTGGCATTTTAAATTTTAGTGGAACCCGTACATTTGGGAAGAAAGCTAAAGAGTCCACATCTATTATGTTTTCGTGCTTTTTGACGTTCTTGAGTGTTCTCTCCATGGCCTTAATTTTCTCCATCAATTTCTTAGCTTCGGGAAAGCTAGAAAAATCTCCACTTTGAAAAGAATTCATAGTACGAGAAGGAGTGGTTGCGTTCAAGTCCACCACAAGAGAGGTTGGAGTTTTGGGTTCTTTCTCACTATCGGTGAGATTGATAATGAGAGGAGTAAAAGTTGGGGCATGGTTAGTCCTAACTTGGGTAGATGCAGACTCAACACAAGCAAGAGGGGGAGTAACAGTGGCATTTGTCATTTCCTTGACGTCATTAATGATGAATTGGCGTTGGGAGTTGAGAACATTAGTGAAAGTGGCAGACTGGGCATTGAGAGTATGGATGAAGGTGTAAGCTTAGGTCTTAAGAGCGGTGGTAAGTGTGGCTTGAAAAATCTCCTTTTGTTTCTTAAGAAGGTTGGTGAAAAAGGTGCTCATCACATCTTTGTCAAAAGGGCTGGAGGTGTTGGCCATTGATACCTTAGAATAGAAAACAAACAGAAAAAATGGGTAAAAATATAGAATTATGAAGAAAAAATGGCATGAATGTGAAGATGCGTCGAGAAAAGGATTCCCTCCAAATGGTTTGGTCACTAGGTTTACATGTTGACAGGATAAGTATGTGGGGTATTTGGGATAATGGGCACTAGTTTAAGGCTTTGAGGCTTTACCTTATCGAGTTTCTCATATTATGTATGCACAGCGATGTCATGATGCATGCCAAAAAAGGTTTTATGGGCATATGTACAAATATCTCTATTATTATGGTACATAGAACCTAGGGTTAATGCTAGAGCAACTACATTTACAAAAGTGAAGGGTGGTTTGATTAAGAGTACTTGTCCCATTAGAACATCGATATACCTAGCCCCATGTGAGGCAAGGAGCCTCACATGGATCCAACGGTACTGATTATTCGTTACACCACCGAAATGATTGGGGATTCGTCGTGGGGTGGAATGCTTTTGCTATCTCCCAACATACTAAAGAGAGTTGTCGAGCCAATATTACTCACCATCCAAGAAAATTTTCCTAAAGCTAAGATTAGGCAAGGAGCCTTTATTATAAAAAGTGATGCATGAAAGTCAAAATATACTTAATGAGCCAAAGGGGGATTATTTTAGAAAAATTTTTTATTAACCAAATAGTAATTCTCTTATTTTCCTTTTTATTTTTAAAAAAGGTGGCAACCAGTCTCTAGTGGAGTCACCAGCTATGAGGCCTCGTCCGAGTACTAGCTCGATTCGCTGGAGGGAATTGGGATGTTTATTCGGGTTTAGACTCACGATGGAATCCTCGGTTTGGATTTGGTTGACTTTTGAAAATGATTTTAGGTGTCGTCACTTTAATTTAATTTAGTTGAGGAAAACATTAAGGAAAAACTCCAATTGACTCCAATTCATTAATTTTTAATTAATTTACCCAATGATAAAATAACTAGCCTCAAACCAGGTTGTGCACGGGGATTAGATTTTTGGTTAAATAATTATGATTTGGCTTTTAAGTTTAATTTGACTTTTAAAAATTGATTTCATGAATACAAATATTATAAGATGATAATTATAAATAAGATGCATGAATATGACATAAGTGTAAGGAGAAAATAAAATATCCACAAATTAAAAAGGGAAAAAGTGATTGATTGAGATTTTGATTTGAGGTTTGAATTTAGATTCCAAACGTTCTTATGTATTCTATTGAATGGGAATTAAAATCTACGTAGTTCATTTCACGATTAAGTTGAGGGATTTAGGAGTTGATCAGATTAATTGATTTGATTTGAGTTTGAGATGAAAAAATTGATACCATTGTTTTTGTAGAGCAGAGGATTTTACCGGACTAAAGTTTTATTTTATCGGGACCGGGTGATTGAATTTGATTGGGAGATTAATTAATTAATTAAAATGATTAATTAACTAATTAATGTGATGAAATGGATGGATGAATTAATTAATTAAAATGATTAATTAATTAATTTGGATGAATGGTGGATTAAAAAAAGGATTAATTTGATTTTAAAAAAAAGTGATTAATTAATTAATTGAGTAATTAATTTTAATTTAAAAAAAGAGTTTTAGTTAATTAAAAAGATTAATTAATTTGGTTAGAGTACGATAATTAATTAATTAAAGAGATTAATTAATTAATTAATTAGGGAGTGGTTGGAGGGAGAAGAAGTGAGAAATTAGTAAATAACCATCAATACTAACTCAAGAGATGTGTCTTGAAATGGAGGAAGTGAAGAGATATTTATAGAAAAATGAGGGTGAAGGTAGTTTGGGAAGTGGGAAAAGACAAAAAAAGTAGGGTTGAAAAAATACTGAAAAATCATATTGAGGGCATTTTGGAGACAGCAGAAAGGAAGTGGGGCTCGCATCACCGGCGGCACTGCCAGCCTTTTGGGCAGCATGCCTCCCGGTGAGGTGCCAGCCCCTCCCCAGGCCTGGGTGGGCGAGCTATCTGGATTTCTATTTTGCACTCTATCTGATTTTAAGACTTTCAGGTCAGTTTTTAAGAGTTTTAGAGTTCAAAAAATTAATCAGTTAGCTTTGATAGATTCAAAATTAATTTTAGAATAATTGAATAGTTAGTTTGAGAAAAGATCCGATCAGTTTCAGAAAAATATTGTCTGATGCAGAAGGTCCGGTCAGGATAGGAAAAATGTCAATGTTTGAAAATTAAGCATCCTCGTACTAATGTGATTGAAAGTCCATTTTTAGCTACGGGGGCGCTGCCCCCTTGACTCATGCCCTCTAACTGACTAATAGACCCGCTGTGCCAGCTCTGTGTAGCGTACTAATATTAGCAAATACCAAGCTGCGACCAAATGATGAGATGTAAAATTAAGAGTTCATAGGGGGCAAAACCTGAAAAGCTAGTTTGGTTGATTTTGGAATCGGAATCCAAACAGGCTGTTAAGGTTTTGAAATCCTATTTTAATTTTATTTTTAAAATAATTAAGTAAATTATTATATTTTTTTTCCAACTAAAAATGATATGTTATCATTACTGTTAAGGAATTACATCCAAAATTACAAGAGAATCAAGTCTACTAGGAATGTTACAAAACCAAATAGAATTGAAACAAAGATGTGTGACTTTAGATAGCCAATTAGCCACTTTGTTTCCTCCCCTATTCACTTAAACAAATTGACAAAACTCAAAATTCCCAGTAGTATGTTTGATATCCTCAACAATAGATTTTATCTACTATGAGATCTCTTTTTTGTTACCATTAATACTAGAAATGGTGACTAAGAAGTCAGATTTACAAACTACTTTTTCAAGGGCCAAGTAGTTTGCATGTTTGACTGTATCTCGAAGAGCCGAGGCTTCTACCAGCAGAGACAAGCTAAAAAAAATCCTTCTAAATTGAGCATCCAACAAATGACCTTGATTATTTCTGCAAACAAAGGCTAGCTAACCTATACCAGATTATTTAGAAAATGAAGAATAGAGTCGTCATATAAATAGAAATAAAAATGAATATTCAAATGTAAAAGTTAAAACGATAAAACAAAGTTTTTAGATTACTCTACCAACTACAAAGTTGTCCAAACCACATCTTGCTATTCAATAAATGAAATCAATGAAAATATATTAGTATTTAATGTTTGTAAAAAAATTTTAAAATAAAATCCTTAAAAATCATTTATAAATTTATAAATTCTACAAAACATTAAATTTAACACTTTTTTTTTGTACGTTTAATTTTCTCTGAGAAATTTCCATAAAGATCATGGTCTTACATGGAGGCTTCTTGAGGTATGGATTTTTTTTTTCAATGTTCTATTTTTTTTCAACCACTCTAGCTTTTAGATTGCATCTTTCTTTACAATATAGGTTCAACTTAATAATTTTTTATTATGTTTTAAAAATTTTTATTAATTGCTTTTTTAATAGTGATTTAATCTTTTATTATATTTGAATTTGAGTGTGCGTGTGTACATATACACTGTGCATTCTGTGCAATTATTTTCTTTTAATGGTTCATCTTATAATTTTAATTATGTTATCAATTTGGGTATGGATTCTTTTTCTCTTTTTGATCTCGAATTCTTTAATTACAGAGATATTGTTTCCCCTTATAGAAAAATTTATCTTTTTCTATTTTTTATTAGAATTTTTTATTAAAATATTTTGAAGATAATGTGTTGGAAGTGAGAAATTACAACTTTTAACTCTCAAAGATGAAGAAAGAAAGGAGGGTGGAGATGCAAGAGCATGTAAATGACTTCTTTTCTGTTTTCTTTATAAGATAAAGATGAAATTTTATTAGAAAACAAAAAAAGCAAAAAATCCAAAGTATACAGTACAAGACAATAGGACAAGCAAAATGAAAATAGGAAGTAACTACTACACAAAAAGACAGAAGCAAGGACTGACACTAACAACACATATAAAAGAGAACCATGAAAGTTAAGAAATAGGAAGAAAACGTACAAATGAAGAGAAATGTACACATGATGTGTTGATTATGTGAGTGAATTTTCAATCTTGAAAGATTATAGAAGATTTTAGTGAGATTAGGGTGAATCTTGAAAGATTGTAAAGCATCTTAGTAAAATTAATGTGAATCATAAAATTTTGTAAAGGATTTTAGTAAGATTAGGTATAAACTTAAATGAACATATGGGAAAACTTTTTTCCCACAATTTTGGTATTAGTCCAAATAAATTGATTAAAAAACCAGTGAACTCGATTTGTTTCAACAGGAAAAACCCATTTTATATATGTGAAATTATGAAAATAAAAAAAAGTGCTATCAACTGGTTTCAAACTTGCATTGATGGTTGTGCATGTTCTTTAACCATTTAGGCCAAAGGGAATTGTAATTACATGTCCAAAATTATACACACATACACACAAAACCTTATAAAAATTGATTTTGTTTATTTTATCATTAATAAGGACTAAAAATGACCTCCAACAAGCAGAGAACACATGTTCATAACGATCCCTATTTCTTCCCTACATATAGATAAAAGTAAAGGCAAAGGAAAAAACAGGCTCACTTTCATAACCTCACTCTCCTCTACTTTTACTCTCTCTTTACACATTCTCTTCAATCCTCTTACTTGGGGTCGGAGTCTCATTCAGGAGGTCAGCTCTTGAGAACCCTTGACCCTCTCTTTTTTTCTACATGTCCTATCTCTTCGTAGGACCCTCCACCAGCAATAGAAAGTGAACCTAGACTAATCAATTATAATTTCTTTTAGTAACAATAAAATTTTTATTTCTCAAATTATTTTTTTATATTCATCAAAATTATCCTAATTTAATTTATATCAATATGTATAAAATACTTAAATTTTAGAGTTATACTTTGATTATTTTTACTATTATGCAACATTAATATGGTTAAATGTAAATAATTAATTTATATGAAATTATTGTTTTGCATTTTGAATAATGTCATTTTAATAATTAACTTATAAATTCAAATAAAAGATACTAATTTTAATTTTTTAATTAATAATAAAAACTTATTAAGTCATATATTATTATATAATATTCAATATGTATTTAATTTTGGTTGAATCTCGGTTCGACTTTAGTTGAACTTCAAATATGTAATCCTATGCTTTTATTGGTTTAAACACAGGGTAGGACAGGGCTTGAAAACTATAGATTACATTCCATTGAACCAATTTTGATTTATAGGCTAGATTTTTTTGAAGCTCATTGGGTCAAAAGTATTACCAAAGCCCAAATTTATATAATAAAACCCTCTGCTTATTTTCTATAACCCACTGGATTATTCTTAAAGCCCATATTGAGCTATAGAATTGTAGAGTCTAAGACTAGGATTACCTTTAGTTTTCTATATAAACCTCCTGCTGTTGCTCTGTTATAAGTGAAAGCAGGTCACCTCTCATATCGGCCAGCAATTTTAGTGATTTTAAGGCAGTCTTTAATTTCTTTTTCATTATTTATTTGAAAACTTTGTAAAATTCTCCAATAATGAAGAAATCCCAACAAATAGGTAATTAGATAAATGGGATTAATATGCATTAATACCATGTTAAATTTTTAATACAGATTTAAGAAAATCAACTTTAAAAGTTAGTTATTAAAGTTGGATAGTCCATTTTTCTATTAGTTACTTAATATTTTTGTATTTAATATATGTGAGATACTCTTAACAGTATATAATATACACCATATGTATTTTGTGGAATTATTTTTTTTAATTATTCATCTTATAATTTTTAATTATGTTATCAATTTGGGTATAAATTCTTTTTCTCTTCAATGTCAGATTGTTGATCTCCAATTCTTTAATTATAGAGATATTGTTTTCCCTTATAGAAAAATTTATCTTTTTTATTTTTTATCAGAATTTTTTATTAAAATATTTTGAAGATAATGTGTTGAATGAGGGAAATTACACCCTTCAAGTGCTCAAAGATGAAGAAAGAAAGGACGTTGGAGATGCAAGAGCATATAAATTACTTCTTTTATTTTTTCTTTATAAGCCAAAGATGGAATTTTATTAGAAAGCAAAAAAAGCAAAAAATCTAAAGTACACAGCACAAGGCAATAAGAGAAGCAAAATGAAAATAGGAAGTAGTTGTTGCACAAAAAGCCAGAAGCAAGGACCAACACTAACAACCCTATATGAAAGAGAACCATGAAAACTAAAAAAGGGGAAGAAAACATACAAATGAAGAGAAATGTACACGTGATGTGTTTATTATGTGAGTGAATTTTCAATCTTGAAAGATTATAGAAGATTTTAGTGAGATCAGTGTGAATCTTGAACAATTGTAGAGCATCTTAGTAAGATTAATGTGAATCATGAGATATTGTAAAGGATCTTAGTAAGATTAGGTATAAACCTAGATGAACCGATCGAAATTTTTTTTCCAAGAATACAGTATTAGTTCGAATGATTTAACCAGAAAATCAGTGAACTCCATTTGATTCAATAGGAAAAACTTATTTTATATATGTGAAATTATGAAAATATAAAAAAGTATTACCAACTGATTTCAAACTTGCATTGATGGTTGTGCATGTTCTTTAACCATTTGGCCCAAAGTAAATTGTAATTACATATCCACGATTATATACACATACACAAAAACCTTATAAAAATTGATTTTGTTTATTTTATTATTAATAAGGACTAAAAATAACCTCTAACAAGCAGAGAACATACATACATAAGAGTTCATATTTCTTCCCTATATATAGATAAAGGTAAAGGCAAAGGAAAAAAGGGATTCACTTTCATAGCCTCACTCTCCTCTACCTTTACTTTCTTTTTACACATTCTCTCCATTCCTCTTACTTGAGCGTCGAAGCATTCAGGAGGTCAGCCTCCGAAAGCCTTTGGCCTTCTCTCTTTGTCTACAGGTCCTATCCCCTAATAGAACCCTTCATTAGCAATAGGAAGCCATCCTATACTCATCAATCATAATTTCTTTTAGTAACAATAAAATTTTTATTTCTCAAGTTATTTTTTTATATTCATCAAAATTATCCTAATTTAATTTATACAAGATATATATAAAATACTTATAATTTAAAGTCATTTTTTGATTATTTTTACTATTATGCAACATTAATATCGTTAAATGTAAATGATCAATTTACATGAAATTGTTGTTTTGCATTTTGAATTATGTTATTTTAATAATTAACTTTAAATTCAAACAAAAATACTAATTTTAATTTTTTTTATAATTAGTAATAAAAATTTATTAAGTTATATTATCGTATAATATTCAATATATATTTAATTTTGGTTGAATCCAGCTTGACTCTAGTTGAACTTCAAACCCGTTAAACAAGGCCGGGTTTAAAAACTACAAATTGCATTCCATTGAACCAGTTTTGATTTACAGACTAGATTTTTTTGAAGCTCATTGTGTCAAAAGTATTACCTAAGCTCAAATTTATATGGTTGAGCCCCCTGCTTATTGACCGTAGCCCGTTGGATTAATCTTGAAGCCCAAATTGAGCTATAAATTGCGGGATCTGGAATAAAGGCTACCTTTAGTTTTCTATATAAACCTCCTTCTGTTGCTCTGTTTTGATCGAAAGCAAGTCACCTCTTATGTCGGCCAGAAATTTTAGTGATTTTGAGGCAGGCAGTATTTAATTTATTTTTTAATATTTGTTTGAAAACTTTGTGAAATTCTCGAATGAAGAAGAAACCCCAACAAATAAGAAGTGCGGTATGACACTTTAATCATTAAAAAAAATTATTTATATGAATTTAGTATTAAAACATGACAGGAAAACCACCTCTAATAGACGTACAATTTTCTGTTCTTAATAAATAAGTAAATAAATAAATAAATATCTGCTAATCAAAAGAATTCGAAAATTTGTTCTTATTGAATAAACTAATTTCAAGAACTTCACTGCTAATTAAAAGAGAATTTTGGTCACCTAAAATAATTAGAAAATTAATTTCCATTCTTATTGTGCAACAAAAGTATGCACTGAAAGCTCTACAATCCTACGATGTTCTGGACCTTCTTGTCCACAAAAAAATGGGTTGATAGTCAATAAACAAAGATGAGCATTATGATCATGGATATACAACTAACTTTAGTGAAAAATGATCCATCATGGTCAATTGAATTAAACTGCAGATTAAATTCTAACTAGCTTGTGTTTGGGTTGCTGATCTTCTAATCTCTAAGTAGGTGGAAAGAATCTGTTGAGATTGAATGGCAAATTGTAGAACTCTTCATTCCTATTATCTCCTCTAAATGTTCTGAACTTCACCCACCATGGCATTCCCCGATCTTTTTTCGACTTCTCAACCTCCAATGTATTGTCAAGAAACACCGCAACAATCAAACCCACAGTGGCCGGAGATGAGAATATGGTATTCAAAAATGCATTAAACTGCAAGATATCAGAACTAACATCACATGTATGAAAAAAGCATTCTAAGAGGCATTATGGCCAAAATCTCTGAAAAAACGCTTTAATGGATGTATAGTTCGGTAAAATTATTATATATTTATGTAAGACTAAAGTTTGTACACAATGGTCCTATACATGAGCTTTCAACCTATCAACTTATTGGATCGTCTGATGTGAATCTACAATATTGAGGTTGTGACAACTAAAATAATGTCACATCACATCAGTTAGGAAAATGGAGTTGGTACAAAAAATTGGAATAACTTTTGTCAGCACCAAAATGCATGCCTGCTCCCATTTTTATTAATAGTGTACCTTTGACAGAATTTTTTCAAACTTCAGGGGACTTGAGTTTGCATTAGAGTACTTACCCATCCAGCATTGGTATGAACGAGACCATGGCGTGTTGGATTCCAATATTCATTAAAAAACTGGGGAACAGAAATCCCAAGGAAGAGAGAAAGACCAGTGATAATGAGGTTTCTCATCGAATTCATGTTTGTGAATTGAAGAAATGATAGTCCCACAGAAGCTGAAATAGGCAGGAATAATATGAACAAGATGAAACAAAAATCACTTTTGAGGAAATGAAATGGTTAAAAGAACACGTACCAACAAGACCGAAGAGAACACAATATAATGCGGCAAATATTGGAAAAGGTATGGATGCAAACACAGCCCCAAATTTTCCTGTTAAAACATGGAAGAGCGACTGAACCATATATAACATTTACATTGAATCCTAATCAAGAAATCATTCACTAGCATGATTTCATCTTGCTACATTTATGAAAGAAAATTGCTCCTGTAAAAGAGGAAAAAGCAATGTTGCAGTAAAAACTTATTGATCACAAGTTCTTGAACAAGCTGTAGGTATGGATCATACTTAGAAAAAATAGTAGGCATTTTCCTAGTAAGGTCATGCCCTGAATTTCTTAATGGATCACAATTCACAAGTACTGGAATACCAACCTAATGTAGAGAAGAATATCATGAAGCCAGCAGAAATCTGAACAACTCTGCGACTTCCAACTCGGGTTAGTCCAAGAAGTCCAACATTTTCCCTGAAAGATATAATCAAGACTTATGTCAAGACCAAAATTAAAAGTATTTGTTTATTTATTCTTGGTTCTTAGGCCTAGGTTTCAAATCCATGGCCTTTGCACTGGATAACCCCAAGATGCATCATATACCATCTAGGCTAGTTCCACCAAGATTATATAAAAACCAACACAAGATGGAAGGAATTGCAACAGATGGCTCATTCAATTTATGCCTTACACAGAAACAGTGGAACCAGTTCCCGTTCCAAAAAGACCATCAAGCAATACACCAATGCCCTGCCAAAGCAACATATCCATCATTCAGTTCATCAAAACAAATAAATAATGCCAAAAATTCCAAGAAAAAAGGGGAAAAGAAAACAGATAAAGCTCTGAACATTTAGTTTAGGTATAACTTTGTGCAAATTATTCATAATCATGATGACAATACTGTCTCCTAGATGGTCTAAGATAGGAACAAAATAATACAAAAAAAAAAAAGTAAATCTAAAGTACGTTAAACCAGCTCACCTGCCAACCGATGCCTCTGCTTAATACATAAGCAGGAGGTGGAGTAGCAATAGCTAAGCGAGATGCCGCCTTATATGCACCAGTTGACTGCAACATAAAAATTTTAGATTGAACAGGTATTTTTCAAAGAAAATAGTTATTCCTACAACAAAAATTTCTTGTACAATCCTTTTAACAGGATGTTTTTCCAGCTTTTGAAATAGACACATTTGAAGATCTAGAGAAACAAAATAACCAGTAACCAAAAGATGACAATCTAGTGCCACTTATAGAAACTAAGATATACCTCAACCATAGACACAAGAACTGCAGACATCATAGCAAATGAATGACCTGCTGAAAAAGTGGGTGGGCCCCACTGCAGAGGATATGGGAACTTGAACCTGAATTAGCATAACACGTGACTTCCAGAAAAACAAAAGCATAGTAAAAATTTAAGCAATGGGAGTTGGAATTTTGATATACCATGGAGCAGTAGATATAAGATTTGCTCTGTCTGTCCGGCAGCTAAGTTGAGTTCTAAGTGGCTTATCCCTGTAAGCCCCACTGGCAGTTAAAATGATGGAATAAATCCAGACAATCGTGACACATATCAACACTGGAAATCGTTCAAATATTGGGAGTTCTCTTGGTAGTCTCACATGCTTTAAATACTGCAATGCCAAAATCCAACATTATGGGAGGAAAAAACACAATCTTATTGTAAGAATTTCCAATTATAGAAGATTACTTACTTGAGAAAATCCAATAACCAGCAACAACATTGGTAATCCAATTTCCACGCAATTGCCCAACTGGGGAATGTTATTATGAAATGAAAATTCAGTTGAAACTTTTCAAGAAACTGGCAGAAATAGTACAAGAGGAATTGAGTGTCCATCAATTACCGTGACTACAATGATTTTTTATGATGCATATATATAAACAAATACCAATTTGATATTTCTAGTAACAGAAATGCGGCACTAAAATTATTAAGATTTCTTACATGAATTCCATTTAAGAGTTCAAACAAAATGTTATGCTTGTCAATGGGCTTAAGAATAAATCAGAGGTCAATATTGAGATCTAGCTTCTATTTTCTAACCCAAGAGAAGCGATGATAAGATTTCATAAACTATGAAATAACACCCTAAATGTTGGGATCCATGATTAACTAAAATGAGAAATTAGCCCCAAGATATGCAAGCAACATAAAAGGAAATTGCAACTGCAGGGTTAGCCCAATAAATGCCAAATTAAAACAGAATATGACACTTCATAGTAATACATACCGCAGGAAATCCTCGTTGAAACAATCCCAAACCAACCAATCCAACCACAGGTGCCATACCAAGTGGACTGAAAAACCTGAAAATAAATAAAAAAATAAGAAGTTATTGAATTGGCAAATCATTTAATCACATTCTCCAAAACTAGCAATGTACCTTGAAAAGAGGCCCCAAACTTGGCTGTAACCCAGGATGATTTGTATGCTTGAGGCTACAATCAAAGCTCCCTGGATAGCCCGCATTGTCTGTATAAATCTCTGCAAACCAATCACATGGGAAGATCTCTTTCAATACCCTATCAAATAAAAGAGTTACTGAGCACAACTTCTGAAGAGGATAATAAATTCTTGGAATGGGATTTGGACTGTAACATCAAGTTGACAGTTCAAGATTACAACAAGCAACCTAAAAGCATGCATTAATAAGACATTAGGTATTTGGGTGGTGATTCCGTTTAACAAGGTTAGCTTGAACTTAATGCACCCTCATGCATTCTCCTCCTAAATGCCAATCTTTTTCAGGTTTGACAAAAACATTCAGCTCTATGTTTACCGAAGTGCTTTCCCAGCATTATAGGTATCCATTTTTAGAAGTATATGTAAAGCTTCAATTAGTTCTATAGGTATTGGTATTCAAATGCCATGGGTTAAAGTTTAACTATTTTTCATGTGGTTCCCCAACATTATACTGAGAGAAAGAAGAAGATTGGCAAACTTACTTCATCAGGATCTGTAATCTGTTGTAATGAAGAGTCACTTATAATATAAGCTATGGGAATGACATAAGCAAAGGACCCTCCGACAACTGCTGGCAACCTGGTTCCAAAAAGTGCTTGCAGAAGTGTGTTAATTCCAGTCACGAAAAGCAGGGTTTGTATCACCCTCGCTTTATCCCCCTGCTTGCAATGAACAATGATATTATCAAATGAAAAGGAAGAGAAGATAAGAAGAGAAAAAGGAGCGAAAATAAATTGAATTCAGACTGCCCAGACATATGGCCCGACATCTGGCATTGGGACCTAATATAAAGGAAATTTCAAGTAGGAATAAAAAACCAGACATGCTACAGTTACAGGTCTAGGCCAAAATCCATCTATAGACAAATACTGCACGTACGTAATCCACAATGGACTGTGGAATGTGGAGAAAGAGAGGTAAAAAATCGAAGTGAATGGTCAGAGAACGAAACCCATTTAAGATTATTGAATACCAACCTATAGTGTTGGCATGCCAAACTCCATTTAAAGCTTTACCGTATATTCAGAGCGAATGCAAGCATGCTAAACTCCAAGTTTTCCATTCAAAAAAAAAAAAAAAACCTCCAGGTTTAAAGCGAAACAGAGTAAGATGCTTACGTCGCTGCCACCCATTGCTGGAACAAGTAATGAAGGGATCATTACACTTGTACCCAGCATCAGAATGTAGTTTTGAAATGCCAATGTGATGGTTTCAGCTGCAATACCAAAAACATTTGGTTATAAAAGTTTAACCAATAAACAAACGGAGAATTACTACTACAAATTGAAACTCTATCAAGAGAACATAATAATAATAATAATAATAATAATAATAATAATAATAATAATAATAATAATATCTCAATAATTTCTCAGTAGCCAAACAAACAAAACATAAAAAAAAAATTCAAAATTCAAAAATCGAGAAATCCAGAGGAATTCGGCAACCAAACATTCTTCCAACATCTGCTCATCCCATAATTTCTGCATGAACCCATTTTAAAATTCAAAAAAATAAAATACACATACATTCTCCAACATAGTGACATGTCTCTCTCTCTCACCTTCTCTCAGTTTTATCGTTCTCTCTCTCAGACACACACAGAGTGTTCAAAGTTCGTAATGCCACAGTCCTTGAACTCATATTTAAAGGAAAAACAAAGAATCAGAGAGTTTACTAAAAGATGATTATAAAAATGAGCAAGTTGTTCAAAAAAAGAAGCATAAAAATGACAAAAAGAAAACGCAGGGAAAAAGCACGTACCCCAAGGAGGATTAGAGTCTATACAGTACTCAAGGTCTTGAAGTTGTTCCATAGGAAGGTGAGTAATGTCTGCCATTAGAAATGAAAAGAACACAGAAACTAAAGAACAAGAAGAAGAAGAAGAAGAAGAAGAACTAAGAACAAAGTAAAGTACAGATAT
This sequence comes from Reutealis trisperma, assembly GCA_947687605.1. Taxonomy (NCBI): domain Eukaryota; kingdom Viridiplantae; phylum Streptophyta; class Magnoliopsida; order Malpighiales; family Euphorbiaceae; genus Reutealis; species Reutealis trisperma. The sequence goes on from CANTUT010000864.1 coordinate 131,593, forward strand.
AAAGTGAACAAAAGTTAAAAAAAAAAAACAAAAAAAAACAAAAAAGAGGAGAACAATTTGTAAAGCCAAAAACTAGCAAAAGCTTCTCTCTCTCTCTGTCTCTTCCTCAGCCTTCAATAAGCCTCCTTCCAAAAATCAGTTTTTACAATTTCAAATTCACCCTTAATCATCCCCTATAATTACCAAATAGCCATCCACTGGCACCAGTACCCTCAGGGTCCTGCATTTCTCAAAACGGTCAAATCAAAATTACGATTCTACAGTCAAACGGTGTCGTTTGTTTTAGAATATGGCTAGATAAGATTTTGCGTGTGGTGTCCCTACAGTAATCATTTTGGGTAGGACCGTTGCCCTTAGATTTGATGACGTATGATAATTTTGGTTGGTAGTGGCCCACTTTTTTTTTTTCTTTTTTTTTTCTATAATTCAAAAAATCAATTAAAAATCAAAACTTAAAAACAAAATTAGGTGTGCAAAACCGAACCGACCCTATTCAGTTCGGTTTGGTTCTTATTTTTCAAATTTTGTAAATTTTGGTTTAAAACCGAATAAACCGACTAAGTTTAATATATATATATATATATATATATATATATATATATATATATATATATATATATATATATATTGATTTAAGTCATACCATCACTTGTAATTTAGTGGTCAATACTCCATTTTGGTTGTTTACCAATCGAAGTTCGAATTTCAGCATTGTCTTTTTATAAATATTCTCAAGTTTCATCTAAAAAAATAATATTTGGTATTGCTAGGGTTTGATCATGGGCCTAGCACCAGGCCACTAAAATTTGCTTGGTTTTCACTTTGATATAATTAATTATATAGTAAATTCAATTAAACGGAAAATCGACTGAACACCATATTTTGCTTTGGTTCGGTGTCGATTTCTAAAATAGGTGAGCATTTGGTTCGGTTCGATTTGGTTTGAACTGAATGCTCACCCCTTTACTAAAACACTGGAGAGTTAATATGGAGGAGTGGGACCCAAAAAATATGGAATTGCTGTGGTTGGAAATTTGGAGGTAGGTATTCAAAATGAAAGTCCATCATAATGGTTATTAGATGCGTCGTTGCTGTAGTGATGTTATTGATCCAAAAGCTACACAAGACTTACACACTGCAAGTGCTCAGGCCAAAAAAAAAAAAAAAAAAGAGATGTATGCACTTTAAGTGCAAAAAAATATATATATACAAAGTGCAAAAAGAAAAAAATTATATACACCGTATAATAGGGGAATTATATATAAATATAAAAAATAGATAAATTATTATTTAATTTTTAAAATTTAATTTAATTAACGAATTCGTTCATACTTTTTAAAAAATTAATTAATTAGTTCTTTATTTTTAATTTCGTTAGACTATTTAATCTTTCTATTTAGTTTTTGTACTTTTTTGTTAAATTTTATAAGAAATAATAAAAATACCTTTGTATATATAAGAAATATAATTTTTTTATTTTTTAAAAAATTAAAAATTCAAATTAATAAAAGTAAATAATATTTACATATTTATATAATAATTACATTTAATATTATCAAATTATAAAATTATTTATTATTATATAATTATCATACATAATAAAAATAAAAAAATTATATTAACAAAATTAAATAATAATTAATTAATTAAATGATTATTATGTAATTATTTTTTTATTTGAATTTTTTATTTCTAAATAATAAAATTATATTTATATTTATTATATATACAAGGCATTTCAGTTATTTTTTGTAAATTTAATAAAAAAATATAAAAATTGGATAGAATGACTCAATAGTCTGATGGAATTAAAATTGAGAGATGAATTAGTTAGTTTTTTAAAAAATAAGAACGAATTAATTAATTAAATCAAACATGATATACTAAATAGTAATTTGCCTAAAAATATTGGTATTTATATATAACAAAATAGTGAGCATATTCATGATAAAATTTTTAAAATATTAATTAATAATTATTTTGGTATATAAAAAAATAATTTTATGAAGAGTAGCTATGAATTTTTCATATTATAGATGAGGAAATATTCAATTTAGGACCCAAACTTTAGTCAAAAATTTAATTTGAATCACATAAAAAAAATTAGACTAATTTTTTTCTTTACTTTAATTTTTGTTCTAATTAAGGGTTTGGTCGATATTTCCCATTAACAACAGTTAATAGGACCCATTCCATATTTTTAAATATTAAAACTTAAATTAAAAACTAAAATTGAAAAAGAAATATGAGTTTCATTGAAACTCATATATGCATAACAGCCATTGGTCTTTGGCCATGTCGCCACCACCATTTGTGCCCGTGGTTGAAGCTCCTGCACTTAGACACACCACCGCTGATCAAATCCCAAGCATTACCAAGGCCGATTTTGGCCTTACCAGCAATTAAGTACTGCTATTGATGGATTAAGTGTTGATTGGTGATATCGCACAAGTCGCGCCTTCGACTCGTGAGTTCTAACGACGGTTGAGCTCGAGCTAGCAACCTTGGTGTGAGCTGGTATGAGTAGCCTGGTGTTGTCTTGCGAATGCAGTGATCAGGAGCTAGGTTTGAGCCTCAATTTTGGTGATGATATGATGATCGGCCGTGCCTCGAATTTGATGAACTAAAAGGGAATGAAAATATGGTGGCCAGAGTTATCATTTAAAAATATGAATTGAGGCAGCTTTGGTTATAAATATAGGTTTTTACTTCAAAAAAAAAAAAAAAAAGTTTTATCTTTTTTATATAATTTATTTATTTTAATATTTTTATTAAAATTTAGTTTCTTAATTTTTTATTATTTAAAAATATAATTTGGATCTCACAATATCAGTTTACTAAATGTAATTAATAATTATTAATGACAATTAATAAACAAACTTTTAATCTGACTAATAATTGAATTGAATGAAAAATTGGTCCAATCATTTCTATGTGATTCTAATTGAACTTTTGGCCAAAGTTAAGGTCCTAAATTAGATATTACCTTTAATAATTATATATTTATTAATGAATTAAACTTTAATTAAATTGAACTATTACAACTTGTAATAATTTATTTATAACAAATTGGATTTACTTCTCATTTTATTAGTTGGATTGTTTGTTTTCATTGAATTGTAGAGGTAAACTTGACAGTAAACGAAAATTAAGCCGTAATATCATTTATTGATAAATAAAAATATTAAATTAATATTTAAATGTCTATTAACTATATTGGTAGTTAAAAATTCAAATATTATACTTTTAAATTCAAAAATTCTAGATGTTAAAAAAATCTCTTATAAAAAAATCTGACAAAATGTACAAGCGTAGTTAGTTACATTCTTGTATATAAGTATCTTTATTCTTTAATTTTGTTTTGTACATTTTCATTAAGTAAAAGTAATAGAGAATTCTTCTTCTTATTTCTCTCATACTTGTAATTTAATAATTAAATACATATTTCTTTTATTTTTTATAATGACAAAAAAATATATTTTTTATAAATTAATATAATATTATCTTGAATTTGTAATAAATGAATTCAGCGTAAGTATAAGACACTGTTTAAAATTTAAACTAACTCATGTACAGAAATTCAATTTAATTAAATTTTATTATTTAAAATAATTAAAAATTACAGAAAATTAATTATTTTCTCATTTTATCTTTTTAAAACATAATTATATTTAATTTAGATGTCAATTTAATTAAATTTTATTATTTGAAATAATTAAAAATTTCAGAAAATTAATTATTTTCTCATTTTATCTTTTTAAAACATAATTATATTTAATTTAGATGAGGATATTGTAGGTTTCATTAATTGAATTGAATTTTTGTAAAATTTATCCATACAATATTATTTTATTTCTTTCTCAATGACCAATTTTTTAATCAAAAAAATTATATTATATTAAATTATTTATTTTCAAATATAAAAATTAATAAAATTAAATTAAACTAAAATAAATTTTTGTAAAATTTAAGTTTTGAAACAGGTGGCAAAACATAGACACATCATTTCTTAATGAGTTGACGGATTTATATTTTCAAAAAAATATATATATAATATTTTTTGTTTTTATGATATAATTTTTAAAGCAGAGGGAAGGAAAGGGGATCAACATGAATGGCAAAATAGTGAATAAATGGGGATGGAATAGGCAAAATGGGGATGAAGTTGCACGTGCGTTTGGCAATAGGCTAGTTGGGTTAGCTTTCGGTTGGCAGAAACATTCGACGCGGACGCATCTCAAAAATCGGATTCCCATAAAACCCAAACCCCATTTCTAACGTTATTTCCTCTTTCATTTTCAAACCTGTCAAGATAAGAATCTGCCCTATATTTTTTACACTGATGATAACAACCTTTTTCATTTCAAAAAAATACCCCTTTTCTTTTCTTTTTTCTTATGTGTAATTCAAATTTCATTTCTACTTATAAAATAAGTTACCATATGCTAATTTAAGGATATGTCTTACTCACAAAAGTATTAAATTTGGGCATATATAAAATTTTGTCTTAAGCCCAATCAAGGCTTCACTACAAAATCAATTTAACTGTCTTGTATTTTCAATCAAATTAGTGAAAATATATATTCAAAATTTAAATTTATAAGAAAATAACATATTTAAACTTATAAAATTTTTATATTTTAAAATTTTATTCTTAAAAATAAATTATAATTATCGTTGGTAATTAATGGTAGTCACTAATGACCAGTGTTGGTCTTTAATAGTCTGTAATAACAATAATCAGTAATATGTGCATTAACAAGTGTGTGCATATGTATTTTTTTATTATTATAATGAGTATATTAATTTTTGAAAAATAATTTCCTCTTTTAAAAAGAAAAATAATAGTAAAATATTAACAAGTGACTAGAAAAATATTTTTCCTTGTTTAATTTTTCAGAATGCTCCAAGCGTTAGAAGATATAGATAATGGTTTTCAGAAAAATATTTTTTATGAAACAAGCAAAGCCTAAAATAAGTATGAAAAAACTTTATTTTCGTAAAATATACTAATTATTACTTAATAATTGGAAATTTAACTCAAACTCAAAATCTTGCAGCTTTGTAGACAACTTTTTAATTTTGTTAAATTTGACTTCAATTAGAATTTGAATTCAAGATTTTTCAATTTTAGAGATGATCATAATATCACTGATAGCTTTATGGTGAGACAACTTTAGAACTAAAGATTTATTGAAAATATATTATTATTTTTTAAATATTAACAAATTGAAATAAAATCAAACAAATCGGAAGCGGAGTGGAGGCATTGCAAAAATTTTGAAAGGATCAACTAAAGTTTGGTCTAAAATCAATATGCAAGGACCTAAAGAAGTAAAGGAAGAAGTAAAACAAATTCACTTACTTCTTGAAGCATAGAAACACTTATTCCCACCCGTTCTCCTAATATCCCAAATGTGACGTCTCTAATTGGTCCACTAAAAGTCGTAGCTCGTACCCTATTTGATACATGTAAGAAGCCATGTGAACTCTTCTCCTTGTTAAGCCCTAAAGTTCAAGCTAATCCTGTAAAGCTCCAAATCAAATGGGTTATTGACTAGGGTTATAAGTTTAGCCTTCCTTGTCTTTACTATCAATACCAATTCTAGTGTATGTGAAAGGTAGAAAGTAAATGAAGTTGGTGATGAACTCAAATACAAAGTCTAACATACAAGGGCATAGGTATAAAGACCCTTTCTTCATCCACTCTCTAACCATCTCTAGCACAAGCAATAGCTATTAGCTGATGAAGAGAAGTAGCTTCATTCTCTTACCTTTAAACACTTAGATCTATCTCTCCATAACTCACACAAATAAGTACAAGAACACAGTAAATGGAGATAATGAGAGTAAAGCTTAGTCCTTTCATTCTCTACACTTTCCACTTATATATGGAAGAATGAATGAAAGAATTAGGCGAGCTCTTAATTTTCCACTAAGCTTACCTAGTGGGAGAGATTAAGGCTAAGAAGACATGTGTACATGACTGTGTATAAATATGCCATGTGTTAATACTTTGGTTAACTCTAAGTCAATCCATTTAAACACCATTCAAGGTTCCAAATCCCTAAGTTCAATTTCTAGATTAGATTTTCCTAACCCTACACACATCTTTATGCCTTTAAATACCAAATCTCAATAAATCCTTTTGAATTAGTCCTTCCAATTTATAACCAATATAAATTAGAATGAAATCAACTAACCTAATAATATTAGACCAAGCATTAGGTCGTGCTAGGGACTTGTTCAATCCAATTGTTCCAATTGATTAATTAATTAATTATTAAAATAATATAAGTTCGAACATATAATACTCATTTATATGTGACTTTTCTAGATTCATGTTTTACTAGCAATAGGAAATAACATTTCTAAAAATATCACAAGAGATGCTTTCTCAACCAATCAAAAATCTCCATTTCTCTTATCAATACTCATAAGTCATAAGTGACTCCTACCATAAGATGTCGTGACTATTTAATTAAATATAATGTTGAATGGTTATTCATATTCCATAAATCCTTTGGATCATGACTACATGTACTAGAATCCCTTTGTTACAAAATCTTAGTCTCAGCTAAGGTCATGGCAGAATGTCAAACCTTTATACCATAATACCATGAACATGTCATTCTATTATATTCTGGATAAGACTATATTCTCACTAGAAACTCTTTCTAGTCAGTCTAAAACATGCATCTTGGCTAAGGATTTATAATCGAGAAGAATATGACTGAAGAGAAATTGAATTTCATTTATTAGGAGGAACAAATCTCTTGTCTAGCTAATCACTATTTTAAAATTTTGTATTAAATGAAGCTGTCATACAATTCTTCAAATCGAGAAAAGCTTATCTAACAAGAAACCTAAGGATTACTATTCTAAACAAATGAACGTGGAACATACATATCATGATAAATAAGAACACTATTATTGCCATTAATAGGCAAATATTACAAATATTTACATGAGTAGCATTATTTTAGGGCATATTACACTAAAATAAACAACATTAAAGTTAGTTCATTCAGATATATTAAATGATAAAAATTATAAAATCAATGTCTTAACTTAGTGGTAAAGTAAAACTATTTTATGAGTGAACGTGAATATTTGAATTTCACCGATATTAAATTCTTCTCTCTAATGCTAAAAAATGATGAAAATTATAAAATGTATATTTATATAAAATAAAAAAAAATGGTAGAATACCTATATCGATCCCATTCATTTTCAACATTTTTTTAATCAATCTCACCATGAATGGAGTAGACATTAAAATCACAAAATCCTTAAGAAAAGGGTAATAGTGTTTTAACAATTGTTTCTCTTAATAATAACACTTGAAAATAAATTGTACATATATAATGTGGCGAATATTGACAGATGGCCACATTATGAGGTGATCCAAAGATAACAAGAGATTTTTTGCCATTAATTAATCTTAGTTTCATTACAACATACTTCTTTTCTTAATTAGTTATTGTTAATTCAAGTGCGAGATTCTAATTCAATTATGCGGAACTTGTGTGTACTTTGTTTTGACAAAAAGGACAACAAATTTCAACTCCTTTGAATTTCTTTTTGACACTTTTGTTATTATTTTTATTTTTAATTGAAGAGAATGATTTACACTTACACATCGTTTGGATTCATAAAAATAAAAGAAGAAAAAGAATAAAAATAAAAAATAAAACAAAATTTTCTTTTGCTTCTATCCAAATTGAGGGGATATGTTGAATGCACAATTTCCTCACAAAAGGTGATCATTATTTTAGTTTAAAATTGAAATTGAAAAATAGATTAAATTGATAACTTTTGATTTTTAAGTTTGAAATTTTAAATTCGATTCAATTCAATTTTTTTATAAAATAAATTATTTTTATAAAATAATTAATTTAGTTTTTTATATTATTTTGATATTGTGAAAATTATTTATGTACAAAATGGTACAATTTTAGAAAGAGATAAAATAAATAAATAAATATGTCACATTACAAAAATAAATAAAAATTTTGGATAAAAGATAAATTTATTGTTACAACTTACAAGAGACAAATAGTAACATTTTGTATGAGTTATAATTTTAAATTTAAATTATAAATTTAAAGCCATATATACATATTTCAATATAGAGAGATCGGAAGGTGAAACCCCAAACACAAATAAAGGGTAACTTTTGAAATTAAATCTGTGAAAAATAAATATATTATTTAGAGGGTAAAGATTACCGAGACTCGAGGATGATGCAATAATAATCCATAAAAAGAATTATCAATTTAAGTATTTTTCTTGAGGGAATTCAAAGTTAAAAATGTCCAGTGCGATAGAGAGGGCAAGGAAAAACCTAATACCAAAATAATAATAATAATAATAATTAATTTAATTGACTACAGGTTGATCATGTTAATTCTCTATGTTATTGATTAGAGTTTGAATTATGATTTCAGTAAAAAAAAGAATCTTCGTCTATTGAATTCTTTATAAATTAAAATAAGTGTTATTAATTAATTATTTATAAATTAAAAGAAGTGTTAATTAACTAACTCATTTGGAATAACTTACCTTCTAAGGACCACAACACCACTAAGAACGGTAGTGAGGCAGGGTAAAGCAAGGCGGATTTTGGGATTCTCAATTCCGCTCATGGATTGTCAAGCCAAATATAGAGTGGAATAAATCAATTTTATGGAGATGCGGAATAAAGATAGGAATTCTCATCTATATTTTTATAATTTTATTAATGTTAAAATTTCATAATTTATATATTTTGATAATATATTATATATATTTATTTTAAATTTTATATATTATTAATTAATATTTAAAAATAATAATATAATTAAATAGTTAATGATATAATTTTAAAGAAAACTAATATATATATATATATATATATATATATATATATATATATGAAATTATAATAAAAAATTATATATATTTTAATTTTATGTAATTGAAGTAAAGTTTTGGTAGGGCAGCGTGGAGAGACTTAATCCCATTTTTACCCGTTATCATAGGCAGAGCGAAAATTTCTTATCGATTCAGGGTAGAAAGTTGGGAACGAATTTTCCATTAGAACACATCGAATTTTGCTATATCTAAACACCATCCAATTAGTATATAATGCTAACAGTGCCTTGCCAGTATTTCTTGTATACAAACTCAAAAAAAAAAAAAAAAAAAAAATCTTGAATTTGAATTCTCCCTTCATTAAATATTTGATAAATTTGAAATGAAAATCAAACATAGTTTGTCATTGCAGGTCTTACAATGATTGGAAAAATGTTTTCTACTAAAACTATTGTTCTCATTCACGCAATATTACCTACGAATTTGTTAAGGAATTAGGATGTTTAATTTTATTTTAATCATCCAATTACATTTAGAATTACTATATCAATAGCAATAGGACAACTTAGCTTGTAGGGTTTGGATGAATCAATTATACTTTTTAAACTCTTATTCCTTAGCCTAATAGTAAAAGGCAAAGCATTACTATTACAAATGGACTTGTAATTTTAAGTTTAGTTGTACTGAGAGTTTTTTTCCATAGTCGTTAGGTCTCAAGTTCTAGCTCCAGTCTTAGCTAAATTTATAAAAAAAGAATGACTTTTAGTTTTAGATTTTCAGATTACCATCTAAATTTATTTAATACCAAACCTTTGAGTGGTCCGAGTCCAATGCTATTCCAAGCTCGTAATGGCAATCGAAGTCAATATCTTTTAAATTTTGCGGATAATAAAACACATAACATCAAATTACAAGATGTTAAAAAGGGTAATTTTTTCTGTAACACTACTCAAGGTTGGTTGGTTATTAGAAATTTAGTTTCTGTTACTTCAGATATAGTCCTCATAAATCCATTTTCCAAATTTAAAATCAAACTTCCTCCAGCCCCAGTAGAAAAAGTCATTGCCTCTTCTTCTAATCCTTTGGATTCCAATTGCATATTTATGGCAATTTCTGGAGATTTTGCTTGGAAAAAATTGGCATTCTGCAAATCAAATGACACAACTTGGAATACTTTAGATGATTTATGTGATAGTTTTCAGGATATCATATACTATAAAAGTGAATTTTATGCAGTGAACAATGATGGACAAGTTTTTCTATGCAAGCATAATATTGATAACCATTACACTAAGAAATCAAAGGCGACAAAAGAAGATCATCCTCAAATAATAGAGGTTATAAAAGTTGGCTCAGCCTATGCCTATGGTTGTTATTACACTCAATTGGCGGAGTCATCTGGGGAGCTTCTGCTTGTCGGGCGACGAATGTCTACAATTCTCATTTGGAAGTTGAATTTTGAAACTGGAAATTGGGATAAGGTCACAAGTTTAGGAGGCAATTCATTACTACTGGCAGCAAACACTTGTGTATCAGTATCTGCCACCTATAATTTTCCTCAAATTAAGCCAAATTGTGTCTACTTTCTGGATTATTGCTTAGGTTGCTTGGATTGCGCCTTAAACGTATATGATTTGGATTCCCCAGTCATCTCTGATTTAGAGAATAGTGACATCCAACTCTGCAAAACTACTCTTCACTTTCCTCAAACGACACCCGACAAATTTCACTGGTTAACGCTTGATATTTGATTTAGTTTTATATATATTATCATATGTAAACTTTTACTTTGTTCTCTCTTCGTTTCATAATAATAGTTATTTTAGAAGAAAAAATTTTATTTCAAACTAATTGTCATTTTTAAAAATTTTATATAGCATTTATTACTTTTTTTCTAATTTTACCTTTATATCCAATTCCATTTTCTCTTCTATGTCCTATGCAACATTTATTATTTCTAATAGTAAAATAATAAAATATTTGTCCATCTCAATAAAAGTTGAAACTTTTTAATAACTTTCTTAATATGTATGTAATCTTCTAAAACGAATTGTATTAGTCTTTGTTCATTCCTACAATGTCTTTGCAGTTACAATTAAACTTTCCTACTTGCATTAATTACTTTCATGACAAATTGTAATTTGTACAATCATCATCACACCTCAATGGCGTTTTCTATTTTACGTTCGCTCTAATCTGGTCAATAGAAGAATGACAATAATCACAAATGCAACCTGAGAATAGCACATAAAATGAATCTGAGGCTGGGTGTGCACAGAGTCGAAAGCCATTACAGGCAACTTTTAATATTTGAAAAATACAATAAAATGGATGCACCAATATGATGCTCATTCCATCTCTTTGTCAGGTCCAATATATATGGTACAGCTTATTGAAATTAAGATGAGTAAACATCCAACCAGACCACCGAACGATGAAGATATCCTTGAAGAACCAACGTCCCACAACTGTGACAGGGCAGCCTGAAAATAAGACAAGCAATTATACCGTATTACACAGGATAACAGCAGATCTCTGGTACTGGGTATATGCCTATATATGATCACTGAATAAAATGAGGTCTAAAATCATCTGATAGATAATAAATTTATAATAAATCACGAGATTGCCCTTTCTGTTCAAAGACATAATTGAGTAATTCTTTGAGTGTTAAAGAGAAAGTTTGGGAAGCAAGGTAGACCGTAGACCTAGATGTGGATTGTTATAGAACATAAGTTGGAAGGAACATAGTTCCAGATCCTAATGTAAGTTGCATGAATAGAGAGAGAGAGTGAGAGAGAGAGAGAGAGAGAGAGAGAGAGAGAGACAACTAGGCAGAGCACAAAAAAAAGAGTTAGTACCTCAATGTACTGGATATTTGCAGCTCTGCTGGTCTTCTCAAGCTGAAGTCCACGAGCTAAAAGCACCTGGAATATATAGTAACATGCTTAGAAACCAAAAGAATTGTAAAAAACAGTCATAAATTTTGTTAGAGAAAACAAAATATCATTTTGATCAGGCATGTAGAAATTATGGCATATAAATTAGCAACTCTATGAAGCAAAGCAGATAACTTATAATTTAAAAATAAGCACCTCTACAAAGAAGGCCAGAGCACCCAGTATGAGCATGAGAGTGAATGAATAAAAATCTGGCAGCACAAATTCCTGCAATACGAAAGTAAAACTCATTTAAAACCATGAAAAGACCGAATACTATGTGTACTACATAATAAACAGATACACTGACGTTCAAATAGTCAATGAATTGGGACCTCTAAACAGGGCAATCTTGGTTTGCTCTAGAAATCAAAATAGAATGTAATTCCTAAAATATGAGTTGATTTTCTTGTTGGGTACATCAAAACCAATATTTTTATAATCTTTATATACTTCAACTCACTTGAATTTAGGTGGAAATGGAAACTGAGAGTATATATTCTCAGTTACCATTATATCATACTTAGCACAAGAGGACACTGCTAATTACAGTCACTTGAGTTTTTGCTAACTTACCTTTGCCTAACTCAATGAACGGGGTGGCACACTTTTAATGTTGAAACTGTTAACTGAAATTTTAGGTTTCACCAATTTATCAAACGGGCTGCTAGATAATTCAAAAAAATAAAATTAGGAAGGAAAAAAGAAGAAGATAATTTCCTGATCATCCAGCCATCTCCCACAAATCAAAGTAGAATTTGTTGTTTTCCTTCGTTATTATCACTCTATATCACAAATTATAATTTCCATTAGTAAAATTACATTTTCTTTGTAAAACCATCTTGTATATCCCAAAAAGCTCTCTCTCTGACTATCAACGGCAAGGTTTGCAAAAAGAAAACTCTTTGCTTTCCATTTATCACTAGCAAAACAATATTTATGTCAGAACTTCACGTGGTGTTGGGAGACTACAAAATGAGTTTAGCAAGGATTTTGGAACATGTATTGGTGTCCCATGCTTAAGAGACAAAATTTTACAGTAGCAGGTATATCATCTTGAAAGATTTGGAGCTGATCACTTAGATTTTCACGAGTAATTTTGCCCATTGGAGAAAGCATGTTGTGGGGAAAAAATTCAAATTGAAAAGCAAAATCCATCAAAAAAAGAAGTGCAAATCAGAATAAGAAGGCAAGCACAAAACGAAAGAGATGAGAATAAAGGATTTTCAAATTGAGCAATAGAAAAAGAAAAGAAAAAAGAATTACAATGAAGGTGGGCAATAGAAAAAGAAAAAGATTTTCAAATTGAGCAATAGAAAAAGAAAAGAAAAAAGAATTACAATGAAGGTGGGCAAAAAGAGGCAACTAATGTGCAAAGAGAAGAAAATGAATGGAAAAATAGAAAAGCAATGGCAGCCAGTTTCAATGTTAAAATATTGTGCCATAAGCCCATTAGATAAGGTGATAGTTTCGAAATGTCCAACATAAATAAAAAAAAAAAAAGTACTAATTCAGTAGATTGATTATATTAGAGGCTTGATCACTACTCCCCATGTTATCCTTGAATTCTTTCTCCTTTGAAGTATCTCAAAATAAGCAAAAGGAACAAAGAGCACCTGCAAATCAAGGATAACATGGGGAAAAGCAATCAACAAAATTTAGCATGTCTAACTTCAAAAAATGTAGCCCTACAATAAGCAACATAGAGAAAAATGATTAGCCAATCCCAATTAGACCAGAATGAGATTGGTTCTAATTGAGCTTTCATATGCTCAATGTTGTTCATAGACTAGTAAAAGTGCACCATCATCAAGCTCCAATGTTGCTTACTACTGTTAGCATACTTGTTTGGATTGTAAAATCTTTTAACCTCCTTATTTCATAGCTTCATGTCCATGAAATACAAAATTTCCTTTTGCAACTAGTTATTAAAAATCTTTGCTCTTAGGTGAATAACAAATGTGAAAGTTCAAGATAAATATTAGAAATTTATTAGAGATAAATGTTAACATCTATCGAATACTTCATAATGAGACATTTGCTCAAATAGGTAATGACAAAATGCCAATAGAATATGACAACATAAAAATGGAGATTTTAGGATTCTGAGCTTATCATAAAAGTCAAGAGCAAATCCACTGATATATGATATTCAATATTCAAGCATCCATTGACAAATCATATAGGGTTGGGTAAATGGTCATTATTAATGTGAACTTGATTTTAATTTCAAGTGTAAAATTATATGGTGTCAAATTCCAATTACTTGATTCATTTCAAATAACTAGCTATCAAAATGGATCCTAGAGAAACTTGTAAGTTTTGGACTTCTCCTTAGCCTGGTATATTAACAATAACATGGAACTAACCTCAAATGCAAATGTACATAATCCTGCGGCAGGGCTAGAGAGTAAGCCAAATGCAAAAACAGTGACCCTGAAAAAAGAATAAAGTACATATTTCAAGCTTTAAGATATTATGTATGATAAAGACAAGAGATACATATCAGAATGAAGCAAGTGGTGATAACCAATTGAGTGACAATCAGAAGTGAAGTTGCTAAAATGATACCAAAAATAATTGCACAGTAGTCAGAAGAAAGGCAAATCATATATATCCAAGCATTGTGATCAATAACTTCATATTTTAGATCAATCAAAACCAGTTACAAATCTTACACAGGTTGATCAGATGCCTTTGCTCCAGCTTTTATAAGGCAGTAGCTGATTCCACCAGTTATTGATGAGAATAAACCAAGCAATATGGCATATATGTGGTTGCTTCCCCTCAAAGCTGCATTGGCTCTAACCCACCCTCCTATCACAAAAATGCAAATAAAATTGCCAATAAGAGCAATTCTAAAAGAAAGCCGTAAGTATTGCAACACGAGTGGGGAAAACAGAGGAGAGAGAGAGAGAGAGAGAGAGAGAGAGAGAGAGAGAGTGAGAGTGGAAGGTCTATTGAAGCATACTGAAGAGAAGAAATATGCTACATAAAAGCTATAAACAGAGGCCAAGAGACCCAGAGCAAAAGAAAAGCAAAGGGAATACGTATTGTTCCCCAGGAGAGACCCTATTTCGTCCATGATCAGATCCCAGCAGAATCCACTTGCTTCTCATGATCGACAAAGAATTTATCATCAATAGATGCCTTGATATGTTTTTCAAACACCCAGGATTGATGAAAATAATTTGCTCTCCGAAATTTTTTCCATTTCAGAATTGGCGTTTTCATGGATCCAAAATAGTTGAAAATAGTGAACAGATGGACTCATCAAGGAGAGAGAGAGAGAGAGAGAATAGAGAAAAAAGCAACACAATTTACAATACACTTCGGAAGTCAATTGTCCCATACTTTCTTTCATGCAAAAAGAATGTTGGTAGCATTTGTATTAAGCAAAATATGTATGAATAGGGCTTGAAACAACAAAAAAAGGCATGGGAATTTCTACTATTGTTACAGTACATAACATAATCAACAAACACGATGAAAAATTCTTTTAATTCTTGATTTTCTTCAAGCAAAGTAGCAAACATTCTCAACACAGGATAGGAGGTTTTGTCAACTCACTTCTCTACCTTGTGTTCTAAGTATCTGTCTGTAAATAAAGAGCATGCCAAAGAAACTGCAAGCAAGACCTGGAAAATGAATGGCAGTTAGCAAAGCAATCACTTCCCACCCAACAAATGATACTTTAAGAGACTTTAACTCTTATACCAAGAGCAAGGAGGAAAAAAGGCCATTGCCTAGCTCATCCAATAGACCAAAAGAAGTTAAAGGAGTGAAAAGAAGAAATGCAACATACCTCCAATATCTGTAATTTTTAACTTTTCACACAACATGATCCTTGCCACAATTGAAGCCACAATTGGAGTTGTAAAATTTAATACAATAGCCTGAGACAAGGGTAACCTCTGAATGCTGAAAGGGGGAAAAATAAGTGGCCAAGTACTAGTTACTACAGTGTTGTGCTACTTAGTCAAAGTTCCAAAAGATAAAAGCTTGCATGCCAATGAATAAGGTCTGGAATCAAGACAGTGCAGGCAGTGAGGATAGGTCAGCAAGCAATCCAAATTGCTCAATATCATATGCAGAGTACATCAGAATTGAAAAAGTGAACTGACCTTGATAATATCAATAAGTTAAAGAATGGTTGGCTGTAGCCAATAGATCTATCAAGCATTAAGCACATAGAGGAATATAAAATTAATTCCACATTATTTTAATGCTTTATATTCAGTGGTAATGCACAACTAAGATATTTTTAAAAGAACCCACCATCACTAGGCATGCACAAAATCATAGAACTATGTGAACATGGATAACAACTAAAGCAGCACTTACTCAACATTTTTCAGAATTATATTCAAGCAGCTAATGCTGCATGTCCTTGCAATTATGACTAATTCATGCCTTACAAGGTTGCTTCATTTATAGCAACACTGCATATGAAACATCTATAATAATGTGAATTGTGATCCTAGAGGACACACTGCATCTTCAGGGGAAAAGGTATTCAGAAAATATTTCCAACCAATATATATAGAATGTTGTCTATGTGATCAAGGAACCTCGTAATTGTGCCCTTGCAAACCTTCCACCAACATCCCTGCTTCCCCTCTCCCCACCCAATTGAATATGACAGAAGCAAATGAGAAATGAAAAATTAGCAGGAGGAGCAAGTACATTAAGCAGAACTTACCAATAAATAAAACTCAACAATGATATATATCCCATTAGGGCTCTCAAAAACAGAAGTTTCCTAGCATGTGCTGCTCCAAATATTGGCTGTCCATTTCTCCTCAACCATACATATGACAATATCAATACTATTGTACATCTTGTAAATGCAGTCTCAAACAAAGGAATTGACCGAACTGCCATTATAAATTACAATTAAAAGCACAAGTTATTAATTCTTACTAAAAGTTAGAAATAGTGCTAAATTGCTAATAAACTATAATTCAGAGAAAAATCAAGGCAAGGCTGTATATTATGGTATTCTAAAATCATTGAAAAGCTTTACAGCACCATCCCTTCCCCACAACCCACCACTTCACCAAGGGAAAACCATCATGGT
This sequence comes from Reutealis trisperma, assembly GCA_947687605.1. Taxonomy (NCBI): domain Eukaryota; kingdom Viridiplantae; phylum Streptophyta; class Magnoliopsida; order Malpighiales; family Euphorbiaceae; genus Reutealis; species Reutealis trisperma. The sequence goes on from CANTUT010000864.1 coordinate 148,468, forward strand.
AAAAAGTTCTTCTAACCTTTATTTTTTGCATGGTAAAAAGACTAGCAAGCAATTAGCCAAAATCATATGAATTCTTCAGCTTAATTACTTGAAAAATCCAAAACTATACAATGTTTAATAATTTTATCCTATTCTTTCAGATTCTTCACACAAATGTCTATACTTCAAAAATTTTAACAATTTTATCCCATTCTTTCAGATTTTTCAGACAAATGCTTATAATTCAAATTTTGAACTGTTACTGATGTTTAATGTTTTGGGTAAAACGAAAAAACAGAAAAATTAAAATGAGTCAGCAAAATATTGCTGACTCATCTAGCTCACACAAAATGATGTGTTTAAGTAAATTTCAAATATTTGTCATAAAAGGCAATGATATGATGACTTTCCCTCAAATTCCAGCAATCAATGAACTGTTTTCGGAATGCTTAAATTAGTACTTGTAAGACAAACTTTTAGAGGAGAGATATTCGAACTCATTTGAGATAATTAGATCAGGTTAGCATTGAAAAGAAAGTTTATAGAATTACAAAACCTACTTACCAGAGAAAGAATCAGAAAGAACTTCCATGACAAAGTAGATACTCGATGATAAGGCCATGCACAATATGCCCGAGTATCTGGATCCACTCCATATCCACAGAATTAATTGTGTTAGTGAAGATGTCTCTGTTTCAGGTAATTTCGCAACTTGCTCCTGAAAATGAAGGCAAAATTATAAATATGAACTTCTTTGGTTCTTACCACGCTTTCATGTTTCAAACAAATAATCAAATTTAACCAAGAATAACTAAGCAACAGATTACAACAATTGAGATTAACAAAAAGCATAACAAAGAATCAAAATTAAGCTAAGCAATCTCTAATCAGTAATCAAAGTAATGGAATGGAACGGAAGAGTTAGGCTTGATTACTCTAGGTTTTCTACGAGAGTGAGAAAGAGAAAAAATATTGATCTTGGGCTTCTCTGCCGGCTTCAAAAGAGGGGCTATTTCCTCAGCACCGGCGACGTCGTCAGCAGTACCATCAGGTGATGAAGCTGAAGCGCCGCATAACATCAGTTCTACGTCGCCATCAGTAGGTGCCGCCATTATCGCGCATCAAAGAACCCTAGGCCTAGACCTTGGTATTTGCAAGAGCTGTTAAATTTACTATGTAGTCAGCAATTGAGGCAAGACCAGAAATGGTTTATTCTAGTTCCCTGAAAGTGATGCGTTAACGGTCAAGTTTGTATGTACACGTGGCAATTTTCAATGGTCAAGGAGAAAATTTCCTAGTCAACAATAAAATTTTCGGGTGAAAGGCACCAATGCCTACTAGATTTTAATTAATTTTTTATTTTGCTCACATAAGATTAATTTATTTCAAAAGTGTCATAAATTTTTAATTTTTTTTGTATCGGCGGCCCACTAACCATTTTCTAATGAAATTTTGCACTAAAAATTGACGTGGCATGGACACGTCATCAACCCAGCTGACGAGACATGCCATGTAGATGCTACATAGGATCCACATCATCAAAAAATTCCATGTCAACAACCTACTTTGAATTTAAAATTATTTCCTCCCCTTCATGCATGCTGGACACGTAGAGTTAGAAAAGTAAAAAATAAATAAATAAATAACCTTAACAGATCTGTTGCCCCTCTCTCTCTCTAACTGCTCGTTCTCTTCTTGTTGCTCGACAATTCTCTTCTCTTCCTTTTTTTTTTTTCAATTTATTACTTCTGTTTTGAAGGAATTAGTAGTAAAACCTATAAATTTATCAAAGAATATCATATCCTTTTACAAATTAAAAACCCCAATTTGATTTGAATTCAAAACCTAACTAGAATTACCTAGTTTTAATGGAGTGATTTCCTGTGCCCCGGTGCAAATATGGTCTCCCTTGTGTGCTTAAGACTTCATGGACAGAGAAAAACCCAGGACGACGCTTCTATGGGTGTAGGAATTACAAGAATGTAAGTCTCCTTTGTTTAAAAATGAAATCGTTTTGGGTTTTAGAGTTTATTTTGTTCTCATTTTCTGTTCTTGAAGTGTTATATTGATGGGTAAGTTGTGAATTTGATGTAGGAGATGCTTGGTTACTACGAATCATTTGCTTGGGTTGATTGGCCCACCACACTAAAGGGGCACTCAAGGAAATGTAGAATGACTGAAGGTAATTCAAAATTGAGGAGCCAAGAATTAAGAAGTCAGATATTTGAGGAAGAAACATGTTCAAATGTTGAAGTGATCCCACAGAATGCACCAAAGGCTGAGAATAAATGTTGATGCATTTTCTGTGTGTTATTTGTGATGTGTTTTGTGATATTTTTTATGGGTTTGGTTGTAGGGTTATTGGTGTAGGAGATGCAGGGTTGTATTTCCAGGTTTAGGGGGATGGAGCAAAGTAGTTGCAGTGTACTAGGGTAGAAAGTGAAGAATGTATTGAACCAGCAAATTCCTTATAAATATGTAAAAAAAATGAAATTTATAAGAATGAAATGATATATTATTTAACTATATGCTTGTATTTAGTGTTTTGAATATGTTTGGTAGCAGTAGAAAGTGATATCAAGCTGAGGGACCAACATTACCAAAAACCAACTTCTTATGCCCTTAACATATTACTACCAAGAATTGTATCATGTTAAATAGTGTTAGTTTACATAGAAAATAAATGGGATAGAAGATAAAAAATTAAAGAGTAAACTAAGAAAAAACTAAAAATTAAATTTTGGCAAACTGAATTAATATTCATATTTAATATTTGTTTTCTGTCCAAAATATAGAACAAAAGAAAGTATTGTCTAATTGACATGTGAGCTTGGTCCCCACATGTCATATTATCAACACTTTACAATCTGTAAAGCAAACGTTGAAATATATCTATTCTATCTTGCCATGATGCTCATAAAAAATAGCATCTATCAAAAAACTAAAACCCAAAAATCAAAGCAGGATGCTTATAAAAAACATCATCCAGCTTCTCAAAACATGTTCTTAAAAGACATGTACACAATATAATATACATCAACTCCAAAAAATAAGCAAAACAATTCAAAATAGATCTGCTATGTGCTTCTTCCTCTTGGAGAATGTCTTCTCTTGCTTCACCTTATGCTCTTGCCTTTGCTATTAGATTTAATGTTACTTAGCTGGTAAAAGGCACCAATGCCCACTAGACTTTAGTTAATTTTTTATTTTGCTCACATAAGATTAATTTATTTCAAAAGTGTCACAAACTTTTAATTGTTTTTGCACTGGCAGCCCAGTAACCATTTTTTGATGGAATTTTGCATTGAAAATTGACGTGGCATGGACACGTCATCAACCCAGTTGACGAGACATGCCATGTAGATGCCACATAGGATCCACATCATCAAAATATTCCACGTTAGCAACCCACTTTGAATTTAAAATTATTTCCTCCCCTTCATACACGCTGGACACATGGAGTTAGAAAAGTAAAAAAAAAAAAAAAAAAAAAAAAACATCGACAGATCTGTTGCCCCTCTCTCTCTCTAACTGCTCATTCTCTCTCTTTGAAACCTCACTCTCCCTTTCCCTCACCCATTTCACTCCACTCGAAATATCTACCTATCAATTTGAGAAGCTAAAAAGAGAGGAGAGATTTTAGTGTTTTGATATTGTTGTGTAGAATCTATGAGCGGGATTGATTGTGTTCAAAATCGGGGATTTCGAGTTTGATTAGGTGAAGAAGAAACATAAAGACAGTAGAAAAAAATCAAGTGGAAGAAGGACGCAAAGAAGAAAGAGAAAGACAGCAGAGAAAGAGATTTTGACTAGAAAAAATAAAGATAAATTTGAAATGGACTGGCGAAAGAGGAATCCAGATTACTTGTCCCCAAGTTACTGTAAGTGACTCTCAGTGGCTCTGTCTTTTTCGTACATTGTCTCTTTAATGTGTGGTCCAGTGGGGTTGGCTAAATTGTGGGGTTGCTTGGTTGTTGGTGAATAAATGGTCGATTTATGTCTACTGCTGATTTTTGTATCCTAAAACGTGTACTGTTGAAAAATATTTTTAAATTAGGGTTTTAAATGTTAGGATTTTACATGTTAGGGTTTAAATCTTAAGGAATCAATTAAGTGTTTAATTGTAATTGTTTAATAAAATTAGGGTTTTAAATGTGAGGGTTTGTTTATTTGGGAGTCAATTAATTGTTTATTTGGGAATCAATTAATTGTTTAATTGATTCCCAATTGTTTAATGTGATTCTGATTGCATTTTATTTGTTTATTTGTGTCTATATGCAGCCACCATATCTGAATATTTTTCTATTCATTTGCATCATAGTGGTATTTTAGGGGAACATGAATACAGAAATGGGTATACAGATTACTTTGACTACTGCACTGTTGACTAATTGTCCCTTATAGAAATTAAAAGAATGGGGGAAGAGTGTGGGTTAATAGGAGAGATGGAGTTCTATTAGCAAATGCCCTGCAATAGTTATAGTGATGGTCTTAATAAATTAGGTTCTGACAGTGATGTCTTAGAAATGGGATATAGTTTTGACTCTATGAAACTAATCAATATATATGTCAAGCATGTGGTTGTTAATGTTGAGTCAAATGTAGTAGATGTTCATATAAGGGTAGATGATAGTATAAGATTGGCAGTTGAAGGTTCAGGTAGTGGGCAGGTGAATGCTAAATTTGTTGATAAGGGTAAATCCAAGGTAGTTGATAAGGGTAAGTGCAAGGGATAAAAAAAGAGGGCTGTGAGCAGTAGAGTTAGAGAAAATGCAGAGTATGGTTGTGATGTGAATAAGCATGGGGAATTTGATGATGGTGATTTAGATTATGAGGACCCATCCACAAAGTTTCAGGATAGTGACAATGACTTAAAGGATGATGATGACCTTTCTGAGGTTAATGTAGACATGGGGATTGAGAGAAATGCAGGGAAAACAAACAACATGAATAATGCAGCTGAAGTAGATCCTTTGGTAGGGAAAATTGACTTTAATGATGATGGTTCAGATCTTGTAGAGTCAGAGGACCTCTTAACTGAGTCTGAAACTGACAGTGATGGGGGTATGAGGCCTAGGGTTAGATATCCAAAGTTTAGAGTTGAAAGGGATATGGAGAATCGTTTAGTTCCTGGGATGAGAATTAGGTCTTTAACAGAATTTAAAGAAGCATACAGGGCTTAGGCTATTAAAAATAGGTGGCAAATTAAATTTAGGCCTAATGATCCCCTAAGGTGTAAGGCCAAATATAGTAAGGGCTATCCTTTTTACATCTTTTGTAACTGTAGTATTCACGATCCAAACACAATGCAAGTTAAGTCTGGCATATTTGAACACACTTGTCGTAAAGAGTATAACATTAGGATGTGCACATCTAAATGGCTTGCAATGAAATATCTTGAGAGGTTTAGGTTTGATCTAGGATGGACCCTTAATGGTTTCATTAAAACAGTTTAAGAAGAATAGGAATTACATGTCACTATCACAAAAGCATGGAGAGCTAGGTGTACAGCACTTAAAATGATAGATAGGGATGAAAAGGAACAATTTTTGAAACTTCAAAATTATAGATTAGAAATTTTGAGGACCAATTTAGGTAGCACAGTTAAGTTTATGAAGGATGATGAGCATCCAGGTAGGTTTGGAGGTATTTACATTTGCTTAGGAGCACTGAAGCAAGGTTTTAATTTAGGGTGTAGAAGAGTGATTGGGGTAGATGGGTGTTTCTTAAAAGGTATGTATGGGGGACAATTATTATGTGCAGTGTCTATAGATGCAAATGACTGCATCTATCCCCTAGCTTGGGCAATAGTTAGGGCGGAGAACAAAGTTAATTAGAAGTGGTTTTTATGTTTGCTTGGCCACGACTTCAGCATTCAGCAAGATCTATGGCATTGGACCTTCATGAGTGACAGACAAAAGGTACTTACTTTTTAATTTACTGTTAATTGTTCATTCATACTAGTAATTAAAATAAATGTAATCATTATCTAACATGCTTTGCATAAAATTGCAGGGATTAATTCCATCTCTAGATGAGTTCTATCCAGCTGCTGAAAAAAGATGGTGTGTGAGGCACATCTACACTAATTTCAGGAAAGAATTCAGAGGTAAGGAACTAAAAGACATGTTATGGGCATGTGCAAGAGCCAGCTATATTGAGAGATTCGCCAAATGCATGAAGGAACTGGATAAGAAATCACATGAAGCTTATCTATGGCTAAGCAAACAAAAGGTGAGTCATTGGAGCAGGTCACACTTTCAAACTCATGCAAAGTGTGACTTGCTTTTGAATAATATATGCGAGTATTTTAATGCATTCATACTAGATGCTAGGGATAAAAGGGTAGTTTCTTACTTAGAGATTATTGGACATAAGATGATGAAAAGGATATGGGTGAAAAGAGATACAATGAAAAAGGTAGCAGGGCCATTGTGCCCTAAGATTCAGAAAAAGCTCAACAAGATTAAGGAATGGTCTTTCAAGTATAATTGTAGGTGGGTTGGGAATAATAAATATGAAGTATGGGGACTTGGAGGACAATTTATTGTAGACAAAGTTGAGAGAACATGTAGTTGTAGGAAGTGGGATTTGACTGCCCTCCATTGTGAACATGCTTATTGTGCATTAATGATCAATAGGGTGGAACCTGAGGATTATGTGGATGATTGCTATTCTGTTAGAACATTTATGAATATTTACAGCCATTGTATCAATCCATTAAATGGATCTGAGCTTTGGCCTGTAAGCAATGAGCTTGCATTATCACCTCCTTCTAAACCTAAGCCAAAAAAGGGTAGGAAACAGAAAATGAGAAGATTAGAGGTAGAAGAGTTAGAATATTTGGCATCTTCAGGTAGGGTGTCTAGGAAAGGCACTATAATTACATGCACAATTTGTAAAAAGCCTAGACACAATAAGAGGTGGCATGGGAAGCAACCAAGAGAAGAAGCAGGCTCATCTACACCCTTTGCCTCATCTGCAAAAAGTCAGCCTACAACTACACCAGCTGTAAAACAAAGAAAATCAGTGAGAATATTTTATATTCTATTTATTTTATGTTATGTAATAATATTCTTGTGTTTTAACCATATCATATGTAATGTGTAGGCAAACAAAGTGAAACAAACAAAAATCACAGTCAAAGGGTGCATCTACACCAACACAGTCAAGTTATGTTCCAACAACATCTGCACCAACACAATCCCCATGCATTGTACAGTGGTTCTTAGATGTAAGATATGCCTGGTTGCTCAATATAATTGTTTAATTATAAGCTAATTTCATTCATTTGTTGCCTTAATGCAGGGAACAACTAAAGTATCAAATGACAATATATTTAAAGTTAATTCAAGCACTCAAATTTTAGGAAAAGATGCAGTTGAGATGAGTGTACACAATCAGATGCAAGAAATTGATCTCCATATACAGGTTAGATCTATATGTGTTTTTATTTATTGTATATTTATTAATTGCATGGAACTTAAAATATCAATCCATTTTTATCTTTATAGAATGCAATTGATGATGATAATGGAGATGAACCATTATGTACTCAAAGCACTATATCTCAGCTACCAGTTTCACAAGTATGGTATTACAATGGGTTTTTTTTTTTTTTTTTTACTATTTAGGTCTTCCATTTGTAAAATATGGTTTGATAATGGTTTTGAATACTTGATTGGTCTTGTAGGTAATTAATCCAACACAAACAGCTTAAAGCCCTAGTCCAAATGGAGAGAGAGATGATGACATAGAAAGGATAATTGTAGATCTAATTGATCCAGACCTAAGTGACACTTTTGAAGATGATCAGCCAAAACAAGACAAAGTGCCTAAGGTTAAAAATTACAAGGTATTTTAATTTAAGCTTCTTTTTTCTAACATGGTTGTTACTATAATACTCATGTATGAATTACATTTTTAGACAGAAAAAAGTGCAATAAATGGAAAATATACAAAGCCATGTTAGGAGGCCTCTTACCTGGAACATGGGAAGATGTGCATGCCCAATGAAGAAGGGGCCAAAGACAAACATGTTGTTTTCTACTTCATCTGGTAGGGGAACAGTACATTTCATACAACCTAGGCTTTGCAGCCCAACAAAGACTCAGTCAACTCAAACTGACACTATCATGGTTGATGATGGAGATGAAGTTCAAGTGCTATCAGATCAAACTACTTCAAACAACCAAAAAGAAGAAGGGCTAAGTAAAATTAAATCTGACAGCAAAGGCAAGAGCATAAGGTGAAGCAAGAGAAGACATTCTCTAAGAGGAAGAAGCACACAGCAGATCGATTTTGAATTGTTTTGCTTGGTTTTTGGAGTTGATGTATATTATATTGTGTACATGTCTTTTAAGAACATGTTTTGGGAAGCTGGATGATGTTTTTTATAAGCATCCTGCTTTGATTTTTGGGTTTTAGTTTTTTGATAGATGTTGTTTTTTATGAGCATCATGACAGGATAGAATAGATATATTTCAACGTTTGCTTTATAAATTGTAAAGTGTTGAAAATATGACATGTGGGGACCAGGCTCACATGTCAATTAGACAACACTTTCTTTTGTTCTATATTTTGGACAGAAGACAAATATTAAATATGAATATTAATTCAGTTTGCCAAAATTTAATTTTTAGTTTTTTCTTAGTTTACTCTTTAATTTTTTATCTTCTGTCCCATTTATTTTCTATGTAAACTAACACTATTTAACATGATACAATTCTTGGTAGTAATATGTTAAGGGCATAAGAAGTTGGTTTTTGGTAATGTTGGTCCCTTAGCTTGATATCACTTTCTGCTACTGCCATACATGTCCAAAACACTAAATACAAGCATATAGTTAAATAATATATCATTTCATTCTTATAAATTTCATTTTTTTACATATTTATAAGGAATTTGCTACTTCAATACATTCTTCACTTTCTACCCTAATACACTGCAACTACTCTGCTCCATCCCCTTAAACCTGGAAATACAACCCTGCATCTCCTACACTAATAACCCTACAACCAAACCCATAAAAAATATCACAAAACACATCATAAATAACACACAGAAAATGCAGTAACATTTATTCTCAGCCTTTGGTCCATTATGTGGGATCACTTCAACATTTGAACATGCTTCTTCCTCAAATATCTGACTTCTTAATTCTTGGCTCCTCAATTTCGAATTGCCTTCAGTCATTCTACATCTCTTTGAGTGCCCCTCTGGTGTGGTGGGCCAATCAACCCAAGCAAATGAGTTGCAGTAACCAAGTATCTCCTACATCAAATTCACAACTTACCCATCAATATAACACTTCAAGAACAGAAAATGAGAACAAAATAAACTCTAAAACCCATAACGATTTCATTTTTAAACAAAAGAGACTTACATTCTTGTAATTCCTATACCCATAGAAGCGTTATCCTGGGTTTTTCTCCATCCATAAAGTCTTAAGCACACAAGGGAGACCACATTAGCATCGAGGCACAGGAAATCACTCCATTAAAACTAGGTAATTCTTGTTAGGTTTTGAATTCAAATCAAATTGGGGTTTTTAATTTGTAAAAGGATATGATATTCTTTGATAAATTTATAGGTTTTACTACTAATTCCTTCAAAATAGAAGTAATAAATTGAAAAAAAAAAAAGGAAGAGAAGAGAATTGTCGAGTAGCAAGAAGAGGACGAGCAGTTAGAGAGAGAGAGCGGCAGCAGATCTGTCAAGGTTAATTTTTTTTTTTTTTACTTTTCTAACTCCATGTGTCCAACATGCATGAAGGGGAGGAAATAATTTTAAATTCAAAGTGGGTTGCTGACATGGAATTTTTTTGATGATGTGGATCCTATGTGGCATCTACATGGCATGTCTCGTCAGCTGGATTGATGACGTGTCCATGCCACGTCAATTTTTAGTGCAAAATTTCATCAGAAAATGGCTAGTGGGCCCACGGTGCAAAAAAAATTAAAAGTTTGTGACACTTTTAAAATAAATTAATCTTATGTGAGCAAAATAAAAAATTAACTAAAGTCTAGTGGGCATTGGTGCCTTTTACCCCTATCCTAGATATGCATGGAGTTGCCAGTGCCTTGACAAATCCGAAGCCAGTTGATATTTCAAACTCAAAACAAATGGAGATTTGGACTCATACTAACAAGGTTTGTAGACACACTATAATCAGCACTTTATCTAATGATCTGTTTAATATCTACTGCTCTTACAAGGAAGCTAAGGAAATTTGGGAGTCTATGAATCTTTAATACACCGCTGAAGATGCTGGAAAACAAAAATTTGTGATTGTCAACTACTGTAGGTGGGAGATTATAGATGGAAAAGATATCGAGATGCAAATAAATGAATATCATAAATTATTAGAAGAATTAAAGGCTGGAAACAGCATACTTCAAGAAGAATTTGTTGTTGGAATCCTAATCGAAAAGCTGTCGTAGTCATGGAATGACTACAAGCAATAATTGAAACATAAGCATAAGCAATTGTCATTGGTTAATCTGATTACCCATATCATCATTGAAGATACCAACTGCAAGGAACTGAAGGTTGCCAAAGCAAAAGAATTGGCATCAAAGGCAAATCTAGTTCAAACTCAAAATAAAAGGTATGCCAATAAACCTAATCACTCTCATCAATCTGATTTCAAACCTAAAGCCACTAACTCCACCACTTTCAAGAAAAAGGCAATTGTTTTGTATGTGGAAATCTAGGTTACCATGCACCTTAATGCAGGAAAAGACTAAGAAACAACAATCCTCCTAAGCCAAAAGCAAATTTGGTTAAATAAGATGACATAATAGCTACAGTTGTTTCTTAAGCTTACCTTGTGGCCAATGTAAATGAATGGGTGGTAGACTCTGGAGCTACTAAGCATATTTATGCAAACAAAGATGCCTTTACCTCCTACACTTTAGTAGTGGATGGAGAAGAATATGTTTATCTTGGTGATTCCCAAACTACAAATATTCTGGGTAAAGGAAAGGTTCTTCTCAAGCTCATATCTGGCAAGACTTTGGCTCTCAATGATGTACTTCATGTGCCTAACATTAGAGCAAACTTAATCTCTGTGGTTCTGTTAGAAAAGGTTGGAGTTAAAGTGTCATTTGAATCTAACAAGATTACAATGACAAAAAATAATGTTTTGTAGGAAAGGATTATTGTAATCGTGGATTTTTGTACTTGATATTTCTAATGTTATCAATGAAAGTGCTTCTTCTTTTGCTTACTTGGTTGGTTCAATTGATTTATAGCATGCTAGATTAGGACAAGTAAGTGTAAGTTATATACATAAAATGCAATCTCTTGATTTAATTTCTGGCATCAATAATACATGCTTAAATAAATATGAAATTTGTTGTGAAGCTAAATTGAGTAAGAAATCATGTTTTTTGTTCAAAGAGAATCAGAATTATTAAGTTTAATTCATTTTGATTTAGGCAATTTAAAAATACTATGACCAAATGTGGTAAAAAATATTATGTGACTTTTATAGATGATTATTCTAGGTTCACTAAGGTATATTTGCTTAGAAATAAAAATGAAGCTTTTTGACATTTTTTTTTAATATAAAGCTAAAGTTGAAAATCAATTAAATAAAAAGATTAAAAAGGTTAGATAAGATGGAGGTGGTGAATATACTTTGTTTAATAACTTTTGTGAAAAGGAAGGAATAATTCATATTAAATAAAAAGATTAAAAAGGTATATATTATTCACCTGAATCAAATGGAGTAGCTGAAAGGAAAAATAAGATTTTAAAAGAAATGATGAATGCTATGCTCGTTAGTTCTTCTGCTTTTGCTAATCTGTGGAGTGAAGTTATTTTGTCTGCTTGTCATTTGCAAAATAGGATACCATATAAAAAAACTGGTAAGACACCATATGAACTATTGAACAGCTATCCGCCTAACCTAAAATATTTAAAAGTGTGAGGGTGTCTTGCTAAGGTTATGTTGCTTGAACATAAGAAAAGAAAAATTAGTTCTAAAACTTCTTATTGCATGTTCATTGGCTATGCTGAACATAGCGCTACATATAGATTTCTTATTTTAAAAAGTGATGTGCTTGATGTTAATAATATTATTGAGACTAAAAATGTTGAATTCTTTGAACATATTTTTCCTTTGAAATCTAAGATAATTTCTCATGCACTTGCTGAAAAAGATTTTGAAAATTCTTTTAAGGAATTAAGAAGGAGTAAAAGACAAAGAAAAGAAACTGCTTTTGGAAATGATTTTTATCTTATTGAAAATGATCCTTTAACTTATTTTGATATTATTTCTTCCTGTGATATCGTGTTTTGGAAAGAATCCATTAAAACTGAAATTGACTTTATTAATCAAAATAAAATTTGGATTTTGGTTGATTTACCTCCTGAAGCTAAACCTATTAGTTGTAAATGGATTTTCAAAAGATATAATCCATATGGATCTATTGAAAAATATAAAGCAAGATTAGTTACAAAGGGTTTTACTCAAAAAGAAAATGTTGACTATTTTGACACTTTTGCTCCAGTGACTAGAATTTCTTCTATTAAGGTTTTGATTGTTTTAGTTTCAATTCATAAGCTTTTTATTCACCAAATGGATGTTGAATCTGCTTTTTTAAACAATGATTTAGAAGAAAAAATTTACATGATACAACCTGAAGGTTGTATTGTATTTAGTCAAGAAAACAAAGTTTGCAAATTTCTTTTATATGGCCTAAAACAAGCTCCTAAGCAGTGGCATGAGAAATTTGATCAAGTTTTGATATCTGATGGTTTTTCTTCTATTGAAGTAGATAAATGTGTTTGTACAAAATTTATTGATGGTGAGTGTGTAATTATATGTTTATATGTGGATGACATACTTATATTTGGTACTACTCTTACTATAGTACTTAGAACTAAAAATTTTCTTGCTTCTAAATTTGATATGAAAGATATGGGTGAAGTGTGATATTGGGTGTTAAAATCATAAGGAAGGATGATGGTATAATGTTATCTCAAGAACACTATGTTGAGAAACTTCTCAAGAAATTTGGACATTATGATGTCACACTAGTAAGCACCCCTTATGATGCTAACTCTCAATTAAAGAAAAATCAAGGTGACCCTATTGCACAATCTGAGTATGCACATCTTGGGAGTCTGTTGTATTAATGAATTTCTTTTGACCTGACATAGCTTATGCTATGTGTAGATTGAACATATATAGTCACTATCCTAATCAAGACCATTGGGCTGTTATAGTTAAACTAATGAAATATTTGAGAGGTACCATGAACTATGGAATTTATTATAGTAGATTTCCTGCTATGCTAAAAGAATATAGTAATGCCAACCGAATTTTGGATTCAAATGAGATAAAATTCAATAGTGATTATGTATTCACCCTTGATGGGGTGCAGTTACTTAGAGGTCAGCCAAACAAACTATTGTTGGCAGATCCACCATGGAGTCAAAGTTTATAGCTTTTGAATTGGCTGGCAATGAGGCTAAGCGGTTAAAAAACTTCTTAGCAAATATCCGTTGGGATTAAAACCAACACCATCTGTGTCCATGCATTGTGATTGCCAAGCTGCAATTGCTATTACAAAGAATAAAATCTTCAATGGTAAAAATAGACATATTCATCTAAGATATGATGTGGTGAAATAGCTATTAAAAGATGGAATTATATCCATTGATTATGTAAAGTCAAAAGTGAGCTTGGCCGATCCTCTGACTAAACATTTGGGAAGAAAATCAATTCTGAAAACATCAAGGGGAATGGGACTTCAATCAACTTAAGATATTAAGACTGGCACTAACCCAACCTTTGTGATTGGAGATCCCATGAATAAAGTTCATATGGGTAATAACAAGTCACGTATTAATTCTGCTAGCACAATTAATTTATCCATTCCTATGATGTAAGTAATGCTAGACTACATTAATAAAAGGGTGAGTTGGAAAGCTCTTAATGAATGTCATACCCCTTATGGGTGGTATATTAATTGCAAAATATACTCCATGAAATCACCTATATGAGTATGGAGTGGGGCTTTTCCTATGAGATAATAGCAAAATCTCTAAAGCACTCATGAATTACCATGAATTTCAAAAGATTTTAACTGATTATTATTATTATTATTATTATTATTATTATTATTATTATTATTATTATTATTATTATTAAATAGATTACTTTTAGAATATTTTACCTATTCTATAGCCATCTTCTACAACCAATTTTATTGGCCATTTTATCTCCTACAAATTGGTTTTGTTTAACATGATTGTAACCCACTAATCACAATTTGCTAATTTTTCTCCACTTTTTCTAGTGACCAACGGTATACTAATTGGCTATAAATACTAGTGAAGAGCTGAAGCTCTTTATCATCAAATAAAAAAGTAATTTAATTCCTTTCATTCATTCAACTCTTTCTTTTCTTTTTCCTTTTTTTTTGCTGGGTGAAAATTAATTTTGTGAAATTTGTTGTTCATGTTCCTAGTTTTAGCTAGAAAAGTTGTTGTATCATGGGGATTACACAAATAAAATTCTTTAGGATAGTGCTATTTTTTGCACACCTCAGTATATTGTTTCTATTTTTTTCCAACAAAAGATTGTTGATTCCTTTCTTCTTTAATCAAAAGAGAAATTTTATATTGTTTAGCCAAGCGAAAGAACAAAACTTTTGTTTATTATTAATATTGTTTTTGTTCTGTTGGATTTGCTTATTAAAAAATATAAAATAATAATTTTGTTTAAAGATAATCTTTCAAAATTGTTAACTAATTTTTCATTTTCTTGCCTCTGAAAAAATATATTGCTAATTAACATAGTATTATAAATATACTTGCACTAGATTATTAAATCTAACCACATAAATTAATGAAGATATTAATTTTTTCTATTGTGACAACTTATATTTTTGCAACTTTGACATTAAATATCAAAATATAAGGAAATATAATATAATATATAGTCATAAAATAATAAATTAACTATTACTCTTAGAAATTAAAATTGTATTTAAATAAATAAACTAATCTACTATTACTATTAATAAAAAATTAAATAATTTTTCCAATAAGAAGAAATAATCATGTTATAATTATAAATTTTTAATTTTTTTTAATTTTGATCTTTTTTCTTAATAGTAGGGCTTCTTCATCTTTTTCTTTCTCTTAGGCAATGAAAACTTTAAGTTTATCTTTTAGATGATCTTATTTAGTTAATCTCATAAGAAAATAATATTTTTTCCCTTATGCCAATCAATTTCTTATAGAATTTATTATTGCCGCTTTCTTTCTACAATAAATAAAAAAATAAAATATAATAAAATTTTAAAATAAGAAGTGATATAGAAAATATATGATTAACTAAAGTTTACATTAACATAATGTAACATATTATGATACCATATGTCTATAGATTTTTTTATATATACCTATGACATAAAATAAATACATGTTAGTAATGTGAAAAGCAAATACATGTTAACATATTTAGCATCATTATTAAATTTGTCACGCATCTCTATTTCTCTTCCAATTCGATAAGATAAACTTTAGTTGTATATTTTGTGTAAGATTCAAATTATATATATATTATTTGGTTACTTGAAATGTTTTTCTTGTTGTTTCTTTTATACTACAAACACTTTTTATTGTTCCTTAATATCATGTCATCATAACTGATAGTTTTATAAATTATGATCATATAATTAGTATTTTTATAAATAAACAATGGGCTTTCAAAACTATTAAAAATAAAATTTACAAATAATATACTCACAAATCTTATAGCTCATGAACTTCTAATATATTTGGATTAATTTAAATAGTACTAATTTTCAATGTTGATAGTTGAAGCTCGACTTTATTATAAAGAATTAAAAAAATTAAATTTAAATTAAGTATTTCAATATTGATAGTTGAATATCGACTATAGTATAAAAAATTTTAAAAATAAATATTAAATTTAATTGTTTATAGAATTACAAATAAATTAATTTTTTCGAGAAAAATCAATTTCTTATAGAATTTATTATTGCCGCTTTCTTTCTACAATAAATAAAAAAATATAATATAATAAAATTTTAAAATAAGAAGTGATATAGAAAATATATGATTAACTAAAGTTTACATTAACATAATGTAACATATTATGATACCATACGTCTATAGATTTTTTTTTATATACCTATGACATAAAATAAATACATGTTAGTAATGTGAAAAGCAAATACATGTTAACATATTTAGCATCATTATTAAATTTGTCACGCATCTCTATTTCTCTTCCAATTCGATAAGATAAACTTTAGTTGTATATTTTGTGTAAGATTCAAATTATATATATATTATTTGGTTACTTGAAATGTTTTTCTTGTTGTTTCTTTTATACTACAAACACTTTTTATTGTTCCTTAATATCATGTCATCATAACTGATAGTTTTATAAATTATGATCATATAATTAGTATTTTTATAAATAAACAATGGGCTTTCAAAACTATTAAAAATAAAATTTACAAATAATATACTCACAAATCTTATAGCTCATGAACTTCTAATATATTTGGATTAATTTAAATAGTACTAATTTTCAATATTGATAGTTGAAGCTCGACTTTATTATAAAGAATTAAAAAAATTAAATTTAAATTAAGTATTTCAATATTGATAGTTGAATATCGACTATAGTATAAAAAATTTTAAAAATAAATATTAAATTTAATTGTTTATAGAATTACAAATAAATTAATTTTTTCGAGAAAAATCAATTTCTTATAGAATTTATTATTGCCGCTTTCTTTCTACAATAAATAAAAAAATATAATATAATAAAATTTTAAAATAAGAAGTGATATAGAAAATATATGATTAACTAAAGTTTACATTAACATAATGTAACATATTATGATACCATACGTCTATAGATTTTTTTTTATATACCTATGACATAAAATAAATACATGTTAGTAATGTGAAAAGCAAATACATGTTAACATATTTAGCATCATTATTAAATTTGTCACGCATCTCTATTTCTCTTCCAATTCGATAAGATAAACTTTAGTTGTATATTTTGTGTAAGATTCAAATTATATATATATTATTTGGTTACTTGAAATGTTTTTCTTGTTGTTTCTTTTATACTACAAACACTTTTTATTGTTCCTTAATATCATGTCATCATAACTGATAGTTTTATAAATTATGATCATATAATTAGTATTTTTATAAATAAACAATGGGCTTTCAAAACTATTAAAAATAAAATTTACAAATAATATACTCACAAATCTTATAGCTCATGAACTTCTAATATATTTGGATTAATTTAAATAGTACTAATTTTCAATGTTGATAGTTGAAGCTCGACTTTATTATAAAGAATTAAAAAAATTAAATTTAAATTAAGTATTTCAATATTGATAGTTGAATATCGACTATAGTATAAAAAATTTTAAAAATAAATATTAAATTTAATTGTTTATAGAATTACAAATAAATTAATTTTTTCGAGAAAAATCAATTTCTTATAGAATTTATTATTGCCGCTTTCTTTCTACAATAAATAAAAAAATATAATATAATAAAATTTTAAAATAAGAAGTGATATAGAAAATATATGATTAACTAAAGTTTACATTAACATAATGTAACATATTATGATACCATACGTCTATAGATTTTTTTTTATATACCTATGACATAAAATAAATACATGTTAGTAATGTGAAAAGCAAATACATGTTAACATATTTAGCATCATTATTAAATTTGTCACGCATCTCTATTTCTCTTCCAATTCGATAAGATAAACTTTAGTTGTATATTTTGTGTAAGATTCAAATTATATATATATTATTTGGTTACTTGAAATATTTTTCTTGTTGTTTCTTTTATACTACAAACACTTTTTATTGTTCCTTAATATCATGTCATCATAACTGATAGTTTTATAAATTATGATCATATAATTAGTATTTTTATAAATAAACAATGGGCTTTCAAAACTATTAAAAATAAAATTTACAAATAATATACTCACAAATCTTATAGCTCATGAACTTCTAATATATTTGGATTAATTTAAATAGTACTAATTTTCAATGTTGATAGTTGAAGCTCGACTTTATTATAAAGAATTAAAAAAATTAAATTTAAATTAAGTATTTCAATATTGATAGTTGAATATCGACTATAGTATAAAAAATTTTAAAAATAAATATTAAATTTAATTGTTTATAGAATTACAAATAAATTAATTTTTTCGAGAAAAATCAATTTCTTATAGAATTTATTATTGCCGCTTTCTTTCTACAATAAATAAAAAAATATAATATAATAAAATTTTAAAATAAGAAGTGATATAGAAAATATATGATTAACTAAAGTTTACATTAACATAATGTAACATATTATGATACCATACGTCTATAGATTTTTTTTTATATACCTATGACATAAAATAAATACATGTTAGTAATGTGAAAAGCAAATACATGTTAACATATTTAGCATCATTATTAAATTTGTCACGCATCTCTATTTCTCTTCCAATTCGATAAGATAAACTTTAGTTGTATATTTTGTGTAAGATTCAAATTATATATATATTATTTGGTTACTTGAAATGTTTTTCTTGTTGTTTCTTTTATACTACAAACACTTTTTATTGTTCCTTAATATCATGTCATCATAACTGATAGTTTTATAAATTATGATCATATAATTAGTATTTTTATAAATAAACAATGGGCTTTCAAAACTATTAAAAATAAAATTTACAAATAATATACTCACAAATCTTATAGCTCATGAACTTCTAATATATTTGGATTAATTTAAATAGTACTAATTTTCAATGTTGATAGTTGAAGCTCGACTTTATTATAAAGAATTAAAAAAATTAAATTTAAATTAAGTATTTCAATATTGATAGTTGAATATCGACTATAGTATAAAAAATTTTAAAAATAAATATTAAATTTAATTGTTTATAGAATTACAAATAAATTAATTTTTTCGAGAAAAATCAATTTCTTATAGAATTTATTATTGCCGCTTTCTTTCTACAATAAATAAAAAAATATAATATAATAAAATTTTAAAATAAGAAGTGATATAGAAAATATATGATTAACTAAAGTTTACATTAACATAATGTAACATATTATGATACCATACGTCTATAGATTTTTTTTTATATACCTATGACATAAAATAAATACATGTTAGTAATGTGAAAAGCAAATACATGTTAACATATTTAGCATCATTATTAAATTTGTCACGCATCTCTATTTCTCTTCCAATTCGATAAGATAAACTTTAGTTGTATATTTTGTGTAAGATTCAAATTATATATATATTATTTGGTTACTTGAAATGTTTTTCTTGTTGTTTCTTTTATACTACAAACACTTTTTATTGTTCCTTAATATCATGTCATCATAACTGATAGTTTTATAAATTATGATCATATAATTAGTATTTTTATAAATAAACAATGGGCTTTCAAAACTATTAAAAATAAAATTTACAAATAATATACTCACAAATCTTATAGCTCATGAACTTCTAATATATTTGGATTAATTTAAATAGTACTAATTTTCAATGTTGATAGTTGAAGCTCGACTTTATTATAAAGAATTAAAAAAATTAAATTTAAATTAAGTATTTCAATATTGATAGTTGAATATCGATTATAGTATAAAAAATTTTAAAAATAAATATTAAATTTAATTGTTTATAGAATTACAAATAAATTAATTTTTTTCGAGAAAAATATACTATTATAAATAAAAATTTTGACATTTGATATTATAATAATAGGATTTTGCTCATTATTATTAAATGAAATCTCAATTAACGTATCTTCTTTTTCTATTGTATATTGTTGCACGATTTCTGTAAGTACATAGATCGTGAACAAGTAATATAGTGATTTGAGTAGAGTGTTGTTCCCACAGGAAAAGAGTTGATAATTATCAAAATTATGAATTACTTTATTATTTAGAGAATCGATTTAGTTGAAAAAAGAACAAAGTAAAAACAGATATTGAAAATACTTAAAAAGATAAATTCAATATACGTAAAAGGTCTAGATTTAGATTTCATCAATTAATTACCTATGGTTTATCTATATTTTCTTGATTGGTTTTATCTTATTGGAATTAATGATTAGATTGTTCCAAAACCATGTGAAGTTCACTAAGTTAAGAAGAAGAACTCTTGTTTGTGTTGTGGAAAGTTTCAAGTCTCCAACCTTGAGATTTTCTCTCTAAAATTAAGAATAAAAAACTTAAGTAATCTCTCAATGAAAACTTGATAAAAATCAGATGATCTGACTTGATAAAAATCAGATGATCTGAGTTTTCAATGATCTAATCTATTTATAATATACAAATCTTAAATGGAGTTGGAACCCAAGAGACTTAAGAAAATCGGATTCTTTGATCCCAAAAAATTGCATTAAAATCACACTTTGGAGCCCATTAGACACCACATGACCATGTAATTAGTTTACTACATGGCCTTGTGACTAGCCCTCTTTATATTCACATTTTAGTTGGGCAAACAGACTCTTTTTTATGTAACTAGTGTATTACACAATTGTGTACTTTTGTTTGCATATTTCGAATAGTAGATGACTGAAGTAGGCTTTGAAGCCTTCATAGAGTTGTAGCTCTTTCTCTTAATTTTCTAATGCTTCTTGAACCACTTCAATCTAATATCTATAACTTGAGTTATGGTCAAAATGCCAAAAGGTGTTTAAGCTGTCAATACCCAACAAAAGGCATTCAACCATGTATGTCCAAAACCCTCTTTTGCTTCCAATTTGCATCCTAGTTCATTTCAATTGATCTTCGAATTTCTGAATCTTTTGAAATTGAATAGAATTTTTCCAAATAACTTAAGAAAACTTGAAGCAAACTATAAAAACAAAAGTTAACAAAAACAAAAGTAATACATTTAATGGATACATCAATAACAAATTCTCTATTTATTTATGGTATAATTTGCACTTATCATATCTTCTCAAAGAAAAAAAAAATTCTGATCTACAATTGAATTTCTCAAAGTTAAATTAAAATTTTTCTAACTTCTTACTATTCAAAATAACATAAAAAAATATAAATTAATCTGATTAAATTCATTTATACAAACTATTATTTTTTTAGAACATAACAATTATTATTAATAATTAAAGCAACTAATTTTAAAATTTATAATGAAATAAAATAATATTTTACATACTGAAAGTCAAATTAGAATTTTTTTAAATTGTTAATATTCAAATAATTAAAGTCAATTTCTCTAACTTCTAAAAAAAATATTTTTTTTTTCAGTTATTAAGAAGATTTTAAGCAAGTTTCTTAATTTTTTTGAAATATTAAAAAACTTGCTCAAAAAGCTTATTAATATCAAAAAAATTTAATTATATATTAAATAATAATTATTTTATTTTTTTCTTATTCTAATTGAATTCAACATTTCATATATATATATATATATATATATATAAGTATTCAGGTGAATTATAATCAACCTGTTCCCAATTGAATTGATTGCACAAAAGTAAAGTCAATGTCAAGGTTTGAGCACAAACTAAAAAATAAATAAAAAATAAAAAATAAAAAAAAAAAGGGAAGGGGGGAGGGGTAGGCGCCCTAAAAAATCGAAAAATATTTGAAAGAACTTGGATTTTTCTGATTACTATACGTTGCAAGAAGCAAAGGAGCTGGTTTTGGCCTGAATTTATACTCTGCTGAGAGGCTAAGAGCTCCCCATCCAATACAAGGATCCAGTAAAATTGGTTATGTGATTTAATTGATGTAATAAGAATTACAAAGTTGGCAAAACTCTAGCAGAAAAACTACATAAGATAGATTTTCTTCCTGTCAATACAAAATTTTGAATTATACTTGTACACAGCTAAGTAATCACAGCAAAAAGGATCACCGGCTGAAATTCTCCAAGAAAAAAGCGTTTCTACAGTTATGCTCAACTAACATTTCATCAGCCGTTGTTACCTTGATTTGAGTTGGTTTACTATTGCTTGTCTCTGGCTGGGAAATTGGGGTTCAGCGACATTTCGATTTCCTCGAGAGAACGCCCCTTAGTTTCGATAATGAAATAATTAGCAAATATAGCAGCTAACAAGGAAACACTACCAAAGCCAGTATAAACCGAAGCAACACCAAAAATCTCCACCAGGTCCAGAAAGAATAGACCCACCAAGAAATTGCAAACCTGAATTAGAGGCACACCAACTTATACAAGGTGAATTGAGCCAAAGCATCATATAAGAGATACAGTATAAACAAGAAAAAAACAACATAATATAAAACAAATGAAATAACATGAAATTCAAGTTTTAGACCATTCCTTTTCTGCCTCAATTCCTACCTGAAGTGAGGGAAAGCCACATGGCACTCTAGGAAACTATACCTTTTGGTACAAGAAGCCATCAAGAATTAAGAACTGGCTCCTTTTCTTCTTCATCCTCCCCCCACCCCACAAGAAGTTAAATAAGTAAATGGTAGAATAATCATTGTGAAACTCACCCAATGAACAGAAAAACTGAATCCCATAATCTTTCCACGCATCTTGGCACTGCTAAGTTCTGGTATGATGAGACCAGTTACTGGACCGGCTCCAATTGCAAATGTAAATATGTATCTGCACATATGATGTTATTTAGGGGTGAATAAAACCCAATCAAACCATTAAAACCGACGGGATCCAATTCAATCTAGTCCAAATAGCTCGACTTCAAAACCAGAGTGGTTGTTTTAAGTTTCAAAAACTATTCAAACTCAAAATTCAGCTTGGTATCGATTGCATCTTATAGAATTGACCAACCCTGAAGCAAAGCAATAATAAAGCCATTACATTCTAAATTTTTACCTCCTATTTTATTCTTCATTAAGTAAAGGAATAAACGAATAACATAAGAAATATAGCTCAAATTACAATTACAATTACACAACTTGACTATAATTCAATTGACTGCCCAAATCAAAAGCATCTTGGTTTAGCTGACTTGCATTACTAGCTATGGTCAGCTTGTGTTATATCAAAACTGGCTTCATTGGTTCTGTTTGGAAATTTTAACTCAAACCTGCCAAAGTGAACCATTATCAATGAAAGATTTTTGTACCATATATTCCAGATCAGTATCGAGAGAGATTTTAGGGGCCATATGGTGGTTTTCTTTTGTCTGACGTCCTCTTCTTCTTCTTTTAACGTGAAGGGGTTTGCCAAGATTTGAACCCTGAACCTCCTACACTATGAGGTAGGAATTCCACCATTGGACGACTAGGCCAATGACTGTATGGCATTTTTTGTGGTATCAATTACACTTGCCCATAAGAAACAAGAACTAAATCATTAATACAAGGCTCATTTCAACTGCCATTACAAGCAATGCACCAGCTTTTGCAAATTCCATCTTGAAATGCATATAGCTAACCGTGAGGGAAATTATCATCTGTATGACAACATGTTCACTATCCAGGTATACAAAGAAGATTAGTGGAATATGCATCAAAAGCATTTGGACCAAATAAACATCAGAAAATGGTACAGCAGGTGCAGGAAATGTTATGAAAATAGGACCGGACAGAAAACAGATAATACAAAATCGCAACTAGAATCAGATTGAGAAAATAATATTGAAGAAAATTGAACATACAAATTTTATATGAAAAACCCCAAACAAATTAGGTAAAAACCACGAGCAATGATAGAAGAATCTCACTATGAAAATAATATTATAACCGAATAATAACTCTCTCTCTCTCTCTCTCTCTCAAACAAATTAGGTAAAAACCACGAGCAATAATAGAAAAATCTCACTATGAAAATAATATTATAACCGAATAATAACTCTCTCTCTCTCTCTCTCCCAAACAAATTAGGTAAAAACCACGAGCAATAATAGAAGAATCTCACTATGAAAATAATATTATAACCGAATAATAACTCTCTCTCTCTCTCTCTCTCTCTCTCTCCCAAACAAATTAGGTAAAAACCACGAGCAATAATAGAAAAATCTCACTATGAAAATAATATTATAACCGAATAATAACTCTCTCTCTCTCTCTCTCTCTCCCTCCCAAACAAATTAGGTAAAAACCACGAGCAATAATAGAAAAATCTCACTATGAAAATAATATTATAACCGAATAATAACTCTCTCTCTCTCTCTCTCTCACTTTAAATAATATTATAACCGAATAATAACTCTCTCTCTCTCTCTCTCCCTCCCAAACAAATTAAGTAAAAACCACGAGCAATAATAGAAAAATCTCACTATGAAAATAATATTATAACCGAATAATAACTCTCTCTCTCTCTCTCTCTCTCTCTCTCTCTCTCTCTCTCACTTTAAATTTTATAACAAATATCAACTTTCTAAGAGTTTGAGGTCTTTATTTATAAGAAAAAATTTTTAATGCCTAAAAATTTTCTTACATGGTACAAGTTGGCTTTCTCTTACCTTTTTTTTATTGTCAAAAATTGCGACTTAATTAGTTGTCGATATGACAACTAATTCTTTTGGTTTCTATTTCAACAATTTCGGCACAATCTACGATGGTTTGTCAGCGCAAACTTGGATATATATCTGAATAAGGAATGAAAATTCTATCTGAGCAAAAACTACTTCCTGGCCTCACGAAGATATCTTTACCCTTTTATAAATATTGTGTTACAAATAAACAGTATCATTTGAAGTTTAACAAATCTGATTTTAAAAGCAAGATTATTTTAGAATTGGTTCACTATGATGTGTAACAAGCACCGGTACTATCTTTAAGAGGAGCAAAGTACTTTATGTCATTTATTCATGACTATTCTAAGAGATGTTGGTATACCCTATTAAGAAAAAAACTAATGTGCTTGAAATCTTCAAAATATTCAAAACACGAGTGGAACTTGAATCTGAAAATAAAATCAAGTGTTTGAGTACAGATAATGAAGGACAATATACTAGTGAAGAATTTAATGAATTCTGCAATAAAAAAGGCATCAAAATGGAGTGGCATAGTGAATGAACAAAACCCTGTTAGAAAAACAAGGGTCATGTTGGTAGCTGCAAGTCTAATAAAAACATTCTGGGCCGAAACAGTCAACATCGCCTGTTATGTGATTAATCGATCACCATCAACTAAAACTGAGTTGAAAACACTGATTGAGATGTGGACAAGAAAGCCTATTAACTACTTAAACCTACATATATTCAAAAGTCTTGTGTACGTGATTTACAACACCCAAGAAACTACAAAATTAGATCCAAAATCCAAAAAATAGATATTTCTAGATTATACTGATAGAGCAAAAGAGCATCGCCTATGAAATCCTACTACCCATAAAGTTGTCACTAGTAGAGATGTAATATTTGCAGAAGAGGAACATGATAGCAGCAGTTCAAAAGGACTAAAAACTACAATAATATAAGTGGAAAAAGAATATGATTCAAAGGATTCTTCTGAAGCAAAGACTGGAAATTGACGAACAAGAACTAGTCTAGTATGAAACTACATAAGTTCGACAGTCATTTCGTAAAAGAAAAACGACTTGATAGTCAGGCTATCTTATGGAGAGCAATGTTGCATACTAGAGGCGATAGACAATTCAGATGCATCTCAGTGGATGATAGCAATATAAGAAGAAATTGAAACTTGAAACTCTTCATAAGAACAAGATTTGGGAGTTTTTGCAGTTACCACAAGGAAGAAAGCCTATTGGTAATAAATAAATTTACAAGATTAAGCGTAATAGCGATGATTAAGTGAAGCGATATCATGCAAGACTGGTGGTAAAAAGATGTGCTTAGAATGAAGGCGTTGACTTCAATCAGATATTTTTACTGTGGTTCAACTAAATTTAGTTTGAGTAGTTATAGCAATATGTGCTACTCTTGACCTACATTTAGAATAGTTACATGTGAAAACTACTTTTCTTCATAGAGATTTTGAAAAAGAAATTTATATGCTCAAACCAAAAAGATTTGAAGAACAAGGAAAAGAGAACTTGGTTTGCAAGTTGAACATCTCTGTATTATTTAAAATAGGTGCTGAGGTATTGGTATAAAAAATTTGATTCCTTCATCATGAGCCTTTAATATAACATACTTAATGCAGACCCTTATACATATTTCAAAAGGTTTAGTAAAAATGATTTCATTATCTTATTGTTCTATGTTGATGACTTATTGGTAGCAAGCCCCAACAAAGATCATATCAAAGAACTAAAAGCACAATCGGCTAGGGAGTTTAAAATGAGGGACTTGGAACCAACAAACAAGATTCTAAAAATGCAAATTCACCGAGACAGAAATAATAGGAAGATTTGGCTATTTCAAAAGAATTATTTAAAGAAAATCTTCCGAAGCTTAAACATGTAAGATTGTAAGCTAATTTCTACCCCACTTCCTACTAATTTCATGTTATCTTCCAATATGAGTCTTAGCAATTAAGTAGAGAGGATGAAGTTGTCTCAAATACCATATGCACCAACAGTGGAAAATTTGATGTTTATTATGATTTGTACAAGACTAGATAATTCACTTACAGAATGGTTAGTCGATACATAGCAAATCTTGGTAGAGAACATTGGAATATAGTAAAGAGGGTTCTAAGATACATTGAGGGGACCTGAGATGTTGTATAGTGTTATGGGGGTTAGAATTTACTGTTAGAGAATATGTTGACTCAAATTATGCAGGTGATTTGGACAAAAGCAAATTCACCATAGATTATGTGTTTATTCTTGCTGGCGGAATAGTAAGTTGAGTTTCAAAACTACAATTAGTTGTGCCTACATCAACAACAAAGCAGAATACGCGGCAGTTACACAAGCCAGTAAAAAAGCAAAGTAGTTAAATATAATATTAGAAGAACTCCAGCACAAATAGAAGAAAATTTCTTAGTTTAGTGATAATCAAAGTGTCTTGCATCTTGCATGAAATCCAATCTTTCATTCAAAGACGAAACACATTCAAGTTCAATACTATTTCGTTCGGAAGAAAATGGAAAAAGGAACTGTAGATATGCAGAAAATTCATACTAAAGAACACCTAGCAGATTTCATGACAAAACAATCAATACAGATAAGTTTGTTGGCGTTGATCTTCATGTGGCCAACCAAAGATGTAAGCAACGTGAAAATGGCAAAGATAGAATGATGAGAATATCTTATTAATTCTCAATCAAATCCTCAAATAAGAGATTATAGCCGAAATTGTTGAAAAAGAAACCAAAAGAATCAGTTGTCATATTGACAACTAATTAAGCCACAATTTTTTACAATAAAAAAAGGAAAAAAAAAAGTCAATTTGCTTTAAACAACTTCCAAGAAAAAGCTAACTTGACAACTTGCACCATCTAAGAAAATTTTTAGACATTAAGAATTTGTGCTTATAAATAAAGATCTCTAACTCTTCAAAAATTGATGTTGATTATAAAGTTTAAAGTGAGAAAAAGAGAGGGAGCTCCTCGTGTGAGAAAAAATTATAGAGGGTGTGTTTTCTCTTATTTCAAGAGAGATAGTGATTGTTATCTCATTATATAATAGAGAGAAATTGTAACTCCCATTATTTTCATATTGTGATTTTTTTATTCTTGCCTATGTTTTTTACCCAATTCGTTTGGAATTTTCCACGTAAAATTGTGTTCAATTTTTTTCAATATTATTTTCTCAGTCTAATTCTAGCTATGATTTTGGTCTATCCATTCTCTATCCGATCCTATTTTCATAACAAGTGCTCAGTGTTTTCCCCTATTTCCAAAGAAAGTTATTACTCTCTCATTGTGTAATAAAGAGAGGTAACTCCTATTAGTTTTTCTAAACTCTCTCCTTCCCACTTTATAACCAACATCAACTATCCAAGAGTTGAAGGTCTTTATTTATAAGCACAAATTCTTAATGCTTAAGAATTTTCTTAGATGGTGCAAGTTGTCAAGTTGGCTTTCCCTTGCAAATTGTTTAAAACAAGTTGGTTTTCTCTTTCTTTTTTTTTTTTTTTATTTTCAAAAATTGCGGCTTAATTAGTTGTCAATATGACAACTGATTCTTTTAGTTTCTATTTCAACAATTTTGGCTACAATCTCCCACTTAAAGATTTGATTGAAAATCAATTAGATCTTCGCACCATTCTTTTATCGTTTTTTTCATGTTGCTTACTTCTCTACTAGGTTACATGAGAATCGATACCAAATAAATTTATCTGTATTAATTACTTTTATCATGAAATCTACTAGGTTGTCTTTAGTATGAATTTTCCCCATAATCACAGTTCCATCTTCCACTTTTTCCTGAGTGAAATAATACTCAACTCAAATGTGTTTCGTCTTTGAATGAAAGGTTGGATTTCTTGCAAGATGCAAGGCACTTGACTATCACTAAACAAAGAAATTTTCTTCCGTTTGTGCCCAAGTTCTTCCATCTTTTACTAGTGTAGCTGCCATGTATTTTGCTTTCATTGTTGATGTAGCCACAACTAATTGTAATTTTCAAACCCAGCTTACTGCTTCACTAGCAAGAATGAACATATAACCTTTGGTGAATCTATTTTTGTCCAAATCACTTCCATAATTTGAGTCAACATATTCTCTGACAGTAAATTATGATCTCCCATAACACAATGCAACATCTAAGGTCCCCTTAATGTATAAGATCCTTTGCCGTATTTCAATGCTCTCAACTAGGATTTGCCATGTACTGACTAACCATTCTCACTACATGTGTAATATCTGATATTGTGCAAATCATAGCAAACATCAAACTTCCCATTACTAATTCATATGGTACTCGAGACATCTTTATCCTATCTGTTTCACTGCTAAAACTCGTACTGGAGAATAACCTGAGATTAGTAGGAAGTAAGATAGAAATTGGCTTACAATCTTGCACATTGAAGCGCCAAAAAATTTTTTTAAAATAATTCTTTTGCAGTAGCCAAATCTTCCAACTATTTCTGTCTCAATGAATTTGCATCCCGAGAATCTTGTTTACAGATCCCAAATCCTTCATTTCAAACTCTTTAGCTAATTGTAACTTTAATTCTTTGATATGATCTTTGTTGGAGCCTGCTTCCAACATGTCATCAACATACAATAGCAAGATAATGAAATCATTTTCGCCGAACTCCTTCAAGTATGCACAAAGGTCTGCATTAAGTCTGTTATATAGAAGATTCATGATGAAGAAATCAATGATGAAGGAATCAAATCTCTTATTTGTTATATCAAAGACTCATGATGAACAAATCAAATCTCTTATGCTAACACCTCACCTATTTTAAACAATACAAATATTTGTTCAACCTGCAAACCATGCTCTTTTTTCCTTGTTCTTCAAATCCTTCTAATTGGAGCATATAAATTTCTTCTTCAAAATCTCCATGAAGAAAAGCAATTTTCACATCTAATTGCTCCAAATGTAGGTCAAAAGTAGCACACATTAGCAGAACTACTCGAACTGTATTAAGTCAAACCATAGGAAAAAACATCTCATTGAAGTCAGTGCCTTCTTTCTAAACATATCCTTCTACCATCAGTCTTGCACGATACTGCACCATTTAATCATCACTATTACGCTTAATCTTGTAAACCCATTTATCACCAATAGGCTTTCTTCTTTATGGTAACAGCACAAGCTCCCAATTCTTATTCTTATGAAGAGTTTCAATTTCTTCTTGCATTGCCACCATCCATGCATTTGAATTGTCCATCGCCTCTTGAAGATTTAATGATTCACCATCTTTTGTAAAATAGTATGCTACATTGCCTTCTATAAGATAATCTAACTGCCAAACTAGTGCTTTTCTTTCACAAGATCATCGTCGAACTTCTACAGTTTCATACTCAACTAGTTCTCATTCATCAAGTTTCGGTCTTGCTTCAGAAGAATCCTTTGACTCACACTCTTTTTTCACTTGTACTATTATAGTTTCTGGTCCTTTCGAACTACTGCTATCATGTTTTTCTTGTAGTTTCTCTTCTACAAATATCACATATCTACTGATGACAATCTTAAGAGTAATGGAATCTTATAGGCAATACCTCTTAACTCTATCAGCAAAACCAAAAAATATACATTTTCTAGATTTTGGATCTAACTTAGTTGAATCTAACTTCAGAAGGATCCTTTGAATCACACTCTTTTTTCACTTACACTATTGTAGTTTATAGTCCTTTCGAACTTCTGCTATCATGTTTCTCTTGTATTTTCTCTTCTACAAATATCACATCTCTACTGATGACAATCTTATGGGATCCAATAGGCGATACCTCTTTACTCTATCAGCAAAATCCAAAAATATACATTTTTTAGATTTTGGATCTAACTTAATAGTTTCTTAGGTGTTGTACATCACGTAGAAAGGACTTCCGAATATATGGAGGTTTGTGCAGTCAACATGCTTTCCAATCCACATCTCCATCGGTGTTTTCAACTCAATTGTAGTTGAAGGTAACTAATTAATCACGTAACAGGTAGTATTGATTGCTTCTGCCTAGAACATTTTTGCTAAACCTGCACCTCCTAATATGAACCTTGTTCTTTCTAACAGAGTTCTATTCATCCGCTTTGCTCCATTTTGATGCCTTCCTAATTGCAGAATTTATTAGATTTTTCACTAGTATATTCTCCTCCATTATCTATCCTCAAACACTTGATCTTATTTCTATATTCAAGTTCCACTCGCGCTTTCAATACTTTTAAAACTTCAAACACATTAGCTTTCCTCTTGATAGAGTATACACAACTTCTAGAATAGTCATCAATAAAGAACACAAAATACATTGCTCCTCCTAAGGATTGTATCGGTGATTGCCACACATCATAGTAAACTAATTCTAGAACAATCTTGCTTCTAAAATTATATGTGTTAAAACTTCAAATGATGCTGCTTACTTGTAACACAATGTTCACAAAATGGTAAAAATACCTTTATGAGGCCAAAAAGTAGCTTTTGCTCAGCTAGAATTTTTATTCTTTGTTCTAATATATGTTCAAGTTTTCAATGCCACACCATCACAAATCTTTCACTTGAACCATTTGAAGCAACATATGTTACTGCTCCTTGCATAGTCTCTCCCATCAACATATACATATTTGCAGCTAGATTTTGCCCCTTCATTAGTACAAGCACGCCTCAGTGTATTTTGATAATCCCATTTTCAATTTCAATCTTGCACCCAAGATCATCCAATTGTCATAAAGACAGTAGATTTGCCTTTGAGCCTTTCCCATACCGCACATTTTAAATAGTGCAAATTATACAATCATACGTCTTTAGCTTAATAGTTCCAATATCAACGATCTTTAAGGCATAATCAACTGTGAACACAAATCCTCCTAAGACAAATTTATAATAATAGAATCATTCTCTTTGAGAGGTCATACACCAAGTATCTGCTGAGGCAAGACACCAAACTTTTGAAAATTTCTTTCTACTTGTATTAGTAGCCGTCGCTTTACAACTAGGGCGTTTATCTTTAACATTTATCATCTGTGAGTCCATCTGGCCTTTCACTAATAGCCGCAAGACAATTCCCTTTTCTCAATATTGCCT
Organism: Reutealis trisperma; assembly: GCA_947687605.1. NCBI lineage: Eukaryota > Viridiplantae > Streptophyta > Magnoliopsida > Malpighiales > Euphorbiaceae > Reutealis > Reutealis trisperma. The sequence goes on from CANTUT010000864.1 coordinate 180,023, forward strand.
TTTAACTTCCATAATGAGAAATTACTCCCATTGAATTTTTCAAGCTCGAACTTTGCCGCCTTAGCTTCTATCACAATTTACTAAAACCGAGCTCTAATATCACATGTTATGAAAATATGACCGGATATAGAACGGATAGTGCAAAATCTCAACTAGAATTAAACTAAGAAAATAATATTGAAGAAAATTGAACATAGACTTTAAATGGAAAACCCCAAACAAATTGAGTAAAAACCACGAGCAAGAACAAAAGAATCTCACTATAAAATTAATAGAAGTAACCTCTCTCTATTACACAATGAGAGAACAATAACTCTATCTTGAAATAGGAGAAAACACAACCTCTATAAATTGCAGCTTAATTGGTTTTCAATATGACAACTAATTCTTTTAGTTTCTATTTCAACAATTTCAGCTACAAAAAAAGCAACTAAAGTGCATCTAAATATTAATATAGACTAATGATCACATAAACCTAGAAACTAAGGCTGATAATGATGCAAGTTAGTTGGATCTTAAAACAGAGGTCAGCCACTTTCTCATGTTTTTGCTATGAAGAAGAATGTTAATGAACTACTAGGCCTAGTGGAACATGTCAGTTTTACATTCAATATCTTCATAAAGGGTATGGGAATCATTTTTTTACATCTCACAAGTGCCTTAGAGAAAGAAAACAGACTTTGAAGCATGTGAGAAAGCATGCGCTTTCGTCTTAGAACAATACCTAGGGATCAGCAAGACAACAATGCCAAGCATAAAGCAAAAAAGTGAACAGTTAGGAATTCTCTACTCTATGGTAATATGGCGCTCTCTCTCTCTCTCTCTCTCTCTCTCTCTCTCTCTCTTATATATATATATATATATATATATATATATATATATATATATATATATATCAAATAAAAAAATTCTAAATTATGCATTGTAAGAAGTCTCTCTCTCTCTCTCTCTCTCTCTCTCTCTCTCTATATATATATATATATATATAATAAAAAAATAAAATTCTAAATTCTGCATTGCAAGAAGTTGCTTACATGAGAACTCCAATTATTGATAAGTTGTGACTTAGTTCCTCGTCTACTGGAAAACTTATCGCACATGCTACAATAAACATTGACACAGCCTGCATAGGGATAATGAATTCATAACTTAGAAACATAATCAACATGTCTTTTTTCTTTTGTTTTTTATTTATTTTTGGTAATCAAATGAGTTTTAGTTAGGGGTGAGCAAAACCAAACCGAAAGTGAACCAAACCGATTGGCTTAATTTGGTTCAATTTGATTTTTTCAATAAATCAGTTCGATTCTGTTAGAAAATATAATCACACATAGAAAAAGTATAAGAATATAAAGTAGAATAGATTGGGCCTTAACATAAGCCAATTGGTTTTATGCAATATGAGATTTCAAACCCATTTATATGGCTATTGATATCATTTGGCCTAACACTCTTAAGACCCATGGAGTTTCCACATGGTATTAAAGCTAATGATGGCCCAATGGCCAGATGATCCTAAGCTCGTATTTAAAGACTTAGAGTTTGGGCTAGTCAGAGTAGTCTAGACCTGTTTGTTGACCTAGAGCCTCCAAGAGTAGGCCTAGGTGCGTTTGTAATGGGCCTCCAAGAGTAGACTCATTTTTGGCAAGTGATAACTGGTCCAAGTCCAGTTACACTTGAGGGGGAGTGTTGGAAAATATAATCCCAAATGGGAAAAGTATAAGAATATAAAATGGAATATATGTAGAGTAGATTAGATCTTAACATAAGCTAATTAGTTTTGTCAAATATGAGGTTCCACAACCCCACTTATATGGCCATTGATATCATTTGCTGCAACACTCTTAATGCCCATAGAGTCTCTACATGTTTGATTTTAAATATGATAAACCGAATTAAGTTTCAATTCAGTTCGGCTTTTAACCAAAAAATTCTATTAAAACCGAACCAACCGAAGTTCTAATATATATATATATATATATATATATATATATATTAAACAGCCAAAAATCCAAAAAAAAAAAAAAAGAGAGAAATCTAAAACGAGCCGAAATTGACCAACTGAACCGAACCAAATTTTTCGGTTCGGTTTATTAAAAATAAAATTTCGATTTTTGGTTTTTCAAAACTAAACCGACTGTTTGCTCACCCCTAGTTTTGGTTGTATTAGGAGCATAAATACATTGCCAAATAAATGATATCACGCCATTTTAAGAAAATGATATCACGCCACCTCTCAAAACAACAGTTGTGATAATATTCCTTTCTTTTTTTTTTATTGGGGGAGGCAAATCATTAGCTTGCTTTCTTTTACAATTCATACACACTCACCATTCCTATGTAACTGCCAATTAAGAGCTTTTGTCTCCCTTCCTTATCAATCAAGTATGAAGCAAAAAGTGCTCCTAAAATTGATCAACATTTTACAAAATTGTCAGACTCTTTCACAAAAGAAATAAGTGCTAAAGTACATAACAT